>CM067369.1:35190423-35790423 GCA_034401795.1 Chaetoderma sp. LZ-2023a
TTTATTCCATTCACTGCAGTATATACAATTGCAGTAAGCATCAAAATGAAATGCTTCCAAGTTGATGTCTCCAGTAGTCAAGCCTCCTAGATAGCCAAACATTCTAATACTATTAGTAACTTGTTCATCACACAGGGAACTAGCTCCATTCATCATGTATGTCATTTTGTCTTTAAATTCTTGTTTTGATTTCAAAGCCATAAAATGAATAATATTCAGAGCACTATTTAGGTCCTCTAAACATTCTAGTTTTGTTCTTTAGTTGCGGTATAATATAGTTTCAGAACCACGATTATATGCTAAACCGGAAAATATATTGCCAATATGCTGTGGTAAATTTGACAATCTGCCATATTTGGATGACGTTTCCTAGGTAATTCATATTAACCACCACCCCTAACTCTAACATGTCGAAGATGAAATTCAAATGAGTTGTTGCCAGAGTCGACGACTGTGACTTGCGGGTCTGTGATTTGGTCTCAAAAGTTGAGAAACATGATTTATTATTATTAATTAATGGTGACTGCGTATGTTTCTGTAGATCCGCACATGCATGATGGGTATCCAATAAGAACCTACTAAGTGTAATAGGATTCATTTATATCAAAGCAAGGAGATTTGGATTGCGTACTCATGCAAACTCTTCAGTGAATAGTCCACATCATACGACGGATTTAATTGACTTTAAACTTTACACAACAGATTCTTACAATAACTGATGCCTATAAGACAAAATTAGGATAACAGATTTCGAAAACAGTTGTGCTGAAGCATAGTGTAATGGCCATTTCTTCAGATTATTTTGTATAACAATACGGCACTTATTTAAAGCCATGACTGTGGCCATTTTATTCCATATTCCTCCTATTAGAAGCCTAGGCTTTTATTAGGATAGTAATGGAGAAATTTCACTAGCAGAATATCTGAGAAAGGGGGTAAGCTTATATTAGTATATATATATAGATGTTAAGATCATGTTAACGTCTACCTGTATTTCTGGCATTCCACAAAATTACATTGGGAAAACTAGCACATGCGTGTAGCAGACTAATTATAGGTAGGGAGTCATGAGTTCATCACGCGATCACCTATTTAGAAGAGAATTCTGAGATATATTGTTTGATTAGGCATTGAATTCACTCATATTCCACTAACTATTCACAATTTAAAATGCACAAAACTAAAAATAGAGGCTGGGTTTCATGCATTCTCGATCCCATTTCGAAGGGGATCTTCACGAGACACTATTGCAAAATGCTGTAAAGCGATCTCAACTTCCTTGTATGACAGGATTCATATCAACGCGTAGTTATCAAACGGGAACCCATTATGCAGATCTCCTTTAACATACAGTTCTGGGTTACCATCACGCAATATAGTAATTTCCGAGTTCCGAGTCCAAAATCACAAGTCCGTGAATCTGCCGAGTACTCACTCTAAATATCAAATCTATGTGCAGCTACCTGATATCACATGATTTGCATTTTTCATGGTGACATTTTGTTAGATTTGATGAAGAATTTTGATGTAATAGACAATAGTTATTACAGCGAACACACTTTTTATGTGGCCCTACATAATAATTTCACTAGCGCGAAATGCTTTTTATTTTCGTGCCATTCAAGTTTGTTTTTAGCTCACTTGGCCTGACTGGATTTCAGCTTTTATGACAAATTTTGAAGTAATAAATGACAAATTATTTATTTATTTATATAAAGTTTATTGGACCAAAATGCCGAGTTTAGGGGGTCTGCTTGTATTAGGGTTTTTTCCCGTTTTCAAACTGCTAAGAAAATCTGCAGACTGACATTGCTGAGTTTGGGGGTAGGCTTCTATTAAGGCATAGGCCTCTAAAAGGAGGAATATGCTATATGATTTCTATGTTTTTCCCATGTGGGTTACTCAGCACGCACCTGTAGAATGTTGTATACATGAAGTGTCTGGTCCATAGCTGCAGTAATGAACACATTTCTATGAAAAGGTGAACAGTCCACAGCATACACTGGCCCATGATGAGGCACATAGGTGAAGGTCACAGGTGAACAGAGATCAACAGAACTTGGTAGAGAGCCTAATAAAGAGAATACAGGCAGAGCTTCAAATTAGCTTTCTTCAAAAGAAAACCAAAGATCCCGGATATTTTGTACTGAGCTGTATGTACCGAACAGCACAGCATATAAAATTAGTTGAAGGTTTTGAGTGCATCATTTACACCAATATAATAATCAAGATAATGAACCCTTACCACTCTGGTTTCAATATTCCATCTTTTCATGGGTCGACAGCAATGAAACTGGTATATATTTTTCAACAATTTTGTTGAAATTTGTTGAAAAATGACCACCAGTTCATCCTTTAATTTTATTTGAAAAATTTAAAATTTGACATCAGCATGGTATGGGTTAAACAATCCTTTTGAAAAAGTGATTGCTGAAACTAAAACTGTTTAATTACCATGACAATCATATTGATGTAAATGATAAATTATAATAGCAATTCAAATTGATATCAATTGATTGATGAAGTAGATAGGTAATCCTTTTGGAATTTTGTTTTAACTCTTATCACTCTGATGTCAATAGTCTATCTTTTACTGCGTCAATAGCAAAGAATCTGGCGTATATTTTTCAACAATTTTGGTGGACAATATTGATGTTTACGACAGCACCATCTTCCAGCAAATTTGTTTGAAAATGTACACCAGTTCCTCTTTTAATTTAACTTGAAAATTTTAAAATCTGACATCAGTGCGGTAAGGGTTAACTACTACTTTTGCTGAAACAGTGGTCCAGCCAGCTCACGTACAGTTATAGCAGTGATTCATTATTGATATAATAATAATAATAATAATAATAATAATAATAATAATATTTATTGTATCCAACCCATAGATGGGTCATTAGAAAAATTAATTAACGCTTAACATATCTACATAGCAGCAATATATAGGGCTGGGTGGTATACCGGTTTCACACCGTCTCGCGGTTTTTTATGGCGATGGTTTAAAAACCATTACGAAAATAAAAAACCCGAAAAACCGTCCATAAGATCGCCATTGCGCAAAATCTGGTGACTATCCGAAACTAATTTGTTCGTGACTTGCAGTTTAATATTATCATCTAGTGTAACAATTTGCTACTAGAGACATAAAATACAGTCATCTATAACTATTAGCCGTGGGAAAGCAAGGGTGTTGGTGAAATCCCAACAAATCGGCCGAGGACTATCCTTGGCAAATTGATTTTATTTGCCAGCAATGAATTTTACATGCCGTAAGCTCTGCGGGTTCAATGTAAGATTGAATAATTTGAAAATCAAGTTCTTCTTTGCAACAAATAATCCTTTTTTCAATTCGAGTTTGTACTATGTTTAATTAGGATTCCAAATGTGACATGATACAAAAAAAAAATCAAGAAACACGCTGCGAAAACAACGTCGCTATACAATGAACTCCCAATCCAAACAAATCATTATTTCCTTTAGATTTCGACAAACATAAA
Organism: Chaetoderma sp. LZ-2023a; assembly: GCA_034401795.1. Lineage (NCBI taxonomy): Eukaryota > Metazoa > Mollusca > Caudofoveata > Chaetodermatida > Chaetodermatidae > Chaetoderma > Chaetoderma sp. LZ-2023a. Next base: position 35,193,924 of record CM067369.1, read on the forward strand.
ATGATCCATCACGGACTACGAAATGAAAACGATTAAGTCGCTTCCTACGTTGGCGGAGTAGTTACAAGTAAAATACACCTCTTAGCCTCTCAAATACGAGCAGGCGTAATGTGACTGGTTGTTAACAAATTCTTCCGCCGGGATATTCACTACTATCGATTTTATGAATGAAATTCATAGTATTTTTTATCACGTGACTAGACGTTAGAATCACATCGTTTTGTTTTACCGCCCGGTCTTTTTCATCTTCATATATCTTCAAGTACGAAGTGTTGATTTAAGTAGATTTAAGTTAGATTCACGAATCATTGCGTTTATGTTGTCAAATTATCATAATCTCTTTATTATATGACATATGAACGTCGAAAAATAGGCAAACACATTTTTTGTGAGAATTCTTGAGGCGCGATTTCCGGGAAATGACTACTCTTTAGTAATGTGCTGATTGACATTCACCTGCTTGAACGACAGTTTATTGAAGAGTATTACTAAATACTGAGTACTTGAAATACAAACACATGACTTACTAGACTAGATCATACTGTAGGTGGTTATACGAACTCTAACCGTATGTGCGGTACTCTACTAGGAGCCTAAACTCGCTCTCATATCCGGGTTCCTACTTAACACGCGTTAGATTTTACTACGCTTTCGAAAATAGTTACCTAATAACAGTGTTGAAAATCAACATTTTAGTAGTTAAGAGTGTTATTTTCACGACATCACATGAACCAGACTTTATTTATTTTTTTTATTTTAACTACTATTTTGAGATAGATAGCGTCGAAGTGAGCAGTCGTACCTAGTTACCGTTCCAATTTCGTGGCAATTTACGTCAGTTGTCAAATCGCAAAATACATGTACGGTAGCTAATGAAAACGGCATATTTTCATATTTCAAATTCTTTTCGATTATTCTAACACCTTAAACCGGTATTTCGTTAATACCGGTTTAATTAGTGATACCGTCCCCGGTTTTCTTTTAGGCCAAACCGCCCAGCCCTAAATATATGTATGCTAAAAATTCCTATATATCACAGGCTAAGTAGTTAATATCTAGGCCTGCATAGGTAGTATGCGCATGGTTTGCTAACATGCAAATAGGAGGCCCAAGAGCCTGTGACGCTCACCTGGACCATTAACATTTTAACCATTTGTATTTAAATAGACATGGATAATTTTTGGAAAATCCCAGATGGCCACCAAAAAAATAGACCAACCCAGATTCTCATTTGACATTTTGAAGCCTACCATCATAGAATTGTTTGACCCAAGTTTTGTTGAAATCAGGATATTGATTAAGGAGTACCATCTTTAAATGGTTCTGGATAATTTTCAAAAAATTAAAGATGGCCACCAAAACATTGACGTATCAAAATTCGGAATAGATTTTCTAGAGGGCAGAAAATCCCAGATGGTCACTGGAAAAATTGGGCAATCAAAATTCTGTACATGTTCTGAATCCTACCACCATAGGATCCTTCCAGCCAAGTCTGGCTGAAATTGGCCATGAAGTTAATGAGGAGTAGCGTTTTAAACAATTTCCCGCCAATTTTCGTAAAATTCAAGATGGCCACCGAAAACATTGTCCAATCAAAATTCTGTATACAAGTTCTGAAGTATCTATTCTAGGGTCCTTCCCATTGAGTTTGATTGAAATCGGCCCAGTGGTTAATGAAGAGTAGGTGTTTAACTGATTTTCAGAAAATCCAAGATGGCTGCCGGAAAAATTTACCAATCAAAATTCTGTACACAAGTTCTAAAAAGCCCCACCATGGTATCCTTCCAGTCAAGTCTGGCTGAAATTGGCCAAGAAGTTAATGAGGAGTAGCGTTTTAAACAATTTCCCGCAAATATTTGGAAAATTCAAGATGGGCGCCGGAAAAATTATCCAATCAGAATTCTGTATACATGTTCTGAAGCATACTCCTCTAGGGTCTTTCCCACTAAGTTTGATTGAAATCGGCCCAGTGGTTAATGAACAGTAGGTTTTTAACTGATGTTCAGAAAATCCAAGATGGGCACCGAAAAAATTGACCAATCAAAATTCTGTATACAAGTTCTGAAACCTCTGACCCTAGTATCCTTCCAGCCAAGTCTGGCTGAAATTGCCCAAGGAGTAGCATTTTAAACAATTTTTCACCAATTTTTGGAAAATTCAAGATGGCCACCAAAAAGATTGTCCAATCAAAATTCTCTTTACAAGTTCTGAAGCATACTAATCTAGGGTCCTTCCTACTAAGTTTGATTGAAATCGGGCCAGTGGTTAATGAGTAGGCTTTTAACTGATTTCCCAAAATTTTCAGAAAATCCAAGATGGGCGCTGAAAAAATTGACCAATAAAAAATTATGTATATAAGTTCGGAAACCTATTAACCTAGTATTCTTGATACCAAATCTGGTTGAAATTGCCAAAGTAATTACTGAAGAGTAGTGTTTTAAACAATTTTCAGCCATTTTTCGGAAAATTCAAGATGGTCGTCGAGATAATTGACCAATCAAAATTCTGTATACACGTTCTGAAGCATACCAGTCCTTCCAGCCACGTTTACTTGAAATCGGCAAAGCAGTTAATGAGGAGTAGGCTTTTATCTTATTTCCCAAAATTTTCTGAAATCCAAGATGGCCGCCAGAAAAATTGGCCAATCAAAATTCTGTATACATTACAAGTTCTGAAGCCTACCTGCCTAGGGTCCTTCCTGCCAAATTAGGTTGAAATCCGCTAAGTGGTTAATGAGGAGTAGTGTTTTAAAGCAAAAGTTGATGGACAGACAGACGATGGATGGATGGTCGCCATGGCATCAGCTCACTTGGCCATTCTGGCTAGGTGAGCTAAAAATAATAAATGAACACTTCTTCTTAGCGGTATTGCCATGTGCACACATTGTACGCACTCCTCGAGCGAACATATGGGGTGGTGCTTATACCCTGTTTCCAGTGACACTACACAATTTATCACCCTGGACAGGATGTAGGTCTGGTAACAATTTATACTCCTGTGTAGAGAGAGCCAGTGATGAGAAAGGGGATTGTCCAAGTTTCCAATGTTCATCAGATGGCCGATCCGAGACGCACCTCCAAAGTAGCTGGTTTCACGGGTCTCCTCATCTTAAGACAACCGCAAATACTATATTACCAACGAATTTATTGTAATTTCATTGGCTATATGGGCATGTGTACCAAATATATCGACTTGTAGTGAGAACTGCTGTTCAGTACCAACGAATTATGTTTAAATCCTATCAACTTGTGAACACACATAAAGGAGTATAATTTCAACATCTACCCACGGTTAATAGGATGCATTACAATAAGGTGAGTACAGTTCTATGTGTAAACATGAAGTGTGAAGGCAAACATAATCATTGTTTCTGGTGATAGACCTCCAAATTGCGCAAGCCATGCACTGCATAAGCTCCACTACATACAGGCTGAAACCAGGTTAAGCCTTTAACCCTTTAACGCTTGAATTTATTCAAGAAAATTTCAATTTTCTCATAGAAAATGTCCATTTGCAGCCCAAAGAAGACTATTTTTTTTAGAATTTACCACTGGAATGACTGGCTCGGTTATCGAGCCAGTCATTCCTGTGGTAAATTTTCAAAAACAGTCTTCTCTTGGTCTGTAAATGGACATTTCCCAAGACCACCGCAGAAGCCGTTTTGGCTGATATTAGTGTTAAGGGGTTAAGCATCAAATTTGATCAAATATTTTTTTAATTTTCGCGGAAAAAGTCCATTTGAAGACCAAGAGATTATTTTTGAAAATGTACCACTGGAATGACTGGCTTGAGGATCATCTCTTGGTCTACAAAGGATATTTCTCAAGACCACTGCCAAAGCCGTTTTGGTCAGCTTGAGTGTTGAAGGGTTAGCATCCACATTAGCAACAGTCCACAAATTATCATTCTAGACAATCTACAACTCTGTCAGATCAAACACAATAAGCCTCTTTATGATGTGTGACAGAATGAACATTTAGACATTAATTTAATTGAACATCACTGCTACATATGTCAGCAGCATCTTCGAAGCAATTTAGTTTCAAAATATTCAACATCAGTTTCAAAATATTCAACATCTTGGCTGCATATTTTTAATGAAGGGATTTCTTGTGATTTTAGGGAAAGGTGAATAATTAATTGGAATATTCCTCAAGCCATCTTACTTGGAGCTGGTGTTCCATTTGCAAGCATGGAGCATTTAAAAATAGCCCCGCTTTCTGATCCAACCACAAACATGTCACTGTCTTCAGAATTGTAAGATAAACAGGTCACTCCGACCTCCTTATCCGAGCGCTGACCACGAATACGGAGGCGTCGTGGAAGGCTTTCAGACATGAAGAAAAACCTGGTTGAATAATGGGAAAGAGACAATCCAATTAATTCCACAAATAGGTATTTCCACAAACTAACATTTACCATCTCAATTAAATTCTGAAAGTGGAACGAAAGCGAGATTGGCATTCGTTTAACCCTTTAACACTCATATCAGCCAAAAGCGGCCTCTGCACTGGTCTTGAGAAATGTCCATTTGCAGACAAAGAGAAGACTATTTTTGAAAATTTACCACTGGAATGACTGGCTTGATAACCGAGTCAGTCATTCGTGGTAAATTGTCATAAACAGTCTTCTCTTGGTCTGCAAATTGACATTTTGAATGAAAAATTGTAGATTTTCTTGAACAAATTTAAGTGTTAAATGGTTAATTGACCAGTTCTGTATTTTAATTGTACACTGTGTGATATTCCCTACATATCATCTATTCTGGCACGGATGATCCGGCTCATTATTTCAAATCCAATTAGACTTGGCACGGTATTAATAAAGAAGCAGGATCTGTCTGTGAATTTCTTGTCTTATATTCAGCCAGCTCCATATTAAACCTTTAACTCTTTCATGCTCAAATTTGGTCAAGAAAATTTCAACTTTCTCTTAGAAAACATCCATTTTGTAGGCCATTTTTGAAAATTTGCCACTGGAATGACAGCGAACCTTTAACTGCAAAGGCCAGTTTTTGTTGGCTTGATTATTAAAGGGTTCATTGTCAAGCCCAGCAAGCCCAGAATTTCCAGATGCATGGCTCAATGTTCTGAGCCAATCATGCAAGTGGTAAATTTTACAAAACAGTAAAAAAATAACTTGTGTGATCTAAGTATCCAGCACTTATGAGATACCATAACTATTGAGCTTTAACATATTGCAAACAGAGATCATTAGAGTTTTGAAGTATACTACATTATTATGCATAGAATATTTCAACAATACTTGCCATACTCTAAAATAATCAGGATTTATTAGGCTTGATTTGAAGAACTAAAATTGCACGATTATTGTAAACACTCTACCGTATCTGTCCGCTCAATTGTTGGTCTGGCATGGTGTGATAATTTAAGGTTAAACTGAATGATCTTCAACAAACACTAGCGGGAGGTTACTTTTGTGGTCTTAAAGAATTCTCTTCATTTTAGAATTAATACGTCCAGATAATCAAAAAAGAGCAGGCAGACAAAACTCTCAATTATCTGATAATTTGGCAGTTATACTTGCTAAAATAGAGACTCATTCGACAGACAATATAAGAAAAAGTTGTGATCATATTTTTCAGAAACGAAAAGTGAGTGAGTGAGAGAGAGAGAGAGAGAGAGAGAGAGAGAGAGAGAGAGAGAGAGAGAGAGAGAGAGAGAGAGAGAGAGAGAGAGAGAGAGAGAGAGAGAGAGAGAGCGAGCGAGAGGGGGTGGGGGGGGCAGGATATTTCTGAACTCACCCTTTATGTAGCTGTAGACTTGAAGATTTCACATTCACCTGCCATATCAACATCTTGCCATCACCACTTACACTGACAAGCTGAAATCAGGGCATCAATCTCAAAGCAAGAAATGTTACAAACATCATCTTGTATCACAATTTGAGGCCAATATGTGCAATTATTACAAAAGTGATAATTGATAGATAATGACTACAGGGTCCCATTGAAATAAATTTAGTATCAAATTTATATAATCAACTTAACTCATCAAAACTAATATTCTCACAAACGTTACATGTTGACATTATAATGATCAATCTGAAGAATGTAGAGATCCGTTTCTAGCATGCATTTGAATTGATTTTAACACTATGAAACATTAGAATGCTCGGTTCATGACTCATCATTGCAAATCCTCACGTTCACCGCTTTGACCCAACCCCACCACACGGATCCAAAGGAAAATGTCCTCTTGCACCTCAAAATCATATGGGTAACACACATACCAAATTTGGTTGAATTCCGTCCAATGTTTTCAGAGGAGTTGCATTACAATCAATTTCTTTACCTTTTGAGGCCCCCCCCCCCCCCCGCCCCCTCCCCAGGGGTGGAGCCAAATGTAAATATTCTCTTGCACTTCACAATCATTTTGGGAACTCACATAACAAATTTGGTTGAATTCTGTCCAACAGTTTTGGAGGAGTTGCATTACAATCAATTTCCTGACCTATTGACCCCCATCCCACACCTCATCCCTGGAGCAAAGCCAAATGTAAATGTCCTCTTGCACTCCGCAATCATATGGGTAACTCGAGTAGCAAATTTGGTTGAATTCTGTCCAACAGTTTAGGAGGAGTTAATTACAATCGATTTGACCTTTTGATTCCTCCAAACCCCCCTCACCCCTGGAGGCAGAGCCAAATGTAAATGTGCTCTATGGGTAACTCGCATACCAAATTTAGTTGAATTCCATCCAATGGTTTTGGAGGAGCACTACAACCAATTCACACATGCATCACTCACATATGCATGGGTACCACGGCATAATCCCTACTTTTCATCAAAAATCGTGTGGATAATGATGGTGTGATGGAACTAACAGCTCCCAGGAAAATTAGTTTCAAAATTATCCAACAGAAAAACTGTTAATACCCTGCCCCTCATTAAACACTTGGTCTATTTCAAGCAAACTTGGCTGGAAGGTCCCTAGAGTGGTATGCTTCCGAACATGTATACAGAATTTTGATTGGGCAATTTCTTTTCAACCATCCTGAATTCTTTTTTTTTAAATAGCGTGAAATCGTTTAAAATGCTACTCCTAATTAATTGCTTGGCAATTTCAAGCAGACTTGGCTGGAAGGATACTAACCTGGTAGGTTTCAGAACTCTCTTACAGAATTGTGATTGGTCAATTTGTCCGGCACCCATCTTGGATTTGCCAAAAATTTTGGGAAATCAGTTAAAAGGCTACATTAGGTTTCTACATTAAAACTGCTTGACTGATTTCAAGAAAACTCAGCTGGAAGGACCCTAGAGTGGTATGCTTCAGAACTTGTACACAGAATTTTGATTGGTCAATTTTTTTGGCCGCTATCTTGGATTGGCTGAAAATTTTGGGAAATCAGTTAAAAGGCTATTCCTCATTAATCGCTGGGCCAATTTAAACCAAACTCAGCTGGAAGGACTCTAGGTTGGTATACTTCAGAACTGATATACTAAACTTGACTGCTTCATTCTTTTTTGGTAACCATCTTGGATTTTCCAAAACATGGCGGGAAATCATTTACAACGCTACTCCTCATTACCCGCTTGTTCCAGTGACTGTCTTGTTCTCGAAACTGACATCTCCGGAATTGCTGTACGGAGCAGGCTGAAACTCATTACATTTAATATAATCGATACCTAAGGGTGATTAGTTTGTTCAAGAGAATGTGTTCCTTGATAAAACATGGTTGTCATGGACCAATCTAAGGTTCAATCTGATTGTGTGGTCAGTATCCATCATTAATTTCCCACTGAATGTCATTTCTACTGAATTCCAATTTTGGATTTTATGCCTTTTTACTGTTGAATTTAAAGCATTATGTCTGTTCAAATGTTTTAGATCAAATGCTAATTGTCTAGGTGAGCGCTAAAGTTCTTGGGCTTCTTGTTAAATTGTAAATTCAGCATAGACATACTACTCAGACTGTTACTGTCAGACCACTGGCCTTTTTGTCAAATTTACATCATTTGATTGTGACATCAGCCAACAAGTGACATACTTTGATTATGACATCGGATACTTTCAAGTGTGACAGATCGGATCTTCCATTTGCAAAAAAGAACTTAAGTCACCATGGTTCATCAAGAAGTAGACATGAAAGGTTATTAGTTCCAACAATGTGTTGAAGAAACCATAAAACAATTGAATAGATCTGATCTGTCACCCAAATATATAATGTCATAATCAATTACATCACATGGAGGCAAATGTCATAATCAAAATGTGTATTGAATGAAGTATCTAGTTCCATCATGAACATGGAATAGTCTGTCAAGTGTATGACTTGCATGTCTATGCTATGTAATAAAGTCTGTTGAATATTTTGAAAATAATTGGACTGGGCCGCTGTTACTGCCATAGGTAGCACCAGCACCAAGTTATATTAGTTTCAAAATATTCTACAGCTTGCCTGTATAGCTACCTTGATATTGCGATTCTGGGAATTCAGGGTTGATCGATCCCAACACTGGGAAAGAGTGGATCGAGGTTAGCTAGAAATAGGTAGGGTATAGTTAGAAATGGATCCTTCTAGTATATCCAGTTAAGGTGTTGAAGAATCTATGATGAAAATCTGGGGGGAGGGTGTGTAATTTTGTCATTTTGTCCTTACATTGTAATGTTTGCCTTTTGCATCTGAATCCTGGATCCAGTACAGTTTATTGACTGGTTCTCTGTGTGAATCATCACCAATTCCAGAGCTCGCTAAAACCATGTCATCAGTCTGACTCGTGTCCCAAACTGTTACTTCACCTACATGCACAGAAAACAGAAATATGAATAGATTATAAATCTTGATATGCACGGATATGCGGGATGGAGAGATGAAAAACATTTGAATATTAGCCACATCTTTGGATGGTGTACAATCAGCATGTCAAGTTTCAAACAATTCTCTCTCAAACTGTAGGGATGTTACAGCGACAGAATTTTCGAGGACGGGTGGAGATACTCATGGATGGGCCGGTGAAAAAGAATTTCAAGATTAGGCACATCTTTGGTTGGTGTACAATTATCATCCAGTCCAGTTTCAAACAATTATCTATCAAACTGTAGGAGGGGATCGCAGCAACGTACATAACTATGGATGGACGGGATGGACCAATGAAAAATTTTTAGTATTAGGCACATCTTAGGGCATTGTACAATGTTATGTTTCAAATAATTAGCAGGAGCTGCAGCAACAAGAGTCAACAAGATGTGAGAACAGCTCGGTTAACCTATTTCACTCTGTAAACTTTTCAATTTTTTTAAACTAATGTCACTGCAATCTGCTGCTATTGTATGTAGCAACAACACCAGGTCTCACTAGTTTTGAACTATTTAACAAATATTTATATAGTAGTAAATTATTGACTTTCTATTACACTTTGATATTCAGTGTTAACATAATAGCTTATAAAATGATTTCATTCTCTAATTCCTGTACCCATAATTGACACTTGTTCCGAGTGTAATGGACGAGTCTCATGCATTGCGAATAATTCATTAATCAGAATTCCATAATGCCAAATGATTATCTATATATAATTGTTAAACCTATCTTTAAACAGGTAGTCCAAATCATTCCAAGTGATCTTAACTTATATTGATTAGGATACAAAATAAACATGGTTATTGTTGCTTTATCACATGTGTACTGTTATTACAACACCGCTAAGTAAGCCACCTCCTGGTTAGATAAGTCTTTAGAGCTACGATCACAATTTAATGACCAGTTGACCAGTGATGTCAGTCTGTGTTTAATATAATAGGTTTATTTAGATAGAACGAAATCACGGATTTCTTTTTTCACGAGAGTTAATACTTACCTTCCTAACACTCTTTGATATTCTCAAATATCGACTTTCACTCAATAAACACTCAGATTAAAAAGGTTAGGTGCCCTTACTGGGCAGGTAGTCAGATGACAGTCCGGCAGATGCATGCCCCAACCTCGCATATGTGCAGACTAGCACTTCCTCAGATTAATTTATTGGCTGACACAATGAAAGCCTGAAGACTGAGCCTCTGTAGGGCGGAGGCCGGGTCTGTGTTAGGGAGGTAAGTATCAACTCTCTCGTCAAAAAAGAAACCTGTGATTTCATTTATTTCACTTCAAGAGTAAACTTACCTCCCTAACACTCTTTGATATTGCCAGAATTCCTAAGAGAATTTCGTGGGAGGGAGGCGAGGTCAAAAGACCAGCTCGTCTCTATGCGCTTTTCTGCGTCTAAGGCACTTAAACATCTGAAATTGTGTGAAAACACAACCAAGGTAGAAGCTTAAGGCCATCCCCTGTAACCACATAACAGTCTGCCTCGGCTGATAAGGCATGAATTTCACTTCTCCGCCTTGCCGAGGCTGCATCAATTAAAAATACAGTTTTAAGTGTCAACATTTTCATAGAAATGGAACTTAGTGGTTCAAATGGCTTATCAGCTAATACCTGTAGCACTAGTGATAAACTTCAAGATGGAATCACTGGGGGATTCCTTGGTCTTAGATTGCCTATGCCCTTAATTGAAGTATTTAATGTACTTACTTCATCACTTCCCCTATTAGCCAAGCAAGGGATAACTGTCATTAAAGCTGACTTGTAGCCAGCAATAGAGTTAGGCTTGAGGCTATAGGCATCATACAGGTGACAGAGGAAATCGGCTACTACCTGAATAGATGAATCCATTGGATTAATACATCTTTTTGAGCACCATTCTGCAAATCTGTTGATTTTATAGTTATAAGCTGGCGGTTGACCCACTTCTGGCTTTGCCATACACATGGCTGCTTGCTCAGAAAAGCCCTCCGTAATTCTTGATTCCTTGACAACATCCATGCAGCCAATCTGAACATTGATGGATTGTTTTTCAGGGCCTTGCCCTGAAAGATAATATTGTCCATCAGAGGCAGAGGAACCGGATTGCAAGACCAGAAGGTCTAGCAGATCTGTATACCATGATCGGCTTCGCCAATTTGGGGCGATCAGAAGCATTTGTCACTCCTCCTGTCTAATTTTCTGAAGAATTTTTGGAATCAGGATTGCTGGAGGGAATGTGTATACATACATCCCTTCTCAGCTGATAGCTAATGCATCTGTTGTGATAGCGCTCGGATCTGGAATCGGAGAGACATACGTCATCATCTTCACATTCTTCTTTGTTGCAAATAAATCTATGTTGGGTTTCCCCCAGTGGTTGAACAGACGATCCGCCACATTGATTTAATTGCCGTTCCATAGATAAAACACTCATCCTTCGGCTCAACGAGTCTACTAGCAGATTTAACCTTCCCGGAATATGAACTGCTTTCAAGGTGATCCTGTGATCCAGGCACCAGCAAAGCAATTTCCATGTTATCATACAGACTGGGCGACTTCGTTCCGCCCTAAAGGTTTATGTAAGTCCCTAAAGTTGAATTGCCTGATCGAACTAGAACAATCTTGCCCTGAACTTTCATTAAGAAATGTTCCAGGCCCAGTACTACGTCTCGTAATTCCAGTAGATTGATGTTCTTGTGACTGATCCAGATTCCAAAGCCCTGATACTGTGGCTTCTTCCAGGCAAGCTCTCAATCCATTGATGCATCTGAATACATCGTTTTCTGAGGGTGGGGAGGGGTGAGCATCACCTCCGCCAGGAGATTCTCTCTTTCCATCCACCATTGTAGGTGGTGAATAAGAGGCTCCAATACTGGAACATTTGAGTCCAGTGATCCTGTACTCTGGGTCCACTGTGTCATGAGAAATAACTGGAACGGCCACCTGCGTAAGGCTGCCTGTGGAATGACTGGTTCCAATGAAACCATCAACCCCAGCATTCTTAAGTAAACCCGTGTCAGGGCATGACGACTGTTGCACACTGACTGTATTAACGAGATGAGTATTTGTACCCTCTCCTGAGTAGGATAAACATATCCTATCTCTAGATCGAAGAACATTCCCAGGTAAACAAACTTCTGGGATAGAGTCAGCTCTGATTTTTAAAAGTTGATTATCCAGCCTAAGTCTGTGAGAGTTTTTAGAACTATCTCCAGATTTGATGATAGACTTTCCTGATTGTGTGCTTTTAACAGCCGGTCGTCTATGTACGTATGAACTGTTTTGCTTCTCCTGCGGAGGTATGCTGTTATCGCAAGGACCACCCTGGTGAAGACCCGAGGACCTGTCAAAATTCCAAAGGGTAAAACCCTGAATTCCCACTGACGGCCCTGGAATGCAAACCTCAGGTACCAGTGAAAACCCCTTGCCATTGGAATGTGGAAATATGCATCTTTCAAATCTATTGACACAGTCCACATTCCTTTCTCTAAGACTGCCAGCACCAATTTCACAGTTTCCATTTTGAAACTTTGTGTGTCTATGAACTTGTTCAGTGGCTTGAGGTTGAGAATTGGTCTACACCCTCCAGTGCTTTTTGTCACTAGGAACACGGGTGAATAGAAGACCGGACAATTTTGTGCCGGTTGAATTGTTCCTTTTGTTTCCTCCTCTATACACAACCGTTGATCTGGATCTCTTGGATTTTGAGTCCAGATCGGTACCAGAGAACGCTGCGATGGCGGACCTACTATCCAGTTGGGATGATCCCCGACTGAAAGCCATCGTAAGACTAAGAGGTCCTGAGTCAACCGCTCCCACTCTTGCCTGTGGTGGGCCAGACGGCCACGCCCACCCCCACTGGTCCACCTAAGGAGAGAGTTGGACATGAGCAATGCAAGAGTGGCACTGTCTCTGGACCAAGAAGCACTGAAATGGCCCTTACTGTGGAAACCACCCCATCAGGCATGGTTCCCATGACCAGATCCTCGTGCACCACAGCCCGCACCGTGCGCACCTCGATGCGTGGGCAGCTGCCTGGCTGGCTGCACTGGAGGAGCATGCACCCTCCCCCCCTCGCTGCTAGCCAGAGCGCGCGCAGCCATGGCCAGTGCTGCGCTGGTGGCTGGCCTCTGACTTGGCCACCGCCACCCTGTGCCTGCTGATGGTACACAGGGGGTGCTGCGTGAACACGCTCCATTCTGCGGAGCACTTCAAATTACTCGTGCAAAGCCCTCTGGTTATTCACCAGGGGGACCGTCTCTTGTTTATGCTTACATCCCTTACCCCCAAAGAGACCAGGACCTGTCACAGACGTTCGCAGAAGCCTATTGTACAGGTCCTGGGACGAGTACAGATTGTCACGGGCAAACGTGCGCCGCACCCAGACACTCCTGGTAACTGACCGGGTTAAACAGTCCAGAGCCAGGTTAATACCATCCTGGATGGCTCTCTGGACTGTTACTGGACATGGCTGGCATGATGTGGATGCTGTTACTACCCCCTGTAACAGCTGGCAGACATGCGAGAGCGCCACAATAGACTCTCTCGAACTCTCCTCCGCATCGTGCAACGCGGTGTACAGCGCTCCTGTGTCAGAAAGGGAGCCTGCCCATGTGTCTTCGCTTAGCGCAGTGTGGTCATCCACACTGGGCTTAGGCACTACACCGCACCTCTGGTATTCACCGGGTATGATGCGTCATCGCTTTGCCACCAAGGGGCCTTTGCGCGACGTCCACTTTATTTAATAGACGTCTCTGCCGCTGAGAACATATCCACGATATGCTCAGCTAGCGGCAGAGATGGCATCGCGGTAGCAGCCAGTTCAGGGTTCGTACAACTGCCAGGGATTTTTATTCAAGGACTTTTCAAGGCTAACAATGCCAATTTGTCAAGGGCTCTAAATTTGTCCTCAAACATAAACGTCCACATGAATGTGATCTCTTTAACCCTTTACCGGTCAATATTGGTCAAATTTTTTTTCATATTTGCTTATTTAATGCCTATTTGCAGGCCAAGAAGACTATTTTTGAAAATTCACCATTGAAATTACTGGCTAGGTTATCGAGCCAGTCATTCCAGTTGTAAATTTTCCAAGTCTTTTCTTGACCTGCACACAGACATTCCCCAAGACCACTGTAGAGGTCAGGCGTGACCATTAAAGGGTTAAAGACTACATTCAGAACGGTTCAGTCATATGGTTCTTGTGAAGTATTATTTATATTACATAGACCGTTGAGATGTCAGATTCTTAAATTTCAAATTTCATTCCCTCCCTTATTTATAACTGAGGTCCATTTTTGTTAACAATGTTGAATGATGTAAGCAGTCGCTGTCAATTAGACAGCACCAGCTTTCAGCAATATCATTTCCAAAATGTGCAACAGCACTGTAACAATTAACCTTTTGACATATGTGTGATATTATGGTCAATCCGTTTAGCTGGTTGGTAGGACAGAGATGAAATGACTAATAAGCGCTAAACATGCTAAATGACAATTCAATGACTTTGCCAAGGTTTTCCATAACCAGAATTCCATGACCTAGATGAGGACTAATTATATAGAGTGATATATGACCCACAATCTCTGAACAGGGGAAATACTAAGGAAATATTGTCAATAATCATATACAATGAAATAAATATTTTGCTGAATATTTTGAAACTAATTTAATTGGAGATGCAATGTTGCTGCTAGTGATATAGGTAGTTATCAGTTATAAAATATTTAACACATGAGTCTTAAAATTGAGATTTTAAGCCTTTAACACCCAGACCAGCCACAAACAGCCTCTGACGTGGTCTTGAGAAATGCCCATTTGCAGAGCAAGAGAACACTATTGCTGAAAATTGTGCACTGTAATGACTCGCTCAATCACTAAGGCAGTCATTCCAGTGATAACATTTCCAAAAAAAGTCTTCTCTTGCTTGTCAACTGGACATTTTGTATGAGAATTGAAACTTTCTTTTACAAATTGAAGGGTTAATGGATTAATAATTAAATGAATGGATATGTATAAATATATTTTTATAATATTAAAAGCTGTACTTCCTGACCCATAATGTATGTTGCTTTATCATTTATTCCCCACTTGGCAAGTATTCAACTACTAATCCATTTGAATGTTCTTGAAAAAGCCTTCAGTACAGACATGACAGAAAGTTTAGTATAAAGACAAATGTTTGATTATGAATATGGCTGCAGATCTATTATTTTCTAAGTTCAGAGAGTTTGCTTTCCAAAGTCTCCTGGGTTTGCTTTAGGTGTAACTGTTTGTCTTTAGCACCGCGCCGGAGGGCATTAGCTTTACTTAGGAAACAAAGCTGGGAAGTTGCTTCTGCTTTATCAGAATACTCATCAGCTGATCTAATAAGAGCCGCTATGTCACTTGATAATCGCTGCTTTTTCCTTTTAATTTCTTCAATGGCTTCAAGAGCATGCTGTCTTTTGTTACTCTCTTCCTTTTGTTTTTTCTCCTGCCTTTGTTTAATAAGATGCTGATCATATTTTTGCCTGGCCATGGCAGCTGACATGATTAACTTTTTTATCAATGTTGATATTCAGAATACCACCAACGGCCACAACTTGGTCACAAACAAGTCTCTGAGAAATAGTTGATACTTCATGAAGATTTTCTACCTGTACTTCTTTATTGACCGAAAATCCACGTTCTACCTCCGCCTGTCCATGTGAGAGAACAAGCAGTAACTGGATTACATCATAGAGCTTACAAAATCTGTCATCACTACCCGTAGACATATAAGTTAACAAGAACTTATCAACTCATTGCTGATGCTGAAATGTTTAAACTTATCTATACCAAATACTGGTATTTCATCAAGAAATCTATTATACTCATTAACAATGCTGTCACAATCGGATTCTTTAACACGGTTTAATGAAAGAAGAAGAGATTATTTTCTTGAAGGTGTCTCTACACTTCTGTGTGTTCTTTGTCATTTCCCTTGGATTCAAGCAGGTTAAGTTTCTGACCAGTGAATATTTTATTGGACACTTAGCTAGCATTTTCTTAAGAATCGCAATGATAAATTTCCTGCATTCTATTCTGAACTCCATGTCAGGCTTTTCACTAACTCCAGATTTTTTGATTTCCTTATCAACTAGAAAGCATACATCAATGTGCTTGTACATGTAATTGACATAACTACTGGTATTATCAATGTCTATTGCTACCAATTTCTCAGTTATGGATGCTTGTGTTAAAACATCTGCCTTCAAGAATTTTCTCATGAGAGTTCTAATGATTCTGCTAATTCCTTGGAAATAAAGCACAGCATTGGCTTATCACACTGATAGCTTGTAAGGAAGGGTGTCAACTGTTCAGTTACGTTCTTAAAAGTTTTGCCCTAATAAGTTTATCCGTAACAGCTTCCGAAAGAACTTTATATGACTGATTGTCTGGCTTGGCGATTTTACCATTAACAACCGCCGTAACATATTTCTCCGCATTAGAACAAACATTTAGTGCTCTTCCACATACAGGTAAGTCCTCTAACCATCTATGAGAACAGAACTTAAGTGGTATGACAGTGCTACCAGTTATTTTCACATAGTCTTCATGATGTGCTGGTGAATCCTTGAAAAGATAGTACATAGATGATAAGACAAATTGAATCCGCCAACCACTGGCAACAACACCAGCTTTAAAACTGTTATGTACAACGTGGAGGCCACAAGACTTCTTCTTAATCAGCTCATGAAATTTCCAGTTGACGTTAGGTCCATCCATTGATATCTGTACCGTCTTCTTCATAGTTAACCCTGTACTGAGCACACATTGAAAATGCTTTACCATGTCATTAGCCGTCGCATGTTCTGCAGTGTATTATTACCGGTACATATACATAACACATAATTCGGGGCATCCTAGGTAGGCTTATCCATGAATTGGTGCATTTTTCATTTGCCATGCGTCATATGAAAAAAGCAACAATTCTCAACAAGAATTAACGGGGAGAATCATGGATACGGTTACTCAGCATATCCTCACTGCTTTATACAATGTAATACATTTTCTGTTGAATATTTTGAAATTAATTTGACTGAAAGGCATTGCTTCCTAAGGCAGCAACAACTTCCAGTTAAAATAGTTTCAAAATATTCAACTGAATCTGATCTTATGTCTGCTTACCTAGGAATTGTGATCCGAAGTAACGAGTCACGACACAGTCACTATCATTGTCCCAAAATCGTACATGAATATCCATTTGCTTTTTTGTGACATTTGGTTTAAACTTTCATCAAACAATATTACAAAGTAATTACTCTTATTCACATTTTTCATCAGTAGGTCCTTGAAATAGTCTGCAAGGCCACAAACACATAGATACGCCAGGGTTTTTTCTTGGTACATTTTGTTGACAGTAAAAGATGATATAGGCAGAAATGTTCATTTTCAAGGCTGATGGGTGAAATTCCAGTACTTTTCAAGGCAAATTGTAAATTCAAGGCTTTTCAAGGCAGATGCCCAAATTCAAGTACTTTTCAAGATTGTGCGAACTCTGCGGTTTACCTGCTAGCCATGGGCGCTAGTCCCGCTGGCTAAGCGGATGTTCCACAGCAAGATCTGGTCTGACATTGATTAGCCAATGACAAGCATCAGACCAGTCTTCCTCTGTGGCTACCTGTGAATGTTCGACTAGGCGCAGGCCTTCATCGTCCTCTAGAACATTCAGAGGTCATTGCGTGGCTGGAGGTACCGATACTCCTGGCAGCCCAGTGAAAGCATACTGGCCCGACAGCACAGGCATGCTAAAAGCACTGGTTTGACCAGGCGCAGGCGCCGTGGCATTGCATGGGGTATACTCACCACATCACAGCCCTGGCCAGAACCATCTACACCATCGGCAAGCCTCTTACCCTTCTTACTTACACTCTCCCGTTCCCTCTTTGAGCACTTCTCATCCTCTGACGCCTTATCCTTGGACGGAAGCGACAAAACGTCAGACATTAGATTACCCCACCCCAACCACTGTTTACATACATCAAAGTTTAACAGTGGCCCACAAGAACTGCAAGTAAAGCATGGATGAGGGGCGAATCTAGGCTTAATGAAGCAATCACAGTTGGGAGAACCAGGTTTCTGAAAAGCCACAAGACTAAGACAATTGAGTATTTTAGTTAATGAACTACTAAAACTCAACCAAAATAAAACCAGGACAGGACTAATGGCCATAAAGACCTCTACAACAATAGATAAACCAGCATTGGACAAAACAATTCTTGGTAATAATGAGTGCAAAAGGATGAATTGTATTCAAAATCCAGAGCATAAAACTGGAAAGGATATTGATACAAGCTGTAAACATCAGATAAACAGTGATAACAATTGGGAGCAGATTTCAGATATAATAACACTAGAATACCTGCTTCTTTAGCATACACATACTACCCAATCTCATGAACTGGATACTCCACCATTCTCTATGACCTCTTAAATCTCTCCACCATAAGGGGAAGGGAAATGGACCGAGAGGGCAGTGATAACATCTTCTTACGAGACCTCCAAGTCACTGGGCATAGATTTTGTTCTCTAACATGTAATGGGAAATGGAACCTTGGTGGAGAGAAAAACAAATCCTCTGAAGATGTGCTGTTCTTTTCAATCATAGATAGATACACAAACACAATAAACGAAATCACAGATTTCTTTTTTCACGAGAGAGTTGATACTTACCACCATGATACTTTATGATATTTCCTAAATATCGACCTAGCTTCAATAATACTCAGAATTAAAAAGAAACCGCCCCCACTGGGCAGGTTACACAACTGACAGTCCAGCGGATGTGCAGCCCAAACTCGCACATGCGCGGGGCTGACTCATTCTATTCCAAAATATTGGCTGATCTAATTGCAACATAAAGCGCCGATAGACCGAGCCTCTGTGGGGCGGAGAGGCCGGGATCATATCATGGTGGTAAGTATCAACTCTCTCGTGAAAAAAGAAATCCGTGATTTCGTTTATTTCACATCAAGAGTATACTTACTAAACGAAATCTAGGATTTCTTTTTTCACGAGAGAGTTGATACTTACCTCCCTAATACTTTTGATATTGCTAAATATTGGCTTTCACTCAATAAACACTCAGATTTAAAACAGTTAGGTGCCCCTACTGGGCAGGGAGTCAGAGCGTAGTCTGGCGGATGCCAGCCCCACCACCGCGCATGCGCAGACTAGCACTTCCTCTGACTAGATTATTGGCTGACACACATGCAACTATTAAGAGCCTGAAGACCGAGCCTCTGTGGGGTGGAGAGGCCGGGTCCGTATCTAGGGAGGTAAGTATCAACTCTCTCGTGAAAAAAGAAATCCTAGATTTCGTTTATTTCACTTCAAGAGTATACTTACCTCCCTAATACTTTTGATATTGCCAGAATTCGAAAGTGAATCTGGCGGGAGGGAGGCGAGGTCAAAAGACCAGCTCATCCCAATACGCTTTTCTGCGTTTAAGGCACTTAAACTTCTGAAACTGTAAGAAAAAACAGTCAGGATTTGACTAACCATCGGATAACACGACCGATGTATGAGAGATGACCGAATGTCATATGCGCTCCCCCCCCTCCTTCCTGGGAGGAAGAGTCGACTGACCTCAATGTCCTATACGCTCTCTACGTACAAGTGCCATGTACCACAGGACAGAGACGAAAAAGCTCCATTTTCGTAACTCTCAACAATGAACCACACAAATACACAAACCATCACCATATTAATAACGGGTAATCGTGACAATACAATCAACAACGGACAACACATGAACAAGACTGACCTTGTTGAAATGGCTGCTGACATCATCTTCCCATCGGTAAAGATTGATGCAGGCCCAAAAAAGTGGGTGTTTCCATAAATTAATTGTGATATATATAAGTAATGAGGAAATCACCTCAAAAAATATAAACCGATTTATTTTTTCAAAACCGACAAGGCGAGAGGATTAGAGGTGTCACGGAGATAATGGTCTGTAAAACTTGACTCACAGTGCCACTGAGCCACCGACATAATATCATCCACAGGGACCCCATTAAATAGGGCCGTGGATGTCACTACGCCGCGGACACTGTGAGCCTTGGCCACGTCAACCTGCTTCCCGGTGGCGGATTTATGGCAAAACTGAATGCATTCCACAATCCACCTGGAAATGGTGTCCTTAGAAGCCCTCCCATGGGGTTCAATATATGACAACCATAACGCTGACTGGTCGGTGCGCCATGCCGCCGTACGTTGTTTGTACCGGCGCAGCGCCCGGACGGGACACCATGCTTTAGAATTAGGATCATATCTAGTTAAAGCAGGCAAAATAATAGGTTGACCTGGATATTTCAACGACTGATTTTTAGCCAAGAAATTAATCCTAGGTAGCAGCTTAAGGCCTTCCCCTGAAACCACAAAATGGTCATCCTCGGCTGATAAGGCATGAATCTCACTCCTACGCCTAGCCGAGGCCGCAGCAATTAAAAACACAGTCTTCAGTGTTAATAGTTTCATAGAAATGGAACTAAGTGGTTCAAAAGGCTTATCACCTAGTACTTGAAGCACTAGCGATAAACTCCAAGACGGAATCACAGGAGGATTCCTTGGTCTTAGATTGCCCATGCCTTTAATTAATACATTCAATGTATTTACTTCATCACTTCCCCTCTTAGCCAAGCAAGGAATAACAGACATTAATGCTGACTTATAACCAGCAATAGAGTTAGGCTTGAGGCTATAGGCATCATAGAGGTGACAGAGGAAATCAGCTACTACTTGAATAGACGAATCCATTGGATCAATACATCTTTTTGAGCACCATTCTGCAAATCTGTTGATTTTATAATTATATGCTCTGGAGGTTGACCCCCTCCTGGCTTTGGCCATAAACATGGCTGCTTGCTCAGAAAAGCCCTCCTTAATTCTAGATTCCTTGACAACATCCATGCAGTCAATCTGAACATTGACGGATTGTTGTGAAGGGCCTTGCCCTGGAAGATAATATCGTCCATCAGAGGCAGAGGAACCGGATTGCAGACCAGAAGGTCCAGCAGATCCGTATACCATGATCGGCTTGGCCAATCCGGGGCGATCAGAAGCACTTGGCATTCCTCTTGTCTGATTTTCTGAAGAATTTTTGGAATCAGGATTGCTGGAGGGAATGCGTATGCATACATTCTCCCCCAGCTGATAGCTAACGCATCTGTTGCGAAAGCGCTTGGATCCGGAATCGGAGAGACGTACGTCGTCATCTTCGCATTCTTCTTCGTTGCGAACAAATCGATGTTGGGTTTCCCCCAATGGTCGAACAGACGATCCGCCACACATTGATTTAGTTGCCATTCCGTGGGTAAAACACTCATCCTTCGGCTCAATGAGTCTGCTAGCAGGTTTAACCTTCCCGGAATATGAACTGCTTTCAAGGTAATCCGGTGATCCAGACACCAACAAAGCAGTTTCCATGTCATCATACAGAGACTGGGCGACTTCGTTCCGCCCTGGCGGTTTATGTAAGTCACAACTGTTGAGTTGTCTGAACGAATAAGAACAATCTTGCCCTGAACTTTCTGTAAGAAATGTTCCAGGCCCAGGACTACTGCTCTTAGCTCCAGTAGATTTATATGTTCCTGTGACTGTTCCAGATTCCAAAGCCCTGATATCGTGGATTCTTCCAGGCAAGCTCCCCAGCCCTCCATCGATGCATCTGTATACACAGTCACCTGAGGGTGGGGAGGGGTTAGCAAAACCCCCGGTAAGAGATTCTCTGTATTCAACCACCATTGCAGGTGGTGAATCAGAGGCGCCAACACTGACACATTCGAGTCCAGCGAACCTGTACTCTGGGTCCATTGTGTCATGAGAAACAACTGGATCGGCCGCCTGCGTAAGGCGGCCTGAGGAATGACTGGTTCCAACGAAACCATCAACCCCAGCATTCTCAAGTAAACCCGTGCCAGGACATGACGACTGTCGCACACTGACTGAATCAACGAGATGAGTATTTGAACTCTCTCCTGAGTAGGATAAACATATCCTGTCTCCAGATCGAAGAACATCCCCAGGTAAACAAACTTCTGGGATGGAGTCAGCTCTGATTTTGGGAAATTGATCATCCAGCCCAAGTCTGTGAGAATTTTCAAAACAATCTCCAGATTGGCGGACAAACTTTCCCGGGTGTGCGCTTTCAACAGCCAGTCGTCTATGTACGTGTGGACTGCTATGCTTCTCCTGCGGAGGTATGCTGTGATCGCAAGAACCACACGGGTGAAAACCCGAGGAGCCGTGGAAATTCCGAAGGGCAACACCCTGAATTCCCACTGTCTGCCCTGGAATGCAAATCTCAGGAAGCGACAGAAACTCCTGTGGACGGGGATGTGGAAATAAGCGTCCTTCAAATCTATCGACGCCGTCCACATCCCCCTCTCCAACCCCGCCAACACCGAGCGCACCGTTTCCATCTTGAAACTGGGCGTCTCGATGAACTTGTTCAACGGCTTGAGGTTGAGAATCGGTCTCCACCCACCGGTGCGTTTTGTTACCAAGAACAGGGTTGAATAGAAGCCCGGACACCTTTGTGCCGGCTGAATAGCTCCTTTTTGTACGAGGGAATTTATTTCCTCCTCGATACACAACCTTTGATCTGGATCTCTCGGAACGGGAGTCCAGACTGGCACCAGAGACAGTCGCGACGGCGGGCCTGTCATCCACTCTGGATGATACCCCACGGAAAGCCATCGCAAGACTAAACGGTCCTGAGTTAACCGTTCCCACTCTTGCATGTGGTCGGCTAGCCGGCCTCCCACCGGTCCACCTAGGGACCGCGGTGGACACAAGGCATGCAAGAGCGGCACTGTCTCCGTCGCCATACACACCAGCGTGGTCCTTACCGCGGTAAGCGCCCTGTCAGGAACGATAACCACGCCCAGATCCTCGCGCGACCCGCCCCGCCCCGCGCGCACCTCGGTGCACGGGCGGCTGCCTGGCTGACGGCGGCTGAGGAGCCTGCGCCCCCCCTCACTGCTGGCCGAATCGCACGCGGCCGAGGCCGGCGCTGCGACGGCGGCTGGCCTCTGACTTGGCCAGCACCACCTCGAGCCTGCAGGGGACGATACGCAGGGGCCGCGGCGCGAACGTTAGCACGACGCAGTACCTCAAACTGTTCGCGCAGCGCCCTCTGGTTATTCACCAGGGTGACCGTCTCCTGGAGGTGGCGACATCCCTCACCTCCAAAAAGACCAGGACCCGTCATAGGCGTACGGAGTAGCCTATTATACAGGTCCTGAGACGGGCACAGATTGTCCAGGGCAAATGTGCGTCTTGCCCTGACACTCCTGGTCACCGCCCGCGTCATACAGTCCAGCGCCAGGTTAATACCATCCTGGATGGTTCGCTGGACCGCGAGCGGGCCTGGCTGGCGCGATGCGGATGCCGTTACTACCCCCTGTAACAGCTGGGAGACGTGGGACAGAGCGGCAATCGAAGCCCTCCCACTCTCCTCCGCATCACGCAACGCGGTATTCGCCGAACGCAACGCGTTCGCGCACAAGACCCCCGCGTCAGAACGGGATCCTGGCCGCGTATCCTCACCCAAAGCCGCGCGGTCATCCACGCTGGGCTTGGGTACCACACCGTACCGCTGGTAGTCCAGGGGCACGATGCGACAACGCCTGGCCACCTCGCGAGGGGCCTTCGCGAGACGTCCACTCGTGTTAATGGACGCCTCCGCCGCCTTGAACATGTCAACGACATGCTCCGCCAGCGGCAGAGAAGGCATAGCGTTAGCAGTTGGTTTCCCAGCTAACCACGGCGTGTGAACACGGTGGCTAGCCGACTGCTCCACGGGCAGATCAGGCCTAACGCTCACCAACCACTGGCAAGCGTCATACCAATCCTCCTCCGTGGCTAACTGCGAGCGCTCTACAAGACGGGGTCCTTCGTCTTCCTCCTGAGCGCAAGCAGTAGAGCTTGACGGCGGGTACGCTGATACACCTGGCAAGCCAGGGAAAACATGCGGGCCTGACAGCACCGGCATGAGAATATCACTGGTTTGACCAGGAGCAGGCACCGCGGTAGAGCGCGGGGTATATATAGCCCTACCACGGGCCCGGCCAGCACCAGCTACACTCTCGGCAAGCCGAGGTATGCGGTACCGCTGGCCATCAGCAGCGCCCTGGGCCACCACCTGAACCGCGGACCTTACTCCAGGGTGAGTAATACCGTGGAAAAAAGCGCCTGTATTCCCCGCGAGGGGTGCACAAACGTCTTCATCCATGTCCACGTCGTCAGACGGCGACCCTAGCAGGTAATCCTCATCACCCTGGTCAGAAAGATTAGACCCCGGGTCAGCAAAGAGAGCTAACCCGGGCTGACCAGGAACGGTGCCATAGGAGGTACTGGCCACCGCGGCGTGCGGATACCCCTGGACTGATAAGCAGCCAGCGGGTTCCAGCGACAACCGTCCACGGTCCCCTATCGGCGCGGCAATAAGCCTGCTGCCAGGGCCGTGGAACGCCCCCTCTAATGGGGCCACCTCTGAATCGTCGGACAACGGAAGCGGACTAAGGAAAATCGATCCAGAGGCGGGGATTACCTGCTCCGAAGCCGATGATGAGGACAATAAAGGATCTGGTCCAGGAAGCATGCCACGAAGCAACCCTGGAACCAAATCCTTTATTGTCCTCTTCATCTCTCCCAACATCTCGGTCCGGAAGGTCTCCATATCCACCGCGGACGAGACCTTCCCCTTACCCTTCTTACTTACAACCTCTCGTTTCCGCTTCTTCTTCTTCTCCTCCACTACCACCTTGTCCGTCGCCTGTAAGCAGCACAAGAATTCGGACATTAACTCGTCCCCCCAGTGCTTACATATGTCACAATTAATCAATGGACCACAAGGGCTACATCGATAACACAGATGCGGCCAGAACTTCACATGCATAAAACGTCCACAGGACGCGCAACCCGGTCCCTGAAACAGGGCAAAGGACAAGGAGTATGAGCAACTAGTTAAGCTTAGAAACTCAATCCAACTCAAGGAGAAGGAAAACGATCATAAAGATCAATATACATCAAAAACCAGCCTAGCGCTTGAATTGCTAATAAATACATAGCCAGCTGATTATGACGTCATTAATCCCGTGACAGGAAAAAATCGATCCCAACAAAACATCCAAGTGCAAAGACGAATTGTATGCTGAATGGATAAGTTGACTACACAACCATCAGATACATATAGATAACTCTTTTCTGGCAAAAATGTTAATTATCTCCCTTTGATTGTTTACAATAATTAACATCACCACATTATCAATAACTAGATACCTGACACTTTGTATAGACAAACCATCCAACGTGACGAACCGGAAACTCCACCATCTGCACGCCTCTTAACTCTCTCCACCTCATGGGGAAGGAATTGGATCAAGAGGGCAAAGTGAGAAGACCTTTATACCAGGCCTCCAACTCACTGGACATAATTTTTCATTTGGTTAGATAACCTAACAGTGTTAGTAGGAAATGGAACCATGGTGGAGAGAATACTAATTCTCTGGTACTGTGACGTCACAACCTAGCGTCATACAGACCTGTGGACAGAAACAGAAAGAGAAATTAGTCCTAGGTAGCACCGAGTTGACCTAAACCAACTAACTAAGGCGCTTATCACGGTAAACGCGAGTCCCGGAAACACAATACACCGGGAAGAAAACTCGCTAATTTTACTAGAAGTCACCTGATTTAAAGGTCCAACGTCCTCCTGTGGCGAAGTGTATCCTCCCGCCATCCAAAACAGGTCTTATCACTTCCAAAATAACACCAATAAAAACGTTAAAGAGCAAGAAAAGCTTATGACTGAAAAAACATGTGTGTTCTCTTTGCCAATAATCTAGCAAAGAGGAAGTGCTAGTCTGCGCATGCGCGGTGGTGGGGCTGGCATCCGCCAGACTACGCTCTGACTCCCTGCCCAGTAGGGGCACCTAACTGTTTTAAATCTGAGTGTTTATTGAGTGAAAGCCAATATTTAGCAATATCAAAAGTATTAGGGAGGTAAGTATACTCTTGAAGTGAAACACCCTGATACTTTATGATATAGCCAGAATTCGTAAGAGAATTCGGCGGGAGGGAGGCGAAGGTCAGAAGACCGGCTCATCCCTGGAAGAGCAAGCTTTTGCTTTTGGAGCACAACAAACATCTGAAATTGCGTATGTAAACACAATCAGGAAATGATTTGGACATCGGATAACACGACCGATGTTGAGAGTAATGACTGTTTCACATCCGCTGCCCCCCCTCTTTTAAAGAGGGAGCTTTCTATGTACTCGTGCTAAAGTGCTATAAGACATCGGACGAAAGCTTCATTTCGTATACTCTCAGATGGAACCACAAAGAACACAAAACCATCACCATTTTAGTAAGTAATATAAAAAACGTGACAAAAAATAACCATCACCAAATATAGGACTAACCTATTTTGACGAGATTCCCCTTTGATCACCGCTGGCGATGATAGGTACAGTACAGAAAAGCGGGGATTCCCCCTACTAAATTTCACTGAGTGTGAGTCAACGGCCTTATGTACAATATTTACAAATTTATATACAGATTTAACGTTTATGTAAAATCGATAAGGCAAGTGGATTTGATGTGTCACGTAGGTAATGATTTGTAAAACTAGACTCACAGTGCCATTGTGCTACTGACATAATATCATCCACCGGCACTCCGTTAAACAGAGCCGTGGATGTCACTACGCCACGGACACTGTGAGCCTTGGCCATGTCAACTTGTTTACCCGTGGTGGCTTTGTGGCAATGCTGGATGCAATCCACAATCCACCTAGAAATGGTATCTTTAGAAGCTCTCCCATGGGGTTCAATGTAAGATAGCCATAAAGCACTAGGGTCTGTCCACCATTCCTGTGTACGTTGTTTATAAAACGTTAATGCACCGACTGGACACCAAGCCTTTGAATTAGGATCAAACCTAGACAAAGCTGGTAAAACTATAGGCTGACCAGGATATTTTAAAGACTGGTTCTTCATCATAAAGTTAACTCTAGGTAGAAGCCTAAGGCCTTCCCCTGTCACCACAAAACGGTCTGGCTCTGCTGACAAAGCATATTTCACTTCTTCGTCTGGCTGAAGCTGCAGCAATCAGAAAAACTGTTTTAAGCATCAACATTTTCATGGAAATGGAGCTTAGTGGTTCAAAGGGTTTATCTGCTAATACTTGAAGTACTAACGATAAACTCCAAGACGGGATCACTGGAGGATTCCTTGGTCTTAGATTACCCATACCTTTGATTAAAGTATTTAGATTACATACTTCATCACTTCCCCTAATAGCCAAGCAAGGGATAACTGACATTAAAGCTGACTTGTAGCCAGCAATAGAGTTAGGCTTGAGGTTATAGGCATTAAAAAGGTGACAGAGGAAATCGGCTACTACCTGAATAGATGCTTCCATTGGATTAATACATCCTTTTGAGCACCATTCAGCAAATTTGTTGATTTTATAATTATATGCTCTGGAGGTTGACCCGCTTCTGGCTTTTGCCATAAACATGGCTGCTTGCTCAGAAAAACCCTCCCTAACTGCTGATTCCTTGACAACATCCACGCAGTCAATTGGAACATTGACGGGTTGTTGTGAAAGGCCTTGCCCTGGAAGATTATGTTGTCCATCAGAGGCAGAGGAACCAGATTGCAAACCAGAAGGTCCAGCAGATCCATATACCATGATCGGCGTGGCCAATTTGGGGCAATCAGAAGCACTTGGCATTCCTGCTGCCTGATTTTCTTGAGAACTTTTGGAATCAGGATTGCTGGGGGGAATGCGTATGCATACATTCCCTCCCAACTGATAGCTAACGCATCTATTGCGATAGCGCTCGGATCTGGAATCGGAGAGACATAACGTCATCTTCGCATTCTTGTTCGTTGCGAATAAATCTATGTTGGGCTTGCCCCAGTAGTTGAACAGGCGATCCGCCACACATTGATTTGGTTGCCATTCCGTGGGAAGAATGCTCATTCTTCGGCTCAATGAGTCTGCTAACAGATTTACCCTTCCCAGAATATGAACTGCTTTCAGGGAAATCCCATGATCTAGGCACCAGCAAAGCAGTTTCCATGTCATCATACAGATTGGGCGACTTCGTTCCACCCTGGCGGTTTATGTAAGTCACTACTGTTGTATTGCCTGATCGAACCAGAACACTCTTGCCCTTGACCTTCTCTAGGAAGTGTTCTATGGCTAAGACTACTGCTCACATTTCCAGCAGATTGATATGTTCTCTTGACTGAGCCAGATTCCAAAGCCCTGATACTTTGTTTTCTTCCAGGCAAGCTCCCCATCCCTCCATTGATGCATCTGTGTACATCGTTAACTGAGGGTGGGGAGGTGACAATGTCAACCCCGCTAGCCATTGGCAAGCATCCAGCCAGTCTTCCTCGGTGGCCACCTGTGAATGTTCGACGAGCCTAGGGCCTTCGTCGTCCTCAACCACATTCACTGGTGGAGTAATGGCCGGAGCTGAAGATACTCCTGGAAAGCCAGGGAAGCCATACGGACTCGCAAGGGACGGCATGGCTTGCGCCGTGGCTATTCCAGGAGCCGGATCTACGGCGTCATGGGAGGCTAAAACATGACATCACAGTCCGGGCCTTTCTCATGGTAACTCTCGGCAAGCCAAGGGGTACAGTATGGACGGCCATTGACTCATAGCCGGCCTAGCTGTTGAGCCGTGAAACCCACTCCCGAAGAAGTAGTTCCATGGAAAAGGTCACCCATGGGCACCCGTGGGGGCCCATGGGAATCCATTTCCATGGTCATCGACTCATCGGTAGGCCATAAGTGTCCTCTTCATCCTGCCCAGAAAGATTAGACGCCACGCTTGAAAAGGGATCAAGCTCGGCCTGGGCAGGAGGGATATCGCGTGAGGCGCTGATACCCTTAGTCTTAGCCTGCTCTAAAGCACTCGATAAGCGAGCACCCGAGGCCATGGCTTTCGCTCCCGGGTCCACGGGCGAGGCAAGCCTCAGCGCCGGACCAACGGAGCCGTCTCTGTGTCTATAACGAAAACTGGTTTGCTAAGGGAACCAGACCCAGAGACAGGAACACTCTGTCACGGAGCAAATGAAGAAGACAATGACGAACTTGACCCGGGAAGCAAGCTGCGCAGCAACTCCGGGACAAGATCCGTGATCGTCTTCTTCATTTCTCCCATTATTTCAAGACGGAAGGCCTCCATGTCTGCCTTCCTCTTCTTACCACACTCCTTTTCCAGACGCCTCTTCTCGTCTGCCGCCCGGTCCCTTAACTGTTGATTTAAAAAATCAGTTAAAACCTCCACCGGCCACGACTCACACACATGGCAATTTAGAAGAGGCCCGCAAGTACTGCACCTAGTGCAGTCATGATGGAAAAAGCGGGCCTTCACAAACTGGTGGCAGGAAGGGCATTTGTTCTCAATAACCCTCTGAAAAGACACAAGCGGAAACAATTAGTTTTTAGTCATGACGAACCAAAAAAACAATTACAGAAGGCTAATAAGATCCACAAGGAAAACTTTTGACCATCAAATGAAAGATAAGCCAGGCCCCATAGAAAAAACTATAGGCCTGACACAAAGTAAACAAATCCTAAAACCTTGTTATACTTCTTTAAGAAGACAACGGAGACATAAGAATTTGAACTTGAATACTTGAGAGGCAAACTTTTTTAGACTTCACAGCTCAAAACAGATTCATTGGTAATTGAACTTTATAAACACAATGAACATATGCAAACCATCAAGAGAGATAAATAACTCAACACTCAGTCAAAAAACTTCAAAAAATTTAGAAATAAAATGACTGAAATTTGTTCTCTCTCCTAAATAACCTCATTAGATGACTTCTGAGTATGAGTGAAGTCTGATAAACAACACAGGACTACCTGATCCTGAGTCCAAAAACCCTGTGGTGGGGGGAGAATGCGGAGAAATTACTTCTTATGGTAATAACTCCCTCAGAAAACTCATAATAAAATAGAAGGACCCAGAAACCAAGTATAAATATTGTTTAAATAAAAGGATACCCGTCAAATATCAGCTCGTGTCTGAAAAATAAAGCACAACATGCGTTAGCTAATATATAGGCCTCCCCTATAAAACAGCTAGCCTAATAAAGTCGTATCCACGAGATAGCGGAATCCCGGAAATACCATCCGAGTCAACACGCAAATTTTCTATCAATAAATTTACTAAAGTACACCTGATGGCTTGGACCGGGAGCATCCTCCGGTGACTTGGCAGCGTCAGACATACTAATAAACAGTCAAACAAGTTGCAAAACAACTCAAAGCTTCAAAAAGAAAGAAAGCAAAAGCAAGGCTAGAAAGCCTGTTGCCATGGCAGGTCAATATTTTAAGAAGAGAATGAGTCAGCCCCGCGCATGTGCAAGTTTGGGCTGCACATCCGCTGGACTGTCAGTTGTGTAACCTGCCCAGTGGGGGTGGTTTCTTTTTAATTCTGATTATTATTGAAGCTAGGTCGATATTTAGGAAATATCATAAAGTATCATGGTGGTAAGTATACTCTTGGTGTAAAAAGAGATTAGTAGTTCATAGCGCCAGATATAAATAAATCAGTTTTAATGGCGATTATCATGTCTAATCGCGAATCCCAGAAACACATTACACATGGGATTAAAACGCTAAATTAGACATATATATAATTGAAATCAGCTGATAACTCGGTCCCGGTCCTTCCTCTGGCAATTTAGATTGAGAAGACATCACTATCAAGTGAAATTGAGTTTGTTTGACCACAACAAGCAGAAAACTTTGCAAGAAAATTAGTTAGCATGTGTATCTCTTTGCCAATAAATTGGAAAAGAGGAAGGGCTAGACTGCACATGCGCAAGTTTGGGGCTGGCATTCGCCAGACTG
This sequence comes from Chaetoderma sp. LZ-2023a, assembly GCA_034401795.1. Taxonomy (NCBI): domain Eukaryota; kingdom Metazoa; phylum Mollusca; class Caudofoveata; order Chaetodermatida; family Chaetodermatidae; genus Chaetoderma; species Chaetoderma sp. LZ-2023a. Next base: position 35,224,647 of record CM067369.1, read on the forward strand.
TCATCTGACTACGTGCCCAGTAGGGGCACCTAACTCTTTTAATCGGAGTGTTTATTGAGTGAAAGTCGATATTTGAGAATATCAAAGAGGGAGGTAAGTATACTCTTGAAGTGAAAAGGCATATATATACCTTAGCCATACTCATAGACAATTCCAGATGCCAACCACTGCCACCACCAACCCCCCCCCCCCACCCGCCACGTAACAGGCCAAATATCTGATGAGCATTACCAGGATGCCTTGTACCCAATGCAAACTATACCCCTACATTTATGATTGTCATCAAACTATTAAAGTGAGACTAATCGACTGAAAGTTGTTGTTGTCAATGTCAGCAACAGTTGTCAAAAATCAGATTAAAAAATAGCATATTATTTAAATGGTTAACAAATGTCTATATGCGGTTGTTCGATGAGCAATGAAACAACAATCGATTCATCTACTGATTGAACAACCAGTTAATCGATTATTCAACTACACACATACATAATAGTTAATCATTTTTAAATGGAACACATACTCAGTAAGCCTACAGATTTGACCAATATGTTAACCATATTGACATAATCAGAAATGAATGTTATATGGCTTTTCACAGAATTTCAGATCAATGCAACACTGTATCTATATAAACCGGGGAAATTGTGAATATGCAATAAAATGCAACAAATGGGTAAGAGTCACCCAGATAAATTTGACAAAGAGGAAGTGATTTTATTTCAAAATGATTTTATTTCACTCTAAATATTTTCACAGGTACAAAATACTTTTGATTATGGACAGTTTTTCTCTTGTTTAAAATAGTACTCATTATCCATATCGCTGAGGTTACCAGTTTTGATACAGGTATACCGGCCACCACAACCATCACCCATATATCACATGCGATGACGCTACCATATGATCAGCTTACCATTGAAGTTGCCAGCAGCAATCCAAGCTGGGTTGATAGGATGACAGGCGATGCAGGTTAGACAGCATGGAACATCAATAGCAGTATCGGGTTTCTGAGTATCCATAACACGCCGTTGTAAGTTCCATGTACAGAGAGCTGAGCGATGTGTACACCAATCTTCATGGTCATAACGACCATAGCTGTTTTCTTTATTAAGGGTGATTTGATTGTTTATTTAAGGTCACATTAACATACTCAGTAACGCATACAGAATATAGTACTGAAAACTACTGAAAGTTTACGTTGTAATATATGCAGAATTCGTTGTTTATATATGGCCACATTATACAATATACTACATAGGGAGTGAGGTTTAAACCTTATTATTGACATACTAGAGGCATATTATGTAGATAATTCTCTACATTAAATTTATAGGTCCAACCTGAACACGAGCCTATTTGAGTCTATCCAGTTCATTTTGAAAAAAACAAATATATATGAGCTGAATTTAGCATTAATCCATCAAACAGACATCACTATTGTTGATAGACTACAGATAGATGTATCATTCCACCCAAAGTTTCATTCAAATCGGCCCATTAATTAAGGGGTTGCGCTTTAAATGCTTCTGGAAATCTTTTTAAAAATCCATGAAGACCACCAAAAAATCTACCGAACAAAATTCAGAATAGAAGTTCTAGGGCTTACCACAGTAACAATAGAATCCTTTTCACGCCAAAACTTAACCAAGCAAAGTTCTGTCTACAAGTTCTGAAGCATACGCCACCAGGCTCAGACCAGCCAACTTATGTTGAAATCTGCCAAGAGATTAATGAGGAGCAGTGATCTGACAAATTCCAGTAATTTTTTTTATAAAATTTAAGATTTTCAACAAACAAAAAATGATCAATCAAAATTCTGTATAAAAGGTCTGAAGCCTACCCCCATAGGGTCCTTCCAGAATGCTAATTAAATTGAAAGCCACAAAGCGGTTAATCAGTGCTGTAACTTATTGAATGTCCTGATGTAAATGCAATTGAAAATCACTGAGGGCATGTGGATCTCAACAGTCAGATGCCCTCATGAGCATGCCAATCTTTTGTGCTTAGAAAAAATATCAGTGCTTTGAATATTTATAAATCCATAGTTTGTTGAGTTTTTATATCATATCATTGTGTAACACAAATGCAATTTCAGAATGATGGTCACTTTGGATCTTTATAAATAGCATCTTCATATAATATTTTATAATAATGCAAGTATGTGTACCGATTTATTATATGACATACATGTAGAATGCGGCAACCTACGTTCAATGAGGGCACTCTGTTTTAATTTTTAACATGCCCTGATATCATTCAAATCTAAATGTTAAGTTACAGCACTGTTAATGAGGAGTAACGCTTTGACCATTTCTGGTAAATTTTTCATAAAATCTAAGATTTTCACCTTTCAGACCAGGTGAGCTAAAAATAGAGGCACGTGTACAGTAGAGCTCAGAAATACCTTGAATGTCTCTAAAAGAAAATTAAACATGCTACAGAATACTTTGAACATAATTGGATTTGAATTCATTGTTGCCTAATGTATGTCTTCCAATCCAATTATGTTCAAAATATTCAACAGAACATTTCTTACACTATGTTCAAAATTGTATTAAGTAACAGGTTTCTTTTTTTATCTTAGAAAATGATATAATTGAATCTCTACTCCATAATCTGTCAGTTCAAGACAACATTTGAGATGAGTTGCATATTATTTAACTTATGTGTACAAGGATACGTAACAGCAATAACATCACCAGTAGCATTCCAACTCAGACCTGTAACCTGCAGATCCTGCAACACAGATAATAGGCAGTAAATCATACAGTTATTGACAACTCTAATATATTTGTGTACTCCTCCTATCGATGAATGAAACATAGCTTTATTATTTTACTGTTGGCAGTGAATTCAGAACAGGGGAGGGTGGAGGTAAGAGGTATGAATTTGGACATGTAAATTTACCCACCACCCCATTTCTGTACATGTCTGCATCTATGATATTTTCCATAAAGCTTACAATCAAATTAATTAAAAACTTGGTACCGGGATATGATTTGGTATATATGACAATGTCTATTAAAACAAACATTCCTGAGAATTTCAAATATCGGCACACACCCCATCCCCTCCCTTTCAGGGCCGTCTACAGCCTACAGACAGGATTTGAGATTTGGGAAGTGCACTTTTTAAAATACTCATACTCTATGAGAAACTGTGTAAATAAAGGTCTGATAGATCCATAGCCAGATAAGGGTACAGATTTTCCTCCGGAAATTCATGAGAGACGCTGAGAGTGTTTAGACATAAAAAAAAAAGAGATTAATCCGTCGATGACGCGTCATCACAAATCCACACGTTCACAACTTTGAACTTTTGACCCCACCCCACACAACACATCCCTGGGGGTGGAGCCAAATGTAAATGTCCTTTTGCACTCCACCATCAAATGGGTAACTCACATAAAAGGCGAAATTTCATCAGTGTCAGAGGAGTTGCATTTACAATCAATTTCATCACCTTTTGACCCCATCCCCACTCCCTGGGGGTGGGGGGCCAAACATAAATGGGCCCATGCACTCCACATTGATATGGGTAATTTACATACCAAATTTAGTTGAATTCCCTTAAAACAGTTTCAGAGGAGTTGCATCACAATTAATTTCTTGACCTTTTGACCCCCATCCCCCACCCAAAGGTAAAAAAAACAAAACCACTCTACATTGATATGGGTAACTCACATACCAAATTTGCTTGAATTCCGTCCAATGGTTTTTGGAATTGCATTATAATAAATATTTTTACCTTTTGACCCCCCCCCCCATCACTCACCCACACCTGGGTGTGGGGTGGGGAGCTAAATGTAAATGTGCTCATGTACTCCACATTGATATGGGTAACTCACATACCAATTTTGTTGAATTCTGTCCAACGGTTTCGGAAGAGATTAAGAAAACTTATCAAATTTCTTTTTCACGAGTGTGATGACATACTTACCTCCCTAACACTCTTGATATACTAGTATATCGGCTCTAAATTCAATAATATTCAGAATTATAAAAAGTTAGGTGCCCCTAATGGGCAGGTGGATGTACACAGTCATGCACATGACAGACTCCACCCACTGCGCATGCGCATACTGGTACTTCCGTTACTAAATATTGGCTGACATAGAAGCAACTATTCAAATAACTAAAGGACCAGGCCTCCGTGGGGTGGAGAGGCTGGGATCCTGTTAGGGAGGTAAGTATGTCATCTCACTCGTGAAAAAGAAATTTGATAAATTTTCTCATCATGAGAACATACTTACCTCCCTAACACTCTTGATAAAAACCAGAATTTGAAAGTAAATTTGGTGGGAGGGAGGCAAGGTCCTGAAAACCAGCACACCCTCGAAGATACTAGGCTCTTTGAATTTTCAAGAGATTTCAAACATCTGAAATTGTGACTGAAACACAACCAGGAATAGAATTTCGCATCGGATAATCGACCGGTGAAGAGAGATTGATCAAAAGGCAAATGCGCTTCCCCCCCCCTCGTTCTGAAAAAATGCTGCTCTAAATGACTAGCACGTTCTCTAATACTTAATGAAAGTATTACTAGACATTGGAAAAAAGAAGAATTGCTTCAATTTCAAAACTCTCTGAAAGAACAACAATTAAGAGACATTAACCATCACCAAATTAAATAAAAAATGACACCATCATCATGACAAAAAAACAAAAATGGGCATATATACTGACCTCTGATGTCTTGAACGCGGCACTCATCTCTTCCCCCACCGGATGAAGAGAATTGTACCAGCTAATAGTATGGATACCCTACCAACAAATGTGATATTTGTAAATAGCAGAGGAGGAAACTAATTACAAACATAAACCTCTACATTATTTTATTTTCTGAGGACTGAGACGGCGAGTGGGTTAGAAGTGTCACGAAGGTAATGGTCGGTAAAACCCGATTCACAGTGCCACTGGGCTACTGACATAATGTCTTTAATAGAAACACCATTAAATAATGCCGTGGAAGTTACCACACCACGGACACTATGAGCCTTGGCTCTATCTACTTGGATTCTAGTGGCTGTCTTATGACAGAATTGAATACATTCTACTATCCATCTGGAAATAGTGTCTCTTGACGCCCTACCATGGGGTTCAATATATGACAACCATAGGGAACATGGGTCCGTCCGCCAAACCGGAGTTCTTCTCTTGTACTTATTTAAAGCACGGACAGGACACCATACTTTCTGGTTAAGGCAGGTAAAATAATAGGTTTACCCGGATATTTTAAAGATTGATTCTTAGCCAAGAAATTCAATCTTGGTAGAAGCTTAAGGCCTTCACCTGTAACTATATAACGGTCAGGCTCAGCAGACCACGTCTGGCTGCGTGTGGCTGATGCTGCCACAACTAAAAATACAGTTTTAAGTGTCAACGATTTTACAGATATAGCACTAAGTGGTTCAAAAGGTTTATCACTCAAAACCTGCAGAACCAGAGAAAGACTCCATGATGGTGTCAGTGGAGGATTTCTTGGTCTGAGATTTCCCATACCTTTAATAAGAGTATTTAAAACACTTACATGTACTTCATCACTTCCCCTCTTTGCCAAGCAAGGGATAACAGTCATTAATGCTGATTTGTATCCAGCAATAGAATTAGGCTTAAGACTATAGGCATCATACAGGTGACAGAGAAAATCAGCTACTACCTGAATAGATGCTTCCATCGGATGGATACATCTCTTTGAGCACCATTCTGCAAATCTGTTGATTTTATAATTATAAGCTCTGGAGGTTGACCCCCTTCTGGCTCTGGCCATGAAATTGGCTGCTTGCTCAGAAAAGCCCTCCTTAATCGCGGATTTTTTGACAACATCCATGCAGTCAATTGAAACATTGACGGATTGTTGTGAAGGTTCTTGCCCTGGAAGATAATATTGTCCATCAGAGGCAGAGGAACCAGATTGCAAACCAGAAGGTCCAGCAGATCCGTAAACCATGATCGGCTTGGCCAATTCGGGGCAATCAGAAGCACTTGGCATTCCTCTTGTTTGATCTTCTGAAGAATCCTTGGAATCAGGATTGTTGGAGGGTATGCGTATGCATACATTCCCTTCCAACTGATAGCTAGCGCATCTATTGCGATAGGGCTTGGATCTGGAATCGGAGAAACGTACGTCGTCATCTTCGCATTCTTCTTCATTGCGAACAAATCTATGTTGGGCTTTCCCCAATGATTGAACAGGTGATCCGCCATACATTGATTTAGGTGCCATTCCGTAGGCAGAATACTCATCCTTCGGCTCAATGAGTCTGCTAACAGATTCAGCCTTCCCGGAATATGAACTGCTTTCAAGGTGATCATATGATCCATGCACCAGCAAAGCAGCTTCCATGTCATCATACAGAGACTGGGCGACTTCGTTCTGCCCTGGCGGTTTATGTAACTCACTACTGTAGAGTTGTCTGAACGTATCATCACAAATTTTCCCTCCACTTCTTTTAAGAAGTGTTCCAAGAAGTGTTCCAGGCCTAGAATTACAGCCCGCAATTCTAGCATGTTCCTTTGACGGTTCCAGATTCCAAAGCCCTGATATAGTGGCTTCTTCCAGGCAAGCTCCCCAACCCTCCATCGATGCATCCGTAAACATCGTTACTTGCGGGCGGCAGCATGACCCCCGCCAGATTTCCTCTCTCCATCCACCAATGAAGGTGATGAATGAGAGGGTCCAACACTTGAATGCGCGAGTCCAGTGATCCTGAACTCTGCCTCCACTGAGTCATGAGAAACAATTGAATCGGCCGCCTGCGTTCCATTGAAACCATCAGACCTAACATTCTCAGATAGACCCGTGCTAGAATATAATGACTGTTGCAAACTAACTGAATGCACGAGAGGAGACCTTCCACTCTCTCCTAGGACGGATAAACATATCCTATCTCCAGATCGATGAACATACCCAGGTAAACAAACTTCTGGGATGGAGTCAGCTCTGATTTCTGAAAGTTGATCATCCAGCCTAAATCTGTGAGCGTTTTCAAAACTATCTCCAGATTTGCTGTCAAACTTTCTGGGTTGTGTGCTTTCAGCAACCAGTCGTCTATGTAAGTGTGAACAGCTATATTTTTCCTGCGGAGGTATGCCGTGATAGCAAGTACCACTCGAGTGAAGACCCTTGGAGCCATCGAGATGTCGAATGGAAGAACCTTGAATTCCCATTGGCGTCCCTGAAAAGCAATCTCAGGAACCGACAAAAACTCCTTGCAATTGGAATGTGGAAATAAGCATCCTTGAGATCTATAGATGCTGTCCACATCCCCTTCTCTAACCCCAACAACACCGATCTTACTGTTTCCATTTTGAAACTCGGTGTGTCTAAAAACTTGTTTAGAGGTTTGAGGTTGAGAATTGGTCTCAACCCCCGGTGTTCTTTGCCACAAGAAACACGGTTGAATAGAAGCCCGGGCAATCCTGCGCCAGTTGAATTGCTTCCTTTAGAATTAGAGATTCTATCTCCTCTTCTATGCACAACCGCTTGTCTGGATCTCTTGGAATTTGAGTCCAGACCGGTACCAGAGACAGATGCAATGGCGGACCTCTTATCCATTCTGTACTGTATCTGTGCGAAAGCCATTGCAAGACTAAGCGGTCCTGAATTAACCGCTCCCACTTCTGAATATGGCAAGTCAAACGACCTCCCACTGGTGCACCTAGGGTTGACGGGGTGCCCATAAATTTTAGAAGTGGGAGTGTCTCTGGTACGAGTGACAACACCCGAGTGGTATTTGTGATAACCGGAAAAATTTGTATTGCATCAGGCCCGGTTACCACGCGCCGCTCCTCGCGCGCCACGTGCACCACGGTGCGCGGGCTGCTGTCTGGCTGGCTGCGCTTGAGGCGCTGGCTGACGTACAACAGCACGCTGCTGCTGGTGCAGCCGACGCGGTCTATGAAACCGGCCGGCCTGCTGGCCTCTGACAATGCCAGCACCGCCACGAGCGTACTGCTGTCGAGCAGCCGAGGGCTGAACACGCACGTGTTCTTTGCGCAGCACTTCAAACTGTGCGCGCAGCGCCCTCTGGTTATTCACCAAAGTCACTGTCTCCTGGAGGTGCCGACAACCTTCACCTCCAAAGAGCCCAGGGCCCGCCATCAGCGCTTGCAACAAGCGCGACTTGAGCTCCTGAGACGGGCACAAATTGTCCAATGCAAAAGTGCGCCTCGTTCTCAGTGACTTTGTGACCGACCTAGTCAGACAGTCCAACCTGGATGGCTCGTTGGACTGTCACGGGACTAGGCTGTTGCGGCACCGACGCTGCTACCACCCCCGATAGCAGCTGAGAGACATGCAACAGCGCACTAATCGCCGCTCGCGAGCTCTCCTCGGAGAGCACAATGCTTCCGTGTCAGCACGGGAACCCGGCCGCGTATCTTCCCCCAGAGCGGCGCGGTCGTCCGCGCTCGGTCTGGGTGCTAGGCCATATCGAGCATACTGACTAGCAGTAACTCGACATCGCCTAGCTACCTCGCGGGGAGGCCTTCGCGAGGCGACCTCTCGGTCTGATCGACTCCTCTGCCGCCGAGAACATATCTAAGATATGCTCAGCATATGGCAGAGACAGAGTCGTGCTGGCCAACGGCTTCACCTGTAACCATGCCCGAGGGTTACCGGTGGCCGTCTCGTCAACGGAGAGCTCTGGTCTAACAGCGAGGAGCCACGCACATGCTTCTGACCAGTCTTCATCCTTGGCTACCTGCGAATTGCCGACGAGCAGCGGGCCCTTGTCATCTTCAATGGCATTCGCAGGTATGGCCGAGGAGGAGGCTATAAACGAACCTGGCTGCCCAGGGAATGCATACGGGCCCGCGAGGGCTGGCATAGCATTCTCCATAGGCAGGCCAGGCACCAAGGCCGCGCTTGTGTGAGGGGGTTCATGCACACCAGCGCGGCCCGGAACGTCCGTATGAGATTCCACGTCTAAGCGTGGAATCTTATGCGGCCGGCCGTCTGCTCCAAAACGGGCCACAGGCTGAACCATGAAACCTGCTCCCGAGGGAACAGTGCCATAGGTGCGAGCGGTCACGCTCCCCATGAGAGGAGTGTAGACGTTCACATCCATGTGTTCATGGTCAACCTGTGGACCGAGCAGGTAGTCCTCATCATCTTCCTGGTCAGGAAAGTTAGACTGTGGATTAGTAAAGAAAGCTAATCCAAACTGACCAGGAGACTGCTCGAAAGCAGATGATGAGTGTACTCCGCGAGTGATCGTGGTCAGGCCCGCTGGTCGGGTCCCGCCTGATGCTTCTCGCGCCGCTGGAACACCAGGCGATGCGAACATCAAGCCTGGGTCCAAGACGGCCACCCATGGATCACTAAACACTTTGTCCGATCTAGTAGGGCATGATCCAGGGACGGGGGCTACCTGCACTGAGGTCGAGGTGCAGGAAGTTGAAACACCTGTGCCAGGCAACATGCCGCGAAGCATGTCAGGCATCAGGTCTTTCAAAGTCCTGCGCATCTCACTCACTAACTCAACCTTGAAGGTCTCGAGCCCACCCTTCTCAGAGGCCTTCTTCTTACCCTCCTTCTTAGACTTCTTGCCCTCCTCAGCCATCATCTTAGCCTGAAAAGAGAAGAATTCAGAGGTTAGATCCCGCCACCCCCACTCTTTACAAATGACACATTTGTTAGATAGCCTACAAGCTGAACACAGATGGCAAGGGTGGGGGAAGAATCTAGCCTTCATAGGCTTCAGACAGGATGGACATTTCTGAAAGGGAAGGGATACGAAGACAATGAGTATGATAGTTTCAAAGCATTGTTAATTGACTATTAGTAGAAACAAAAACAAACTCGAGAGAAGACATCCACTTTTATGACAGACAACCCTGACAGGACAGCTGACTTCTCTAGTTAATAAAAACCAATCACAACCAGGACCCCAAATTAAGAGAGAGAGAGAGAGAGAGAGAGAGAGAGAGAGAGAGAGAGAGAGAGAGAAAGATTATGACTATCTAGATATCTCTCCACCCTCCTAATAAAAGGGAGATGAACACATCACAGACTTCTCAAACTAAGATTATGACATCAAGGAAAGAGAAAAAAACTCTGGTTGATTATGACATCAAACCTCAATGCAAAAGCTCCTTCAAGGAGAGGGGATGTCAGAAAGAATGCAAGAAATATCTAGATACTAAAGACACTCATACCTCCCGAATAATATAATATTAAATTATATACATTCGAGAACCCATGCACACGCAAGAGAGAATATAGTGCAATAGCAAAAGGCAGCAGAAAATTGTGATTATTTTCATATAATTATGCGCCATAATTAATAAACTCCCTTAGCCTGAGCACAGGCAACCATCCTCTTGTGCAGGAGAACACGTCCATCCCTCCGCCGAGACTCCTCTTCCAGAAGAACTGATGAGGGGGAATGGGACAAAAGGAAGGAGATATTTTCTTTATTAATTTAATATATCTCCAACCCTTAGACATATCATGATGATAAGTCAAAACCGAGACGTGAACAACCTTCGAAAGAAGAACAGGAATCCTTGTTCACTCACAAGACAAACCTGTAAGCATAAAACTAAAGAGATTAATAGCCCTAGGCGCTGGGAAAAAATTTATAAGGATTCCCAGCACGTGAAAACGCAGTACCGCCGAAACGGCCGCGACGAAAACCGGTAACAAATAAAAGTTACAAGTCTTAAATAAATACAAGGAATAATGTCACCTTAGATGATGACGAGGAGGACTCCTCCAATAGTTTAGCATCAGCCATGATGGATAGGGATGATTTTGTTCTAGTAGAATTCAGAAAAGAGCCTGTGAAGATTTTCACATGTTGCTTCTCAGCCAATATATTAGAAAAATGGAAGTACCGGTATGCGCATGCGCAGTGGGTGGTGTTTGTCATGTGCATGACTGTGTACTTCCACCTGCCCATTAGGGGCACATAACTTTTTATAATTCTGAATATTATTGAATTTAGAGCCGATATACTAGTATATCAAGAGTGTTAGGGAGGTAAGTATGTTCTCATGATGTGAAAATTATCCAGCTCAAATATTTTTTCTTGGGGGGGGGGGGGGGGGGGGGGGGGTGGGGAGAGGTAGAGAGAGAACGATTTTATACTAGTCTTAAACACGCACCATCTTTTGTCTCCACAACCACAGGTGGACCAATACATTAAGTAAATTAACCTATGGTACTACATACCTGTTCTTGTAGTGCCTGATTAGTAAGTGTGTGTAAACACGTGACTGAAGAATGTGGGTCACTATGCACAGACTCTTGTCTGTAAGCTGAAAGCAAATAACGACTAATATACATGTATGAGTGATTGTCTTGAAATTAACTGCCTCACTGCTACACTTAGCCTCCAGAAAGTAATTTCAATGGGCAAAAACTCCAGATTTGTTGAATATTTTGAAAACAATTTGCCTGAAAGCTGTTGGTGGCTTAGCCACCAACAATTTTCAGTCAAATTGGTTTCAAAATATTTAGCAGGTCCAGAGATATAACATTTGGGATATGTTGTCTGCAAAAGGTCAGCAGTCAGATGGTTAAGAGGTAACTGTTATTGGCCGAAGATTCAGTTTAACATATTACCTACGATTTAAGCATGAGCTTATGTAACAGATTATGCAAGTGTGTGTGTGTGTGCGTGCGTGTGTGTGTGCGCGCGTGCATGTGTGTGCATGCGTGCGTGTGTGTGCGTGTGGTTGGGGGATAATTTGCAATAAGAATAATCAAAGTCTAGGTTCTGTCAGTTGATTTACCCATATGTTATTTACATTAAGAATTGAGGAAAAGCTATTGGTGATTTCAAACTGACAAGTCAGGCAACTAACAACATGTATATCAACTTGATTCAACAAGTGCTACATAATGACTTGAGTTATTTATTGATTCCTGACACATTTTTGTGAAACATCAATAGTAAAGTTAGTCCTAATCCATACCATTCTTGAGACACGTTATTAAACCTTCTAGTAAATGTATGATCCCAAATGGCAGAGCTCAAAATTAACCAAGGAAATTAAAGCAATCGGCTTGGATGTACATTACATATCTCTCACCATAAAGATGTTGTGAGGACTAGATACCCGATCGCTCTGATTAACTTGACAATCATAATACAGATTCTCCTTTACTAGAAGAACAAAATGCTTTTTAAATTTTTGTAATCAGCCCAGCCAAAGCTGAGATAAGCATATAGCAACCACCTTGACAACCAAACGTTTTTAGCTATCATGCTAGAGTTGTGACGTCACACCGGGATGACACCAATTCCTATTAGTCTAGATTATTATCTCGGGAGCAAAGCTAGGCTCTCTATGGCTGCGCGTATTAGGCACCTATGCACCTATTCTTTGACAATTCATTGTTCACACAGAGACACTACATTGTTCGAGATGCACAACAATAATATCGAAGTTGATGATATTTTTGTTGATTAAACTTAAAGGATAGACCTCATGGTCACGGTGCCTGACATCACAATTCTAATGTATAGGCCTGTTAGAGGTGACAGTAATTTTGTGCACGTGAATTAGGCTATATTTAATCAAACCCACCAACACACTTCTTGGAATACAATTCTACAAATGCATATATATCTTATCTTTCTGGATTGACTGCAGAGATTTTGCATAGATGATAGGCATGCATGTACACAAATGTCCAACTTTTTAAATGATAGTTAAATAGGCCTACACCGCTCAGTGCATGTACGATCGCAATTTACCATTGTGTAGGCTTATGAATAAATCTATGATTGCAATATAGCAGTTACTCCAGCTATGTGTTTAAAATTAACTAAAATGTCGGGTAAATATAAATCTAATCTAAACTAATCTATTTGCGTATGGTCTACATTGACATATTATTGACAGTACACGGTTTGTTTACAATTTAGGCAGCGGTCGAGGTGCATAGCGAGGCTTTCACTGCCGTCCGCACGCTTATATTACAACTTACATAACACATACTGTTGAATATTTTGAACATAGTTGGGTTGGATTTCAACCCAAATTGTGTTCAAAATATTCAACATAACGTGTCTTGTATCGTGTTCACATGGTTCTAACTAACATATTTGTGTTTTTGCTTTGGAAGCATTTAAACTTATTTATGAGCGGCACTGTAAGTAAAGATGATACGCTAGCGACCTCTGAACATTTGTCAGTTCACCTACCTATTTAAAATTTGTTCATCCGCTACAGTTTTACTTTTTCATAACATTGACATATGACTGTATGCTACTTCCATACATGGAAGAAGTTGGTTTGAAAACGATATAGTTCATATGGTTGTCACAGGCGTGATTTTTTATTTCTTGAAGACTTAGCTTCAACCCGACATAATTTATGTTATGGTAGATGAAGTCTATTCTGATAAACGCACGTTTTAAAATATGTTAACTTTGTAGGATAGACAGAGAAATATTGACACAGCTCACAGCGCCGTTCACGGTGTGACGTCACAGGGAGTGGTGATGTGATTCAGATTGAGGCATCATTTACTCGTGTTATTTGGGCTGCCTAACATATTTTTCTCACTCCAAAGTGACGCTATTGTGTTTAAATAGTGTAGTAGACCATAAAATTAATTGAAATTCGTTAGCGACCCCAAGTCCTCACAAGACCTTTAATGACAATCAATTTTGACAGGTAACCGATTTATTGATCGTGATTGCCTGAGAATTGCAATGTTGTCTTCATACACAACATGCATGAGAGGTTACAGAAATGAGTACTGGCAAACACTACACAGAGCACTATGTACCACCATGCCCATGGATAAACATTTCTTTACCACCTCAATAGACCTTCCCACTTTATCAACCCATCCTATGCCGTCATAATCAACTACGCGACGTGTAGATACATCATAATGAATGACGTCAATAAGTACATCATAAACGCATATTTGAAGACGGGCTATGTGTTGTTGTAAGAATTCTATGTCTTTACTATTTAATAAGCATTCTGTTGAATATTTTGAAGCTAATTTGATTGGGCGCTGATGCTGCCATAGGCAGCAACAGCACCAAATCAAATTAGTTACAAAATATTCAACAGCTTACCTGTATAGTTTTCGGGAAATTGATAGTTAGGGTATTCAGGGATTGATCAATCCTAACACAGCGAAGTGTGGGTGGAGCTTAGATGGAGATGGGCGGGGCATAGCTAAAACTGGAAAGGTCCATTCAAGCAGGGCATAAAATGTTTTGCATGGGATAATGGTACAGTTATCTTACCATCAAAGGCATGGCTAGTAGCATTCCTTGTGAGGATTTCAGATACAAGGGGCTCTACTCTGCTCAGAAACTGGACGATATCAGGACAGTAATCTCCCTTAAATGCAACTGTTCTGTGATCGTGGGCATCATCCGTTTGTACCTAAAAATTTGAAATATGGGCATACATGACAATCAAGTATGGTTTGTCAGTCATGCCAGTAAGTACATAATTTTTACCCACGTCGCTAGATGCGAGAGTTAATGCGAGCGTGGAGTGTTGGTTGCTGTTGTTGTTCTTAAGACATTTTTAATAACACTGGTTCTACTTTAAGGTTCTTCTCCAAACTAGGGTGGAATCTTTCCCAGGATGTCCCGAAGACACACACGTTATGCCAATTTGGGGGGTCAAAATCTAACACGCAATAGCAACATTGTTTTCAAAACAGACATTTTTCAATAACGCTGGTCCTACTGGAGGGACCTTCTCCAAACTTGGGTGGCAGCTTCGCCAGGGGGTCACGAAAATGTATGTCAATGATGGGTTCAACAGCTGAAATGCAACAGCTTTCAGCAACATCATTTCCAAAATAGACAGACAGGGTCTCGACTGAAAAATATATCAATGACGCGGGTATTGGACAAATTTGTTCTTGTTATTTAACCCTTTAATGGTCAATCCTGCCTCTGCAGTGGTCTTGAGGAATATAACCAAGCCAGTCATTCCAGTGGTAAATTTTCAAAAATAGTTTTCTCTTTCCTACAAATGGACATTCAATAAGCAAATATTTTTATTTTCTTGACCAAATTTGACCATTAAAGGTTTAAGCTCAAGTAGCATTAGTCTTCAGTGAAACAATACATTTTAACACGGTAATGGTCAACATTGATCAAGAAAACTTTGTCTAGTTAATGTCAATTGAGAAGACTAGTTTTAAATAATTTAACACTGGAGTGACTGGCTCGGTCGTTGAGCCAGGCATTCCAGCGATAAATTTTCAAAAATAGACTTTTGTTACCTTCCAAATGAAATGGACATTGCTCAAGGCTATTACAAAGGCTGGTCTTGTCTGGCTTGACTATTAACCCTTTAACCCTCGAATTTGTTCCAGAAAATTTTAATTTTCTCAGAGAAAATGTCCATTTGCAGACCAAGAGAAGATATTTTTTTAAAGATTTACCACTGGAATGACTGGCTCAGTTATCGAGCCTGTCATTCCAGTAGTAAATTAAAAAAAATAGTCTTCTTTTGGCCTGCAAATGGAATTTCTCAAGACCACTGCAGAAGACATTTTTTGCTGATATATGTATTACAGAGTTAAAGGGTAATGCTTAGATGATAACTGACACACAAATGTTGACTTTATCCTCATTTAAACATAACCACCACATCCTATTGCCTTGGCTGGAGATATATATGACTTTATCCTCATTTAAACATAACCACCACATCCTATTGCCTTGGCTGGAGATATATATGACTTTATCCTCATTTAAACATAACCACCACATCCTATTGCCTTGGCTGGAGATATATATGACTTTATCCTCATTTAAACATAACCACCACATCCTATTGCCTTGGCTGGAGATATATATGACTTTATCCTCATTTAAACATAACCACCACATCCTATTGCCTTGGCTGGAGATATATATGACTTTATCCTCATTTAAACATAACCACCACATCCTATCGCCTTGGCTGGAGATATATATGACTTTATCCTCATTTAAACATAACCACCACATCATATTGCCTTGGCTGGAGATATATATGACTTTATCCTCATTTAAACATAACCACCACATCCTATCGCCTTGGCTGGAGATATATATGACTTTATCCTCATTTAAACATAACCACCACATCCTATTGCCTTGGCTGGAGATATATATGACTTTATCCTCATTTAAACATAACCACCACATCCTATTGCCTTGGCTGGAGATATATATGACTTTATCCTCATTTAAACATAACCACCACATCCTATCGCCTTGGCTGGAGATATATATGACTTTATCCTCATTTAAACATAACCACCACATCCTATCGCCTTGGCTGGAGATATATATGACTTTATCCTCATTTAAACATAACCACCACATCCTATTGCCTTGGCTGGAGATATATATGACTTTATCCTCATTTAAACATAACCACCACATCCTATTGCCTTGGCTGGAGATATATATGACTTTATCCTCATTTAAACATAACCACCACATCCTATCGCCTTGGCTGGAGATATATATGACTTTATCCTCATTTAAACATAACCACCACATCCTATCGCCTTGGCTGGAGATATATATGACTTTATCCTCATTTAAACATAACCACCACATCCTATCGCCTTGGCTGGAGATATATATGACTTTATCCTCATTTAAACATAACCACCACATCCTATTGCCTTGGCTGGAGATATATATGACTTTACCTCATTTAAACATAACCACCACATCCTATTGCCTTGGCTGGAGATATATATGACTTTATCCTCATTTAAACATAAACACCACATCCTATTGCCTTGGCTGGAGATATATATGACTTTATCCTCATTTAAACATAACCACCACATCCTATTGCCTTGGCTGGAGATATATATGACTTTATCCTCATTTAAACATAACCACCACATCCTATTGCCTTGGCTGGAGATATATATGACTTTATCCTCATTTAAACATAACCACCACATCCTATTGCCTTGGCTGGAGATATAGATGACTTTATCCTCATTTAAACATAATCACCACATCCTATTGCCTTGGCTGGAGATATATATGACTTTATCCTCATTTAAACATAACCACCACATCCTATTGCCTTGGCTGGAGATATATATGACTTTATCCTCATTTAAACATAACCACCACATCCTATTGCCTTGGCTGGAGATATATATGACTTTATCCTCATTTAAACATAACCACCACATCCTATTGCCTTGGCTGGAGATATATATGACTTTATCCTCATTTAAACATAACCACCACATCCTATTGCCTTGGCTGGAGATATATATGACTTTATCCTCATTTAAACATAACCACCACATCCTATTGCCTTGGCTGGAGATATATATGACTTTATCCTCATTTAAACATAACCACCACATCCTATCGCCTTGGCTGGAGATATATATGACTTTATCCTCATTTAAACATAACCACCACATCCTATCGCCTTGGCTGGAGATATATATGACTTTATCCTCATTTAAACATAACCACCACATCCTATCGCCTTGGCTGGAGATATATATGACTTTATCCTCATTTAAACATAACCACCACATCCTATCGCCTTGGCTGGAGATATATATGACTTTATCCTCATTTAAACATAACCACCACATCCTATCGCCTTGGCTGGAGATATATATGACTTTATCCTCATTTAAACATAACCACCACATCCTATCGCCTTGGCTGGAGATATATATGACTTTATCCTCATTTAAACATAACCACCACATCCTATTGCCTTGGCTGGAGATATATATGACTTTATCCTCATTTAAACATAACCACCACATCCTATTGCCTTGGCTGGTGATATATATGACTTTATCCTCATTTAAACATAACCACCACATCCTATTGCCTTGGCTGGAGATATATATGACTTTATCCTCATTTAAACATAACCACCACATCCTCTTGCCTTGGCTGGTGATATATATGACTTTATCCTCATTTAAACATAACCACCACATCCTATTGCCTTGGCTGGTGATATATATGACTTTATCCTCATTTAAACATAACCACCACATCCTATTGCCTTGGCTGGTGATATATATGACTTTATCCTCATTTAAACATAACCACCACATCCTATTGCCTTGGCTGGAGATATATATGACTTTATCCTCATTTAAACATAACCACCACATCCTATCGCCTTGGCTGGAGATATATATGACTTTATCCTCATTTAAACATAACCACCACATCCTATCGCCTTGGCTGGAGATATATATGACTTTATCCTCATTTAAACATAACCACCACATCCTATCGCCTTGGCTGGAGATATATATGACTTTATCCTCATTTAAACATAACCACCACATCCTATTGCCTTGGCTGGAGATATATATGACTTTATCCTCATTTAAACATAACCACCACATCCTATTGCCTTGGCTGGTGATATATATGACTTTATCCTCATTTAAACATAACCACCACATCCTATTGCCTTGGCTGGAGATATATATGACTTTATCCTCATTTAAACATAACCACCACATCCTATTGCCTTGGCTGGAGATATATATGACTTTATCCTCATTTAAACATAACCACCACATCCTATCGCCTTGGCTGGAGATATATATGACTTTATCCTCATTTAAACATAACCACCACATCCTATCGCCTTGGCTGGAGATATATATGACTTTATCCTCATTTAAACATAACCACCACATCCTATTGCCTTGGCTGGAGATATATATGACTTTATCCTCATTTAAACATAACCACAACATCCTATTGCCTTGGCTGGAGATAAATATGACTTTATCCTCATTTAAACATAACCACCACATCCTATCGCCTTGGCTGGAGATATATATGACTTTATCCTCATTTAAACATAACCACCACATCCTATTGCCTTGGCTGGAGATATATATGACTTTATCCTCATTTAAACATAACCACCACATCCTATTGCCTTGGCTGGAGATATATATGACTTTATCCTCATTTAAACATAACCACCACATCCTATCGCCTTGGCTGGAGATATATATGACTTTATCCTCATTTAAACATAACCACCACATCCTATTGCCTTGGCTGGAGATATATATGACTTTATCCTCATTTAAACATAACCACCACATCCTATCGCCTTGGCTGGAGATATATATGACTTTATCCTCATTTAAACATAACCACCACATCCTATCGCCTTGGCTGGAGATATATATGACTTTATCCTCATTTAAACATAACCACCACATCCTATCGCCTTGGCTGGAGATATATATGACTTTATCCTCATTTAAACATAACCACCACATCCTATCGCCTTGGCTGGAGATATATATGACTTTATCCTCATTTAAACATAACCACCACATCCTATCGCTTTGGCTGGAGATATATATGACTTTATCCTCATTTAAACATAACCACCACATCCTATCGCCTTGGCTGGAGATATATATGACTTTATCCTCATTTAAACATAACCACCACATCCTATCGCCTTGGCTGGAGATATATATGACTTTATCCTCATTTAAACATAACCACCACATCCTATTGCCTTGGCTGGAGATATATATGACTTTATCCTCATTTAAACATAACCACCACATCCTATTGCCTTGGCTGGAGATATATATGACTTTATCCTCATTTAAACATAACCACCACATCCTATCGCCTTGGCTGGAGATAAATATGACTTTATCCTCATTTAAACATAACCACCACATCCTATCGCCTTGGCTGGAGATATATACTTAGTCGTTTTTATCACATTGACAATTTTATCCCATAATAAAGTAGAGCCCAGGTTCCCTCATAATGTGTTAGCCTACAGCATGGATTCATAACTACATACTTGTTTGTCTTTGTGCCTTCCTGCCTGTACCGCCTTGTCTGAAGAAGCCAGGTCCACAGTCTGAGCACTGCTGGAATTAACAGACCTACAAGCAGATTGTACAATGGCTATGAAAAGGCGTGTTATGAATGCGTTCGGCAACGAAAAGCAGTTATTTTTTCAGCTTGAAACTTTTCCAAAGCCTGAATTAGAAAATTCCAGGCAATTCAAGACTAAGACTATATATAACTTAAATTATGTACAAATAATCAATACAAATATTTTGTCTCAGATGCCCAAGCCATTTGTATTCTACTGAATGCCTATACCTATTTTTCATTAGGGTTGAGTACTACAGCACCGTGGGTACTACGGTACCGTGGTAACCGTGTTTGATAGGGTGATATGGGAAAAATACATAATGGTTGAACAAAATTTTGCTATGCATGAAAAACACAACAGTTATTTATGCCTACCAATGGTTTTTTTAATAAATTGGATGAGTGGTTATTCTATACAATATATATCTGTCCTTGCAGTGCAGTTTTCAGGCTTCAAAATGGCCACCATCCCTAAATCCTGTACATGCTTAGAGGGGCCTATCTTTAAAGTTATATTTAACCAATAAGATTAAAGAGATTCTGAGCTAAAATATAACTATGTGACAGCTGATATGTTGAATTTCATAATTACTGCTACATATTTTTAAGAGAAAATTTCAGATATTTTAACCCAGTGGGGTCAGTTACATTTAAATGTAACTATATCGAGTTACAGTTACATTGCACTATGTCAGTTACAGTTACATTTGTTGAGCAATGTCACATTTCAGTTACTTTGCACTATGTCAGTTACAGTTACATTTGTTGAGCAATGTCACATTTCAGTTACATTGCACTATGTCAGTTACAGTTACATTTGTTGAGCAATGTCACATTTCAGTTACATTGCACTATGTCAGTTACAGTTACATTTGTTGAGCAATGTCACATTTCAGTTACTTTGCATGTAACTAATGTTACATTTCAGTTACATTAATTATTCTGACTGATAATTATTATGAAGGACTAAACGAACATGAATGTCAGGAATCACGAATCTTTTTACAGGTTTGAAATCGTTTAAGGATTGGCAGAGACATCAGCAAATTAAAAATAATGTTAAAATGTGTTTTCAAGTTGGTAAGAACACTGTCGCGCATGTGTGGGTGGTATGATGTCATAAACCATGTGATGTCTTTTGCCAGCCTTTTCTTTAGTGTGCGATGATTGGTTGGGCTCTTCAATGTCAGATTCTGATTGGACGTCTGTTTGAATGTCATAAGCTATAAAAGGGCTCACTCTCGCCATATTCTTCAGTCTGATGGGAGTGAATCAGAGTGGGTAGTCATTCAGTTGCCTACTGCATAGAGCTCGGCTGTATTGTCAATCTACACCAATGCAATCATACCAGTTCCTGCGGCCCGCTCCGACTTCTCATCACAAATCGGCCACGCCATACTCCAATTTTTACAGCCCACGCCAACTGTGGCTAAGAAAACTAAATTCAAATCAGGTTACCCACTTCCAACTATTGGGAACCCATAGAGCACATATTTATTCGGCCAATCGCAGTATGTAGAACGAGTGGCCTGCGCTGATGTCTCGCCTGCCGCACCATGCCAACATGTGGAAACTAAAAGAAGCACGCTTCCAGTGCACCATGTTTTAACATTTTGCAAACTGCTTAAGGGACATTGCCCTCCATGCTACTACGAGCTACGTAGCATGGACCGTCTTGTGCCGTAAAATTATTACCATCCTCTCCAGCAATGGAGGTATTTACTTTCAGTACCAGGTCTATGGTACTTCTACCTACGCCAGAAATTGAACTGTTTTATTAAGTTCTAGTGTCAATCACTAGGAAGCGCCTATAACACCGAACACATCACCATGGCAAGATGAGCTTTTATATGGCAACAGCTATGTGTCACGCCGAATTACGGCAATATCATTATTACGGCTACAGTTGCATATCTCGCCCACAGACTCCATGCTCTGATGACTAATAGGCGCTTCGCCAACAGATATCAATGTGCGCTGATAACTAATAGGTGCTTCGCTAACTTCGCCAACAGATGTCTAACGTGCGCTGATGACTAACAGGCACGGGAAAAGAATGAACGATAGTGTTGTAAGAATGGACTATGCACTGATGACTAATAGGCGCTTGTTATTAGTGTAGATAATAATTCTTACTTTATATAGCGCTGAAATAAGTAGGCGCCATAGGTCAGTCTGACATCTTTCAGTTGTATTCACTTTTATAGTGAGATACAGCGACTAATCCTAACTAGTATATAGCTCTGGTATTTTGTTAGGCTAGAATAGCTACATTGTAGGGACGACTGCTCATATGAGGGAGTGCTGTTTGTAAAGTCTCTTTCCCGGTGGTGCTACTACGCTTCACCAGCACGCCAGATTTTCATAACTGGCCACCAACTTTAAGGCCTCCTAATATTACTTCTGGAGCAGTTGTCTCTTCCATGACTCTCTGGCCAATCTGGTCTTATCATTGTCTGGTAGACCCCTCTACTGGTTTGGTTAGCACTGACACAGGGAATCGCTGAGGTTCGCAGACAGTGGGAATTAAAATGGCGATGTTTCACAAACATCTCCTCTGTACCCGCCGTGGTACTTATTAGCTAGTCTCTAGGCCATAAGTAGGATTCACTGCACAAACATAATTATAGTAGGTACATCCAGCAGTGGACCTCAGGCATCTTGAATATAACCCTACATGCAGCCAAACGTTAGCTCCAGGGAGCGAGCTTCATATGGTTCGCTCTCACCATGCTAGGCACTGACTGAAAACGTGGTACGCAGACTAATTCAATGGTGACTGGGAGATGACAATCTGCTCTCCACGCCTACCAGGAAGGTCACCAAGTTCTGCCACCATTTCTTCAGTCTTCGCCATAACTAGATAAGCTGCTTTCTAAATGTTTTTGTATGTTACCCTGTCCATGTCTTGTTTTATGTGGTTGCACTGACATGGGGAACGGTTGCTGCTTTGCGGCTTCCTTTGGCCCATCGCCTGGCAACTACATGTATGCTCACTGTCGGTCTGAGGTGAGATGCTCCATGGCGCTAATCAGGGTCAGCAGGACTGGTGGCCGTACGAAACTACTAGTCCGCAAATAATTTTACATGTCCGTTATCAATTATAGTCAACATTAAATGTTCATTTATAATTATAATGGCAGCCAGACATATTTGATGGTTCAAACAGTTCCGGGTTGGGTGTCACTACTCGAATAGTAATCAGCTGGACAGAAATGGTTTCTCATGAATCAACTCCTTTTCAAAGATTTGTTTTGTTTATGTGACTTTTAGAGATAAGAAAAAAATACTATACACGAGTTGTACAAAAAGTTCACTAGTCCGTCGGACTGGTTTAGTCATGATGAGCACTAGTCCATACAATTATTAACTAGTCTCGGACTAATGGACTAGTGTGAAATTAAATCCCTGGGTACCCCGAGATGGGCGTCGAGCATCCGCGCCAGGAAGGCTTTCTCGTTAATGTTCAGTAGGCATAGGCCAATTGCAGCTTAATCATATCTATGTCTGGACCTAAAACTTAACTGATAGCTTTGCTCCTCAAGAAGGCCCGCAAAAATAATGCGCCATCTACTAATAAAGCAACTAGATCATAAGAGGTGATGGTGCTGAATTCAGTTGAAGTCGGCACTCCGCCTCCACGTAAACTAGCGTGCATCCCTCTAAATATAATAACATTGGTCTTAATGGGGAATACGGCTACAACCAGGGCTTCCACTAGTGGAAGTCCGGGAGTCCTATACTCCCGAAGTTCATGTTTGAACTCCCAAAAATCATAACAAGGAAGTCTGGACTTCCTATTTTTTTGCCCTTACATCTCTAAAAACAATGTTTTTAACCAAATTACATGTCTTTGAACCATTTTAGACTTCCATGTTTCTTTCTTGGACTCCCAATAGCATTATCCATCATGTGTTTAGAAATTAGTGGAAGCCCTGGCTACGACCGTACACCCTCCTTCGCTACGGTGTGGTAGGCATTTTCCTATGACAGAGGCCCGCGCGAGGCATTTTCCTCTTGCAAAACCAATTTACCTTATATTAAAGTAGTTAGCCGAGCTATGGTACCTCTTTTGCAGGGGTACCTACTATTGTATTAGGATAGGTATCTTTGGCGAGATATATATACAGTCAGACCAGTTTGTTTCTTTTACATAACTCAGTTAATGATATAATACTGTTAAGTGTAGTACTTTTTTCTGCCATAATCCGGCTATCGACTCGCCATGCATTATGTCTAATATCTAACAAGTAAAATACCATGCAGCGTCATACCGGCTACACCAACAGTCGGGATGCTACGGTGGTGTTCGCTGTAGGCGGTAATGGTCGCCCGGCCTCACTGGAACGTGAACATTGAACCAACCCTAGAGGTCGGTCTTTGTGGGTGCTGGTGGCACACATGCCCCTCTCTCTCTGTCCCTGAGGCTAGCTAAGCTGCATCGTCGGGCCGGCAAACAACTCGCTCAATCGCCAGATTCCGAGGAAGAAATGTGGAGTCAGCGTGACGCTGGAGCTACAATACACCCAGTATCTTCCATACTAAGCGCATTACGCTGTAAGCAGTTTACCGTGACTAACTTCAGATGGCGCTGTTTATGAATTTGGTATTACGTCGTAGTACAGAATGGCGCATCTCTAAATCTCCCAGTAAGGTGTTTTCGAGGGTCATGTGATTTCGAGGGTATGTACTTTGGTTATATCCTTATTCTTACCCCTCACGAAAAGTGGTAACTCGCGTTTATTTCTTTTATTTAATTTTACCGCTTTCTTCGTATGGTGAAAAAAGGTATCATAGAAGGATTGCCTTACTTACTAAAATGTTAGATAATTTTATTTATAGTGTTTTAACCAGATTTCGTGGCAAACCGAGAGCCCATAGTAAACCTATGGGGAGGGGTGAGAATAGAGATATAGCCTGTACTTTTGACATTCTTTATATTGCTTGCTGTTAGAGATGGACACCCTAAAAAAATGGCTGACATAAAAAGTTGATCGCTATATGCGAGTCTTAATTTTACCAGTATAATGCGCTCAGTAGCGTAAATTATAAATTCTAATCATGCGCAGAATTTGTATGAATATATATATACACCTGTGCAAAAGTTAAGCACCACCCTATTTTTACGCACATGCGAGGGTATATTCATGTGCTATGAAGAAAGCAATAGCATAAACATTTATGTACCCATCCATCTTAGTGCAAGAGGTAATAATGCAACTAGAGGAATGCTGATTATGATGGTGGGGAAACACTGTATGTTTTTGTTTGAACTTGAAAACGAGGCCTGAATATGGTTACATTGACACAACTGACAACTATTGCCCTACAGTTGACACACGTGGCTAGATTGTCATTAATGGTGTCTGAAAACGAAGTTTAACATCTGTGCACGAGTTTGAGACTGTCATTATTAATACCGGGTATATCCACCTTGTGCCTGGATGACGGCCTGGACACGACGTCTCATGCTGGTCACCAACCGACTGATACGCCATTGTGGTATTCGTTGCCATTCAAGATGGAGTGCGTCTGTTAATTCCTGTAGGTTCTGCACAGGAGGATCCCTCCTTCTCACCATGTTTCCCAGAATGTCCCAGATATGCTCAATAGGGTTCATGTCAGGGCTCCTTGCTGGCCATGGTAGGGTTTCGATGGCATTCTGGCGGAGGTATTCATGCACAGCTCTAGCACGATGTGGTCGGGCGTTGTCATCCATGAATATAGGGTGGGTTCCAGGTGCATGATTTACAAAATGAGGGACCACAACTCTATCCAGTATGGAATCTTGATATATTTGTCCATTTAGTGTTCCAGGTACAGTCAACAGATCCAGCTTACAATCAAATGAGATGCACCCCCATATCATAATGGAACCTCCACCAAATGGAACTTCTTCCATGATGCTACGTTGGTCATACGCCGTGCGTCTGGACCTCCATACACGAGTTCGACCATCTGTGGCATGAAGCAGGAACCGACTTTCATCGGACCAGTGTACCCGTCTCCAGGATCTCATGTTCCAGTGTCTTCTTTCGTTGCACCACCTCAGACGCTCCTCTTTGTGGTGTGCAGTGAGGAGAGGACGTCTGACAGGTCTCCTAGCTTTCATGCCAGCAGCATACAGTCTCCTTTTGACGGTAGACATTGACACTCTATTGCGCGTTTCCCATTGCTGGCTGAGCACTCTGCTGTTGGTGAATGGAGATCTCCTAACAAGGCGTACTAGGGCTCGATCATCACGGGCAGTAGTCTTCTTCGGTCTTCCAGATCTAGGCCTGTCCTTCACCTCGTTAGTTTGCCCATGTTTTGCAATCAAACGACTGATTACAGTATGGTTAATGTTCAGCTGTCTGACAATCTCTCTGCATGACATACCAGTGGTATGCATGCCTATGATTTGCCATTTCACACGATCACTTAACCTTCGTCTTGCCATAGCGGTTCACAATCAAGAGCTAATTCTCTCTGTACAAATAAACCATGGTCATGAACACAAAATTCCTAATCTTGTCGCCTAAATCTGTATGTAATGTTCTACACCTCAAACTGGACTTTTACATAACTGAACACGTGTGCTGTTTCCCGCCACGCACGGACATCAAGCGGCGTGAAGTCATGCATGCAAGTGCATTTCGTACTTGGAATTATGTCAGCTAACGTGGGGACAAAAAGTATGGCAGCCTAGTTGTACCATCATGTTTCTACGTTCTATTGTTTTTGCTGGTGCTTAACTTTTGCACAGGTGTATATATATAAGTGGA
The DNA here is from genome assembly GCA_034401795.1 of Chaetoderma sp. LZ-2023a. NCBI lineage: Eukaryota > Metazoa > Mollusca > Caudofoveata > Chaetodermatida > Chaetodermatidae > Chaetoderma > Chaetoderma sp. LZ-2023a. Next base: position 35,251,293 of record CM067369.1, read on the forward strand.
ATTGTAGTTAATAAGTAAACTGTTCCTTAAAAGCTTTGAAATACCACAGCAATATCACTAAACCTATTTTGGTCGTAGTGCTAATTTTAGTTTGTAATCCAATATTTTTTCCTGGTAATGTAATCCACCAATTTACTTTCCTGGTAGACATTTGTAGTCCTAATTGTTGGAAGACTACATCCTGTATAAGGGTAGACTGTTAAATTGGTGCTAATTTACCAGTAAATTAACATTTAGTCTAAAAAGTGCAAAATTTAGGCCATAGACTATGTGGAACTTAGATGTAAGCAGGAATTCCCGCCATGTATCAGGTGCACCTTTCACCCTGTATATAAAATTATCCAAGTTAATTATAACAAACTCTGAATCTATACTTAATACTGCACGAAACTGCAATTAAAATGGCTAACAGTAAAAAGAACAGCAAGAAATCCTTCTATGCAATGGCAAGTGGAAATGTGTGCAGGATTTTCTCTGATTAGTCAATGTGCAAAGACAGTATAGACAGGTATCCTTGTGCAAAATTTCATGGATATGCAACCCTTGATGAGGCAGTGGCTTTCATGAACTGAAATAATCACTCTCATGATCAGATAAATATCTTCATCAAGTCAGAAGGAGTATCAAACCCTGAAATCCTTAAAGGTTACTGCAGCAGCCGCAGCCTAAAAATTCCAATCTGCAACACGGAAACCAACAAAATGCATTGTCAGACAACTGCCAATAGTCCAGTAATAAACATTGATGGTACATGCATAAACAATGGTAATACTAATGCAAGTGCTGGCTATGGTGTATTTTGGGATGAGGGTGACACACATAACATGTGTAACCAAGTTCCAAATTCTGTACACACACCTACAAACAATCGTGCTGAACTTCATGCAGCTATTGCTGCTCTCAAACAGGCTATCGATCTAGGAATAACAACACTTACCATATGCTCAGACAGCAATTATGTTATTCAGGGGATTGACTCCCATTGTGTTGACTGGAAGAATGATGGCGAAATGAGTAGCCGAAGGAACACTGACCTGTGGTCTAAGCTTTGTGAGTTAAATGCATCTACGGAGGTCTGCTGGACTTATGTAAAAGGTCACTCCGGCGACTCAGGTAATGATGCATCTGACCTCCTTGTGATCAAGGCAGCAAGAGTTTACAGCAGTAATCCAAACATGGACTTAATTGAAGCCGAATCCAGTGTTGACGAACTCAGTAACGCCCACTGTGAACTCAGTAACGCCCACTGTGAACTCAGTAACGTCCACTGTGAACCCAGTAACACCCACTGTAAATCTGGTGCTGGTGAACTCTGTAAAAACTCTTGGCGTGATTGTAGCCTAAATGACAGCAAAGATATGATCGAATGTAGCTCATGCAAAGGCTGGCTTCACTTCCAATGCACCATGCTGCCAGCCCACCAATTGTACATCTTATCAACAACGGCTAGGAAATATCAGTTTCTCCTGTGTACCAATGTGCAGAGTACATGGTTTGAAGGTAGACATATCACACAAACTGACGAGAGCATATCACTTAGCCAAACAGATCATCACTACAAATCTAGCATTGAACCAATTCTTGTCTCATGGTGTAGCACGTCATCACAAACAGATACCAATCATAACCAACTATATGTAGTCAAGAGACTCAGACTCTGATCTGATATCTGTCAACATGAAGATAACAGACATACCTGACTGAGATCGCGCTTCAATCAACAAATTGATAATTACTTGTGATACTTCATCATGGACAGATGCAAATCCTAGCTCAATATCTACATGTAGTCAAGAGACACAGACTCCGACATCTGTCGATGAGGACATACCATACATTCTTAATCGAGTTCCAGGACCCACAAATGAGCTACTCGCTACCATGACATGAGTCAGCTGCAATACCGACAGGCAAACACTGCACAAACTACAGAGCTGACGTCGAAGCACTGGTTCATGCAGCTAATACCATCAGCAGAACAGCAGACCCTATTGCACAGATTGTCTTTTTATCCGATGCCCGCTCCGTCCTTGAGGCTATCACCAAAGGTAAGCTGTCACAACTTGACGAAGCACTACAAACCATCAAATGCCTTCGGATAGCACTGCAGTGGATCCCCTCACACTGTGGAGTTCAAGGAAATGAGGAAGCAGACAAGATGGCAAAGGTGGGTGCAGAAGAGAATCAGACAGAAAACATGGTTACCCATACAGAGATGAAGACTATCATCAAGTCACTCTATAGAACACCTCAATCAGAAGATGCCTACCATCATCTCTCGAGGCCAGAGCAAGTGACCATTTTTCCTCTCAGAACTGGACACAACAGACTAAACCAACACATGTACAGGCAGTTCCACCTTATGACATCGCCAGCTTGTCCTTGTGGAGAAGCAGAACAGACCACAGAGCACATACTTCAATGTTGCAGTACGTATCAGCTGCTGAGAGAAGAGATCTGGCCTTTGTCAACCTCTTTTCTTGAAAAGCTGTATGGGCCTGTGGAAGAACTGCAGAAAACCACAGATTTCATCTTGAGAACGGCTCTCCAAGTGTGATACCAGCGATTGAAAAGAAGAAGAAGCTACTCGCTACTATGAACAATGCCCTTGCGCAACTCCAGACAGTCAGTGATTTTAAAGCCACAATTTGCGAAGTAGAAAGTAAGTTAGTAGATAAGCTTGTTCAGTCAGCCCCGGATAATTCAAGAATAACGGTTGAGTTTTTGGCGAAAGAAATAAGTAGACTCAACAAAGAAAACCAAGATCTGCAAGCTCACATGAACAATAGGGAAAAACGCATCGAAGGATTAGAGTCTTCAATCTTATCCATCAGCACCAATAACACCCATAGTGAGTGTAGATCATGTTAAAATCTCCAACCTGTAATAGCCGACAGTGAAAAACTGTGTAGATCACTATACCATGACAAAGTTAGGTTAATAGAAGAAATGTGCTCTGTAAAAACTATAAAATGTGAACTTGTCTCAGTTAACAACTCAAACTCTTTTCAAGCAGAAACCTTGGCTGAAATGAATATAGCAAGTTCAATAACCTGGATTCTAAGTCATCCCAAATCCAGTTAGATCTTGGTAAAGCATCAGAGGCTATAAATCGTTTAAGTAAAGAGGTTACCATTGTGAAGAGCCAGTCTTCGGACAAAACCAAGAAACTGGGTAGCCACGCTACACAAATTAACAAAGTCTCTGAGGAGCCTAGTTGTTCCACCAGTGCCAACCATAACTATATAAACAAAACTCCACTACATGTAACTGGCACAGATGGTACATACAGAGTGTACAAGATAAAACGACATGTAGTAGGAAAGATGAAAATTCCAGCCAATCATGTGCATCCTAATCGATTCGCTGTCCTGTCTGACACCAATGACGACACCGAGTTATGCTCACTGGACGAGCATACTAGTTCTGAAGAACCTAGCATGAACAAAATTACGCACGTAACTCTACTAAGACTGTTGGAAATCTGCATGATGACTCTGAGCAATGCAGCTCATCCAGTGGTGGTAACAGAGATAGTGATAAGAGAAATAGATCAGTTGATGTTCTTGTGATAGGTTAATAACAACGTCTCAAACACTTCGAGTCTTATGAGATATCCTGATGCTTGTTCACAATGGTGTGAATTCAAGTAAAGTCTGAATGGCCTTTGGGGTCTGAGGGGGTTCCTTATATACTCTCCCTGGGGGCCTCCAGTCACTTTTTGGCGGCTGTAGGGTGTTGCACATGCGTGGAGGCAGGGCGGCCTTATGGGTGGGTGGTATATGGCAGCCTGACGGTCAGGCATTTGGCGGTCTGGAGGCCTGGCGGCTTGGTGGCCTAGTGGCTTGGCAGCCTTTTTTGGCGGCCTGGCGTTATTTTGGCGGTAGTTTTTGTGGATTTTGTTAGGGATTTCTTTGGGGTGTTATGCCTGTTTTGTTTTGGCATTTTATCCAGACATTTTTCGGGATATGTAGGCGGTGGTGCATATCTGGGGTGACCATTCAAAGATGTGATCTAACACTGAGACTAAAGGAAATTTCAATTTCCCTTTCTCTGAGATCTAACAATACTCACCATTCTATTACTTCTGATACAGCTAGCCTGGATAGCTGGGCCCTAGGACTATAGACTTAGTAAGCTTTACCGACTCCTGGAACCGGGTACTCAGCTCCCAACCGCCGAGCACCCGTTTGCCATGAAGATCATATTGTTTGCATACCCACCAAACAAGAGATACCCATGGCTTGCCTCCATGGGGCTAGGAGGCTGGGTCCGTAATAGAATGGTGAGTATTGTTATATCTCGGAGAAAGGGAAATTGAAATTTCCTTCATTCTCCTTCGATCAATACTCACCATTCTATTACTTCTGATATACACCAGATTTAGTCAGTAACCTGGTGGGAAGGGGCAAGCCATCAATTGCTACTTTTGCCCCTTGGAGAAACAGCTAGACTTAAACTTGATTAATGGAGACCTAAAAGAACCATCAAGTTAACGGAACTGAATCACATTCGCATCACTGCCCCCCACCCCCTTTTTTTTCTCCTAAGAAAAGGGAGAGAACTCACGAACATGCATCTCGCCTGAAACACAAATATGACAAGAGGGTTAACTGCTCTTTGCATATATTAGCCTGGGAATGAGCATGAATATATAAGATGAATGAACATGATATATAGACATAATACAAAAAACTCTCAATCTTGAATTACCTCATGATATTTGGATTCCAGACATGGCGCCTCCATGCATTCACTTGTCAGGACATCAGTGACACAATCTGGTTGACATCCTCTCGCTCGACCATGTCTGCTTCTTAATTCTTTCTTACAAATGCCAAAAAAGGGAGAGGAGCAGTGTTGTCGTATAACTATCATTTCAAAACAGCTAAAGCGAGTGGATTGGCGGAGTCTGACACATCCCTCATATAGTAATCCGCGAAAGAGGACTCACAGTGCCATTGTGCAACAGCCATAATGTCCTCTAACGGAAAACCATTGTAAAAACCGGTCGAGGCGGCTATTCCTCTAACATCGTGTGCCCTTGCGCATTGCACCTGGTGCCCAGTCGCAATCTCATGGGTAGTCTGAATGCATTCGACTACCCAACGAGAGATAGAATTCATGGATGCGGTGCCATATGGCTTCTTATGGCAGACCCACAGATGTCTATCATTTGACCGTAACGAGTGTCTGTTTCTTGTACTTAGTCAAAGCACGGACTGGGCACCAGACACTGGCATCACGATCAAACCTAGTTAGTTTCGGTATAATGATCGGTTTGCTGGGATATCTCAAAGATTGATTCTTTGACATAAACTCTGCTCTTGGCAGTAGACGCAGACCCTCTCCGGAGACAATAAATCGGTCCCTCTCTGCTGAAAGTGCATGGATCTCACTGCGCCTTCTAGCTGAGGAAGCTGCCAATAGAAAGACCGCCTTTAGAGTCAAATGCTTTAGACTAGCCGAACGCAATGGTTCAAAAGTGTGCTTGGCCAGTACATTAAGCACTAAAGATAGACTCCAGGCTGGAATGACTACCGATTGACTCGGTCGGAGATTGCTCATTCCCTTCACCATCACATTCAACTGGGCCACCTCTGGTCTATCCCTGTTGGCTAGACAAGGGATAACTGATGCCAAAGCTGACTTGTATCCAGCAATTGTGACAGGAGCTAGTCCTGAAAAGAACAGCTCACAGAGAAAGTCTGTTATTTGCTGAACAGTGGAGTGAAAGGTATCAATACCCTTTTCTTCACACCAGTCTGCAAATCTGTTAACCTTGTTGTTATATGACTTGAAGGTTGACCTCCTTCTCGCAGCTGCGATGAAATCTGCAGCTTGTCCAGAAAAGCCTTCCGACGTGGAACGTTGATAACATCCACGCAGTAAATTTAAACATTTCTGGACGCTCGTGTAGGAAGCGTCCCTTGGCCTGGGAGATTATGTTCGGAATCTCGGGTAACTGCACTGGATTTTCCACCAGCAGATCTAGAAGATTCGTGAACCATGCCCTGCTGGGCTAAAATGGCGCTATTAGAAGGCCCAGGCACCGTTCCTCCCTGATTTTCACCAATATCTTCGGTAGAAGAATGGTGGGTGGGTACGCGTAAGCGTGCATCCCTCTCCAGCTTATCGCCAGAGGGTCTGTATCGACGGCATTTGGATCTGGAATCGGCGAGACATAAGTCATGATTTGAGCATTTTCCTTTGTGGCGAACAAGTCCACGTTGGGTTTGCCACAATGCGCGAAGATCCTGTGTAGAACTGGAGGGTTGAGAGACCATTCTGTTGGCAGAATTCTCTGTCTGCGAGACAAAGCATCTGCCAGAATGTTCAATTGCCCAGGAATGTTAGCTGCTTTCAAAACAACTGAGTAATTCCTGCACCATTGAATCAAGTGCCACACTTTGATACATAGTGTGGGTGACTTGGTCCCGCCTTGGCGATTTATGTATGATACTACTGTCGAGTTGGCCGACCATATCAATATCGCCCATGACTTTTGGAAGAAACTTTTCCAATGCCAGTTCCACTGCCATCATTTCCAACAGATTGATATGCAGCTGGCTCTCTTGGAGAGTCCATGTGCCCGAGACCTGGTGTTCTCCCAGGCAGGGCCCCCATCCCTCCAGCTATGCATCCGTGTACACGGACAGCTGGGGCTGGGGTAGGTGCAGCAAAACTCCTACTAGGAGATTCTGACGCTCTTTCCACCATACAAGATGCGACATTATTGGCTCCAAAACTGGCACCAGTTTCCACAGTGCTTCCACAGAGACATCAGATACAACTGGATAGGTCTTCGCATCAGAGCAGCGTACAGGAATACCTGCTCCATGGAGACCATCATGCCCAGCATCTGAAGAAACCGCCTCGCCTGAATGTGGTTTCCCAATCGAAAACTCTTGAGGATGGCTAACAGAGACACCACTCTGGGCTCTGACGGGTAAACCCTGCCCTCCTCGAGATCGAATCGCATCCCTAAATAAACGAAATGTTGAGTGGGTGTCAACTCGGATTTCTCCCTGTTGACTATCCAGCCTAGATCTGAAAGCAACTTAAGAGTCAGAGCAGTATCCACCGCTAACATGACTGATGTGTCTGCTTTGATCAGCCAATCGTCTATGTAGGTGTGAAGCACCACGTTCTCTTTTCTGTGAAAGACTGTAACCGCAAGGACCACTCTGGTGAAGACCCGTGGAGCAGTCGACAGGCCGAATGGGAGGACTATAAACTCCCATACTTGATTCTGAAACGCAAATCTCAGAAACCTGCCGTTCATTGGAATGTGGAAATATGCATCTTTCAGATCGATCAATACACACCACATTCCTTTCCTCAATCCTGCCATTACCGACCTCAGAGTTTCCATCTGAAACTGAGGCGTATGAATAAACCAATTTAATGGCCTGAGATTGAGTACGCGTCTCCATCCCCCTGTGCTCTTGGGGACAAGGAACATGTTTGAATAGAAGCCTGGAGTGTTCCAGTTTGCTGGTTTTAGTGCTCCCTTCAGAAGCTAACCTGACACTTCGTTTTGAATGGCTTCCAACTTGTCTGGTTTCCTTGGTACAGGTGTCCAGACAGGTGCCAAAGACAGATTCTGTGGTGGATAACCATCCCAGGACCAGACTGTCTGACGTCACACCTCGCCAAGCCTCGACGAAACGCATGAGCCTTCCACCCACTATAGACGCATCGACGCCTAATGGGGGTGTCTGGCTCGCGATCCACTCCCCCCCCCCCCCCTCTCTTGACGAGAGAACCATTTTGGTCTTGGCTTGGCTGGTCTAACTGGCACCGATGTTCCTGTTGAACAGGTGCGGTCCGGCAGATACGAAGGGAGCCCTCGTACCCTCAGGTACGATCCGCTCCCTTCTTTCCGCCCTTTGAGGACTTACCCTTCCCGCCTCTCGGGCGATCAGGAGCAACATTGGGGAGGGATGGGGCCTCCACAACCTTCTTGGCTTTCTTCGCTGGAGGCGGCTGAGAAAACCCAGTAGAAACAGAAGCAGCACTAGGCTTAGCTTTTGCCTTGCTTTTGTGCATTTTCTGCTTCTTAGCAGGTTGTCTGGTCAGCGGCTTGGCGCACTAGCTCTAGCTGCAGATTAACCACCAACCGATTCTGTGCAATGCTGGCCGTGTCCTCTAAGATGGCCCACGCTTGGCCACCAAAGCTGCTAGGGCCTGTCAGGGGCGTCCCAAGAAGACGCTCCCTGATGGCAGTAGCCCGACGCATATGGTCAAGGACCATCTGCCTCCTGGACTTAGTCACATGTGCCTGCACCCTTGCCAATGCGTCCATAGACAGCACCAGGCCGTCATTAACGCACAAAAGCGCCACAGGTGGCATTGGGTCGCCTGCCCCCTCTTCAGCTCACACCGACTGATGTAGACGATAAGAGGGGTTGACAGCACTCATTGCTGCCCTCACCCCCTCATCACATAGGGACAGGACTTCATCATGGTGTACCTGAGCTTTGTCCACCAGTGCCGGGGCGGGCCACCAACTCCAGCACTCTGGACACCCAGCAGTCATCCTCGGTGACAGACGGGACAACACCATACCTGTCGTATTCCCCCATGGAATACAATACCTCGCCCACACCTCCCTGGAGGCCGCAGGAAGCTGGCCCTTGGTCAGGAGTTGTTTGCTATAAATAGCATCAAGCAACTCCATAAACCTTGGATCCAGTCCAATAGACTGGATCCGGGCTGCGGGCAAGATCCCCGTCCTAATCGATGCAACCGATGGACGGGGTGCATCCTCCTCGGCCGTGGTTGAAACCACAGATGGGTCTAACCTGGCTAGCCAAGCCAGAGCCTCAGACCAATCTGTCTCTGAGGAGGACACTCCCGTGAACACGTCACCCATTGACATGTTCACGGCCCTACCAGCAACGGCCTCCTGGCTAGGAGCCATTGCTGATATGCCAGTAACTCTGGTACCGTATGGTTCCACCGCCACCCCATGGAACACACCAGTCCATGGAGTAGGCCCGCACGGAAAACTGTGCGGACCCGTAACAGTTGAAGAACCGTGGCCAAACACGGGCGCCAACGGCACCCCATGTCTGACCGCCGGACCAGGCGAGATAGGTGAGTACCACGCCTGGCCCACCACGCCCGTCACCGAGTCTGTTGGCGGCAAACAAACCATCACGGGACCGGTGCCCGGTACCGGAGTGGCCTCAACCACGGGCAGAGCCGCTGCTCTGGCTTGCGCCAAGCCAGACAGATGGAGGACGGTTCCGTCCAGGACGGAATCGACCTCCATGCTCTCCACCCGTGGCATCACAGGCCGCAGCAATCTCTCCTCCTTGGCTTCCTCATCGTCAGACCCCGAAGAGTCGTCACAAGACGAGGAAACTGTGGAGCCATCCTGGCAGACGGCTCCCATGCCTGACGGACCGGCCACCTCTACTGGACCACCCGGAGGTGGCCGCAGAGAGACAGAGCCCATCAGGCTGGAGCCCGACGGGACTGCCAGGGGGCCGTACGAGATGGCTCCCTCCGTGGTCAGTCCAGAACCCTGTCCATGGACAGGGTCCAAATCAAACACGGGGAGAGACTGCCGTACAACTTTTGGCAGCAGGGACGACATCAGCATGGGCAGAACGCTATGCAAGAAGCCTTGCATAGCAGGACTAAACCACGCCGGCGTTGCCATCTCCGCCACCTCCGGTTGCAGATGAGGAATGCCCCCAAGGGCCGAAACGGACGCTCCACGATTTACTTTCGGACCACCTGACCCCGCGTCAGACCCTGCCAAGTCCTTCTGGGCAAGGAACTTAAGCATCATATCGACCGACCACACTGCGCAAACGTTACACCTACTGTCAAGATTACACTTAGTACAGAGGAAACAGACATGGTCCTTGAATAGAACCTTTACAAATTTGTGGCACTCGTCACATGATGGCGGGGCTGGCTTGGCCTATAAATAAGCACAAACCTACAATAAGCAAGCGGAACGAAACAAACATGGAAGGCAGACAATTAATTTTCAAATATTTTGACCATAAATTAACTGTTAACCCTCCCGCACCCACCCTGCAACATTACAGCAAAGATCGCATTGATTATGACGACAAGAACGAAGCGGGAAATAATACACCCATACACTGATCCTCAAGGATGTATAACGGAACCAGGAATCATATCGCATAGCATTCGGGGTATATTTACTAATAAATATAAATTATACTACTTCTTCTTCTTTTCGATCGCTGGTATCACACTTGGAGAGCCGTTCTCAAGATGAAATCTGTGGTTTTCTGCAGTTCTTCCACAGACCCATACAGCTTTTCAAGAAAAGAGGTTGACAAAGGCCAGATCTCTTCTCTCAGCAGCTGATACGTACTGCAACATTGAAGTATGTGCTCTGTAGTCTGTTCTGCTTCTCCACAAGGACAAGCGGCCGATGTCGTAAGGTGGAACCGCCTGTACATGTGTTGGTTTAGTCTGTTGTGTCCAGTTCTGAGACGAAAAATGGTCACCTGCTCTGGCCTCAAGAGATGATGGTAGGCATCTTCTGATTGAGGTGTTCTATAGAGTGACTTGATGATAGTCTTCATCTCTGTATGGGTAACCATGTTTTCTGTCTGATTCTCCTCTGCACCCACCTTTGCCATCTTGTCTGCTTCCTCATTTCCTTGGACTCCACAGTGTGAGGGGATCCACTGCAATGCTATCCGAAAGCATTTGATGGTTTGTAGTGCTTCTTGTGGCAGCTTACCTTTGGTGATAGCCTCAAGGACAGAGCGGGGATCAGATAAAAAGACAATCTGTGCAATAGGGTCTGCTGTTCTGCTGATGGTATTAGCTGCATGAACCAGTGCTTCGACTTCAGCTCTGTAGTTTGTGCAGTGTTTGCCCGTCGGTATTGCAGCTGACTCATGTTGTCCGTTTGGATACTGTATGTGCAGTCCGGCACCTCCGCTCCTAATTGCCTCTTTGGCTGATCCATCTGTGTAGATCCTTATCCATGTCTCCTGAGGGTACATTTCTTCCAGCATGGCTAGGGTCAGGGCCTTCTTGCTCACATCACTGTGTTCATCTTTGGTTGTGAGATGAGGTACTGTGGTGCGAATAGCTATGCTCTCTAGTTTGTTTTCCCAGGGTGGAGGATCAAGGGTGTGGTTTTGGTCTTCTATTTGTGCTGGCAACATTTCTTGGTGTTTCCTTTGAAGTGCTTTTGTCTCTTTCACAAAACTTGATCTTTTAAGTCTTCCTGATGACAGCTGTGCTTGCCTGATCTTCATCGGGTGGTTGCTGAACGATTTGAACTTTGCAGCTTGGATCAGTGCTTTGCATTCCCTTCCTTTGCTAAGTGGGGGGATGCCTGCTGTCTGCTCCATTTTTTCTATTGGTGTTGATCTTATTCCACCAGTGATGATGCGCAGTGCCTGGTTTTGTACTCTGTCGAGGTTCTGTTGATGAGATTTAGCTGCTGTCATCCATGAGCTGGATCCATACTCAAGGTGTGGTCGTACGGCACCTAGGTAGATGGTCTTGAGGTTCCTTTCATTGGCACCCCACTTTGTTCCTGCCAGCTTCCTCATGATGTTTAGCTTTCTTCTGGCCTTTGCCTCTGCATTCTGTATGTGCTCCTTCCATGTTAATCTTCTGTCGTAGGTGACGCCCAGGTATGTCTGCTGGTCCTCGTACTCGAGTGGAGTACCGCCCAGTGTCAGATTGCCAACCTTGGTTTTGGTGGACAGTGAGAATAGCATGGCTGATGATTTTTCTTTGTTGATGATAATACACCAGCGATTGGCCCAAGCTGTAATTCTGTCCAAGGTGAGCTGCATTCTGTACGTGGCAGTCGTTGTGTACTCCTCGGTGCACCAGAGTACGAGGTCGTCTGCATAGAGAGCTGCTTGGATCCCATTGGGCAGCTCTGCTACAATGTCATTGATGAAGAGTATGAACAGAGTTGGTGATAATACTGCGCCTTGTGGCACCCCTTGTCTCAGCAATACATTCTGTCCAGATTGTCCATCCACCAGCACCCTAGCTCTGCGATTGTGTAGGTACGACTTGGTCCATCGGAACATGTTGCCACCGATGCCTGTGCTCCGGAGCTTCACGAGGAGGCCCTCCTTCCACACCTTGTCAAATGCCTTCTGCAGATCGATAAAGGCAGCTAGCATCACCTTCTTGGCTTGAAAAGTGTCCTCTATGACCTGTGCGAGATGTGTTGTTTGATCTTCTGTGCTCCTGTATTTTCTGAAGCCGGCCTGCTCTGAAACTATAATGTTCTCCGACTCCAGGTACGACTGCAACCGCTGGTTGATGATGCGCTCCATGGTCTTGCATATGCAGCTTGTAAGACTGATAGGATGGTAGCTCAGCACTTTCGTCTTGTTCCTCACTTTTTTCAGAATGGGAGTCATTCTGGCTTCCTTCCAGCACTGAGGAACCTCTCCATTGGTCCAACTGAGATTAAAGATGTCTAGCAACTTGCGGAGAGATGCATTACCAAGGTGTTGGATCATTTCATTTGTAATGCCATCTGGCCCAGGAGATTTCTTCTTCTTCAATTGGCGGATAGCCTTCTTCAGTTCTGCTAAACTAATGTCAACTTTCATTGTATCGTGAGTGTTGGTGTCTGTTCTTTCCTTTTGCTCTTTTCTAACCTCTTTTTGATGCATTCGTGGTATAGAAATGTTGCTTTCTTTTGCATATGCCTTCGCAAAGGCATCTGCAGCCATCTTTCCTGTCAGTGTTTGTCCATCTTCTTCAAGAGTAATCTTCTCTCCCCCGACACCCTCATCATTCAGTGCTTTAGTCAGTCTCCATAGCTTTGTGGTGTCTCTCTCTAAATTAAACCCTGCCGTCTTTTCCCTCCAGCTTCTTCTTTTGGCCTCCAGCTTGGCCTTTAGATACCTGGCTTTAGTTTGTTGTAGCGTGAAGTGGTTTTCATGACAGGGATTACCCTCTGCATCTTCTCTGGCCTTGTCTAGTTTATCATGTGCTGCTTGCAGTTCTGTTGTCCAGTAGGGGAGATAGTTTTTCCTGAACCTTCGAGGAATCGCTTCGTTGGCAGCCTTGAGGATACTTGAATTAAATTCCATGACCACATTGTTGATGTTTCTCCCTTCTACTGCTATATTTTGGGTAAGCTCACTGGAACAAATGCCGAACAGATTCCAATTTGCCTTTTTGTAGTTCCACCTTGGATGTTGAGGTGTACTTGTCGAAATACTTCCAGAAAGAGAGCGGAGGACTGGGTGGTGGTCGCTTCCTCCTAACTGCGATCCGACCACTCTACTGAGGTTTCTGTGAATGTCTTCTGTACAAAATGCCAAGTCCGGCATTGTTGTCGAATGCCACCGGCGCGAGTAGAAGGTAGGCTGATCTGTGGGATTGTTGACAAGTAAAAGGTGCTTTTCATCTTGCCATGCTTCAATGTCTTCTCCTCGTTTATCAAGTGTTCTGTATCCCCAGCTCTGGGACTGGCTATTAAAGTCTCCCGCAATGAGGAATTGGCAGTCCGGGACCTGGATTGTGTCAAGTGAGAGATTCTTGTCATTAGGGCAGTACTAATTGACAATGTCAATCACAGAGTTGCTGGTTGTTATACTCCTAACGAAGGCCAAAACGATATGTGAAGAAACAACAAAATGAAAACAAACTGCTGTAGCACACGGTAAGACCGCAGACCACACATCTAAATCAAGAATTTTTAAACCACTGATCATTGCAAACAGATTGTGATAACACGCAAAACTTGAAATTCCAAAGTCTTTCTGGTACTAATTAAAGGACGCAGCACCTAGAATCAGATGCGCGAATTAATGAAACATTTTCTTCACATAAACATCCGAGTAACACGGTGTGACGTCACCCGCTCGGATATTACGGAGAATGATGTCAGCCAATTTTTGTGTTGAAAAACACCATCAAGCCAACACCTAATTTCATATCTGCCGATCGCCTGTTGGGGTTTAAAGAAAGGCGATCATCTGGCATATTTCGTTGTTAACACACGTCCCAGATTCTTTGGGGTTAGAAATTTGAACATGCGACACAGACAAAATTTTGAAGACCTAAGACTTTTTAACTATGGAATAACATGGAAATATACAACCTGGTTATCATTGGCAGCATCCATGGTAATCCAATATATCCTTAGAGAGCGCACAAAGCTATCACAATTTACACAGAAAAAAGACTTAATATAATCTCAAGACTTCCAACTGCAAAAAAGCATGTGTCTCTTGTTGCTATGCAAACAAGAATGAGCTTCATGGCAAACGGGTGCTCGGCGGTTGGGAGCCGAGTACCCGGTTCCATGAGTCGGTAAAGCTTACTAAGTCTATAGTTCTAGGGCCCAGCTATCCAGGCTAGCTGTATCAGAAGTAATAGAATGGTGAGTATTGATCTTGTGTGTCTCTGTTGGTTTAGATATGATTCAGACTTCATTCAAAGTGTTGAACTCATCACAGGAATAAAGTGGCCTCATACGATTGTGTTGGCCTAGGTGGGGCTTTATGTGTCCCCCCCATCTGGTGTTTGTCAGCATTTGTGTTTGTTGTGTGTGCAGGCGCGCGCGTGTGTGGGTGATTGCACGAATGCTTGTGGTTGCGCTTGCAAAAGACAACAACATATTTCAATAATTTTGTTGGATACATACATTGTTATGCATGGTGCTCCATTGGGGACTAATGTATGTGTTGTTGGGGACATTTATGATGTCACCTAGATATGAAAGGGTCATACGTCATCAGTTGACGTCATAAGTGGTCAAGGAAGGATTAAAGACTCAGAATGTATGATGAAATGGGGGGGGGGGAGAATAGGTGTTGGCCCGTCGAGGATTTGAAAGGATAATAACAACGTCCACAGGTATCGGTTATTTTCTCCGATATCCGTGTTATGGGGTGGGCCTTCACCCTGCCAAGTTGATGCCAGACGGCTCCATTGTGTGGAGCTGGTGGATCCAGTGCGATTCCTTCGCCCTTCGCCAGATGGTTGATTCGGGGTCTGAGGAGAGCACTTGTATGATGCGGTAGCTCATGTGTGCTCTAGTGTGGCCATGTTTGTTAAAGTGCCTGGACACTGGTGTGTCATAACGATGAGCTACGGCATAGTTTATAGGCGTTAACATGCTCCTCTGGGATGGCGGGCCTTTTGTAGCCTGTTTTATCCCATTGGGGGTTCTGGCGGCTCATGGAGGGGAGGGGCTCCTTAGTTTCCGCCTCCTTCCTTCTTTTCCTTTCCCTAGCGGGCAGCACGGTGGGTGGGTCCACCATGCGTGCGCTGGGGGCCCCTATGGCGATGTTTTTAACAGATTAATAACAACGTCTCAAACACTTCGAGTCTTATGAGATATCCTGACGCTTGTTCACAATGGTGTGAATTCAAGCAAAGTCTGAATGGCCTTTGGGGGTCTGAGGGGGTTCCTTATATACTGTCCCTGGGGGCCTCCAGTCGCTTTTTGGCGGCTGTACGTGTTGCGCATGCGTGGAAGCATGGCAGCCTTATGGGTGGGTGGTAAATGGTGGCCTGGCGGTCAGGCATTTGGCGGACTGGTGGTCTGGATGCCTGGTGACTTGGTGGCCTTTTTTGGCAGCATGGCGTTATTTTGGCGGTATTTTTTGTGGATTTTGTTATGGATTTTTTTTGGGTGTTATGCCAAGACTGCCAGTCCGCCAAATGCCTGACCGCCATATACCATCCACCCATAAGGCTGCCATGCCTCCACGCATACGCAACACCCTACAGCCGCCAAAAAGTGACTGGAGGCCCCCAGGGAGAGTATATAAGGAACCCCTTCAGACCCTGGCTGGCATCAACTTGGCAGGGTGAAGGCCCGCTCCATAACACGGATATCGGAGAAAATAACCGTGACATTGCGAGATCGTACTCATGGTAAAATATCAGTTGATGTTGTTAATGCTGGCCGGGCACCATTACTTTTGTTAGAAGACGAAGATAAGTTAGCAAAACACTTGTCACTTTTAGCTAAAGTCGGCTATGGATATAGTATATCAGAGGTGTTAAAACTAGCTACAAAGTATGCCATACAGTTAGGTAAGCATCAATTTGGTGATACATTACATAAGAGCTGGTTTTACAATTTCATGCGTAGATGACCAGAGCTACAGGTGAAAAAAGCACAGGGACTTGAATTCTGCAGGGCAAGATCAGCTACTTCTCATGCTATCAACAATTACATGTCTGAGTTAGATTACAATCAGGAGAAAATATCAAATCCATGACAAGCCAGAACATATCTACTATATTGATGAGAAGGGGATCACCATTGATCATACACCACCACATGTTGTGTGCAGTCACTATATGAAACCCCAGGCAATCACCATTATTGGTAGCGGTAATGCTATTGGAAGTCAAATTCTACCTTATTTCATCTTTCCCGGGAAGCGAATGAACATGGACTTGATCGCTGGTGTGACAACTGGTGCAGTGGGCGTTGTCAGTGACTCTGGGTGGTCAAACACACCAATATTTGAGCGATATCTGATAGAACATTTCATGAAATTCATCCAAAGAAATGATGCAACAATTCCATTGCAAATTCTGTATGATGACCATACAAGTCATGTGACTATCGACCTCATAGAATGGCCAAAAGAACACATCATCCTTTTTGTTTTGCCACCTCATTCGAGCCACCTTTTACAGCCACTTGATGTTGGTTGCTTTGGACCGTTTCAACAACGTTATAATCTAGAGTGTTACTCACTAATGCGCAAACAAGCTGGCCTCAAGATAACGCGATACCAGGTTTGCGAGCTCGCATGCAAGGTCTATGCACAGACTTTGTCTCCTCACAATCTACAGGCAGCTTTTAAGAAAGCAGGGATCTTCCCATTTAACAAAGAGGTAGTGGCTAATGACCAGACAGCGCCATCAAGGCCACAGGAAGAACTACATCAACAACAAAGCAGCGATGACTACCTGCAAGCAAAGGAGAATGACACACTGAACTCACATGTAGATTCAATATCAAACAAAAAACAGCGACGAAACATCAGCACCATCATAGGTGGCAAAGCCATCACCGAAGATAACATCTTAGACAAAGTCAAGGAGCACTACCAAGTGAACAAAAACAAAACAAAACATGGTGATTCATAAGTTCCAGGACCATCAGGAATTGGCAAAGGCAAACAAGCTCCGAAATCAAAGAAAATATCAACCCCATCCACACCAACGATTTCAATCGCATCAAATGATGACAGTTCTGACGATGGCAATGATGACAACTGCTGTGTTTGTAAACGCAATTTTCCACCACAATTGAGGACAGTTACCAGTTTGGTTATTGTAAAATGGGCTCAATGCGACATCTGTGACCACTGGACACATTTGAGATATTGCAGCAAAATATGCGTAGTTCGACGACATGACCGTTTCCTATGTCCATGTTGTTCCCCAGAGGAGTAGAACTTATGAATATCACGTGTACATAGTCTGTGTTACAAATTTGAGTTTATTGCATTTTATGTTTCACTGAAGTTTGATCACTTTATTCAAATTGATTTTCCTGCATTCAAACTGATGCAGAAGTTTTTGATACAGACATTGATCTTTTATTGTTGAAAACATTTTATTCAAATAGATTTGCCTGCATTCGAACTGTGTGGTAGAGATTGCAGGAAATTTCAATTTCCCTTTCTCCGAGATCTAACAATACTCACCATTCTGTTACTTCTGATATACAGCTGGCCTTGACAGCTGGCTCTAGGACTATAGACGTAGAAAGCTTTACCGACTCCTTGGAACCGGGTACTCTGCGCCCAACTGCCGAGTACCCGTCTACCATAGAGCTCATATTGTTTGCATAGCCACCAAACAAGAGAAAACCATGGCTTGCCTCCGTGGGGCTGGTCCGTAACAGAATGGTGAGTATTGTTAGATCTCGGAGAAAGGGAAATTGAAATTTCCTGCATTCTCCTTCGATCAATACTCACCATTCTGTTACTTCTGATATACACCAGATTTGATCAGTAACCTGGTGGGAAGGGGCAAGCCATAAATGTTACTTTTGCCCCTTGGAGAAAGATTTAGACTTAACAACTTGACTAACGGAGACCTAAAAGGACCGTCAAGTTATCGGAACCGAATCACATTCGCGTCAATGGCCCCCCCCCCCTTTTTCTCCTAAGAAAAGGGAGAGAACTCACGAACATGTATCTCGCCTGTAACACAAATATGTCACCCGTTGACGCTCACGGGCCTGCCAGCCACGGCCTCCCGGCAAGGAGCCGCGGCTGACACACCAGGCACTCCGGTACCACCCGGTTCCGCCGCCACCCCATGAACCATACCAGTCCATGGGATAGGTCCGCACGGAAAACCGTACGGACCCGTAGCGGACGCGGAACCGTGGCCAAACACGGGCGCCAACAGCACCCCATGTCCGACCGCCGGACCAGGCGAGATAGGTGAGTACCACGCCCGGCCCGGCACACCGGTCACAGTGCCAGCTGGTGCCAAACCAACCGACACGGAACCGGTGCCCGGTACCAGATTGGCCTCAACCACAGGCGGAGCCGCTGCCCTGGCTTGCGCCAAGCCAGACAGATGGCGGGCGGTTCCGTCCAGGACGGAATCGACCTCCATATGCTCCACCCGTGGCATCACAGGCCGCAGCAATAACTCCTCTTTGGCCTCCTCGTCTTCAGACTCCGAAGAGTCGTCACTAGACGAGGAAACCGCGGAGCCGTCCGCCAGGACGGCTCCCACACCTGACGGACCGGCCACCGCTACTGGACCACCCAGAGGTGGCCGCAGAGAGACAGAACCCGCCAGGCCGGAGCCAGACGGGACTGCCAGGGGGCCGTACGAGACGGCCCCCTCGGTAACCAGTCCAGAACCCCGTCCAAGGACAGGGTCCGTACCAGGCATGGAGAGAAACTGCCCCCCAACCTTCGGTAGCAGTGACGACACCAGCGTGGGCAGAACGCTATGCAGAAAATCCTGCATAGCCGGACCAAACCACGCCGGCGGTGCCATCTCCGCCACCTCCAGCCGGGGACGTGGAGCGCCCTCCACCGGCTGAACCGGACGCTCCACGATTTACTTTCACACCGCCTGACCCCGCGTCAGACCCAGCCACATCCTTCTGGGCAAGGAACTTGAGCATCATCTCCGCGGACCACACTGCACACACACTACACCTATCATCTAGGTTACAGGGCGCACACCTAAAACACACATGGCCCTTGAACAAGACCCGTACGAATTTGTGGCACTCGTCACATGATGGCGGGGCTGGCTTGGCCTATAAAATAAGCACAAACCTACAATAAGCAAGCGGAACGAGACACGGATGGAAGGCAGACACTTAATTTTCAAATAATTGACCATAAATTAAATGTAACCCTCCCGCACCCCACCCCGCAACGTTACAGCAAAGATCGCATTGATTATGACGACAAGAACGAAGCGGGCATAAATACACCCATAATTGATCCTCCAGGATGTATCACGGCTCCAGATATCATATCGCATAGCATTCGGGGTATATTTACCAATTAATATAAATTATACTCCTAACGAAAGCCAAAACGATATGTGAAGAAACAACAAAATGTAAACAAACTGCTGTAGCACACGGTAAAACCGCAGACCACGCATCTTAATCAATAATTTTGAAACCACCAATCATTGCAAACAGATCGTGACAACACATAAACTTGATCATTCCAAAGTTTCCGGTACCATTTTTAGTACGCAGCACCCAGAACCAAATGCGCGAATTAATGAAAAATTTTCTTCACATAAAGATCTGAGCACCACGGGTGTGACATCACCCGCTCGGACCCTATGGAGAACGACGTCAGCCGATATTCGTGTTAGAAATACCGTAGCAAACACCTATTTTCATATTTGCCGATCGCCTGTTGGGGTTTAAAAAAGGCGATCATCTGGCATATCTCGTTGTTAGCACACGTCCCAGATTCTATGGGGTCAGAAATTGGAACATGCGACATAACGAAATTTAGAGACCTAAGTCTTTTAACTATGGATAATAAGGAATTATACAACCTGGTTATCCTCGGCGGTATCCATTATTATCCAAATTATCCTTTCAAGAGAGCACTAGATATCACAATCACAGATTATAACAAGACTTAGATTAAATCTTTGTCCACTGCGAAAAGCATGTATTGCACTTGTTGCTATGCAAACAAGAATGAGCTCTATGGTAGACGGGTACTCGGCAGTTGGGAGCCGAGTACCTGGTTCCAAGGAGTATCTGTTCAGCCATTGGCCAGTTGTTAAATTTTGACAGTTCTACCGCTTCTTCGCTAAAAAAGGCAAAGTATGTGAATTTTACTAGATAAAAAAGGCTAGGATATTCAAAACTAATATAACCTTTTGAAATTCACGATATTTTGTGAAGAAAAATACGAGATTCCTGCACTAAAGACGACTTTTCATCAATCGACGAAATTCGAGACCACTGCGCTTCTTCAATGACGCCGAGGTGGGTCATTTCAAATAATAATAATAGGATATTTATAGTGCGCTATAATTCCACGCAAATATTGCGTGCTCTAAGCGCTTACAATAATAAAATAAAATGATCATACAGTTGGATATGCCTGACGGAACAAAAACGTTTTAAGATTTGATTTAAATATAGCTAGAGTGGATGAAGATTTAAGACTAGCTGGAAGATCATTCCATTCTGTAGAAGCAACAAAAGCAAATGTTCTGTGACCATAGGTTTTTGATTTAACTTTCGGAATTTTAAGCAGGTTTAGATTTGCAGATCTAAGTGGCCTGCTTGGCGTGTACGTTTCTAGCAGTTCTGAAAGGTAGGTTGGTGCTGTAGATATGATACATTGATAGGTTAGGCAGAGGACTTTGAAGCGTATTCTCTGTTCTATTGGAAGCCAGTGAAGATCTTGGAGAATGGGACTGATATGATCACTCTTACGCTTTAGGGAAACAACTCTAGCGGCTGCATTCTGAATTGCTTGGAGTTTGCGCATATCATCTTTTGAGGCGCCTATAAACAGACTGTTACAATAGTCTAACCTTGAGATAATTAATGTTAGTACCAGCATAATAGCAGCTTCGCGAGTTATGTATTTTCTGATGTTTGATATATTCCGCAGCTGCATAAAACACACTGTACGCAGATAACGGACATGATGTTCCATACTAAGTTCATTGTCTAACATGACACCCAAGTCCTTAACAGTGTCTACCAAGGGAAGTTGAGCTGAGCCGATGGTAATCGCAGATAACTCTGTTTTGGCACGCCGAATTGCTGGCCCAATCAACATCGCTTCGGTTTTATCATCATTCAACATCAACATGTTAGAGGTCATCCATAATTTAATATCGTAGCAACAGTTTGTTATTTGATTGGAGGCGATAGTTGCAGTGGATGTGGATGGCGTAAAATTGTTGATTAGTTGAGTATCATCTGCGTAAAGGTGTCTTTTGATATTATGTTTTTCGATTACTGAACCTAGTTGTCGAGTGTACAGGGTGAATAGAACGGGGCCCAGTATAGACCCTTGTGGTACGCCGCACGTAAGCTGGATTGATTCCGAAGGGGTTCCATTTATGTATACTGATTGACATCTATCAGTCACGTATGAATGAAACCAATCTAATGCAGGACCTTTGACACCGAATGCACGACTTAGTTTAGAGAGTAGGTTTTCATGGTCGATGGTATCGAATGCAGCGCTGAGGTCAAGTAGAATTAGTAACGAGACATTACCCATATCGATACCACTTCGAATATCATTTATCACTCTTAATAACGCTGTCTCCGTGCTATGACTCTGTCTATAAGCAGATTGGAAAGGCTCAAGTAGCTCGTGTGAATTCAAGTGTACAGATAGTTGTTTACATACGGCCCGTTCAACAAGTTTTGAGATAAACGGCAGGTTAGACACGGGTCTATAGTTCTTTAATACGTCTTGATCAAGACCTTGTTTTTTAAGCAGCGGATTGATTATAGCTTGCTTGAAGACCTTTGGCATGACACCCGACTCTAGACTAGAGTTAATGATTAATGTTATTGTTGGAAGTAAAATGTCCAAATATTCAAATATAATTTTGGTTGGGACAGGGTCAAGAGCACAAAATGTTGGTTTTGATTCTTTGAGGAGAAATGAGACATCTTGTTCAGAGAGAGGCTGAAAATGGTCGAGGTAGCCATGTTCGAATGCTGGTTCATCACACGTGGACATTGTCGAGACAGTGGATTGATGTAACTGACTTCGAATATCATCAATCTTATTTTGGAAAAACTGTGAGAATGATCTAGCAATCTGCGCATGATCGTTGTTATCGGGAAGTGAGGAGTCTTTGCGCTTACCCATAAGAGTGGACATTATATTATGAAGCTCTTTTGGGTTGGAGTTGCACTCTGAAATTTTATTGTTGAAGAACATTGCTTTTGCCCTATCAATGAGCCTTGTAACATTGTTCCTAGCTTGGACATAGATCTGGCGATGGACTTCTAGGCGTGACTTCCTCCATCTCCTTTCGGCCTTCCGCCTATTCCCTTTTTCTAGCCTGACTTCTTGTGTAAAAAGCCAATGAGATTGAGATCTTTGGGGAATCATCTTAATATTCTCAGGAGCATGCTTATCTAAAAGCCGTAACAGTTCTGCATTGTACAGTTCCACTAAATCGTCGGTGCTTTGTGGTGGAGAACAGACCAGACTCGACAGTTCGAGATCCATACGAAACGCAGTTTTATTTATATTTTTGATATTTCTGACGAGTACCGATTTCTTTGGTGTGGGCGTTTTAATGGCGTCTAGATGTATTGTTACTAGGTAATGGTCGGACATGTGAAGATCCTTCACAAGTACGTTTTGGACACACTGTTCTGAATCCCGACTAATTACCCCGTTCGCACTTACTGTTTGTTGTTATTTGTCGAAATTTTCGTATTTCTTTCAGAACATTACATTAAAGGTTTTATTAAATTTTATTTACAAATTTGTTTATTATTTCTATGAATGTTGTTATTACATTTTGTCTTGAACCCGATGAAATTCGAGACCTAGAGTATAATATAGTATAACTTTTATCAACAAATTTTGCAATTTCTACTCTAGGAGTCGGTGAATTGATGTCATTTTTATGATTTGAGCAAAGGGAAGTCTGTCACAGACAACGTACTGAGAAGGGAGGCTATGTATATGCTAAATTAGTCGACGGTAGTAATTACGAAGACTGGTAATATAATGTGCTGGCGGGAAATTCTATAATTACCGCTCCTTGCGCCAAGACGATTTGAATTCTACAGCTTCTAATAGTTCGTCCACAAACATTTTAATAGAAAATGTATAACATTTCTATTGATTTAATGAAATAAAACAATAAAATATGATCACGATTTTTGAAAGAAAATGGAATTTTGAAACTGAAACTAAGGTGACGTCACGCATGTAAACAAACTTGTACAAAACCTTTTAGAGCCTAATCCAAATCATAAATAAGTTACAATTTGATTTTTTCTTGTCTTCTTATACGCCCAGTTATCAAATTTGATAAGATTCTCAAAAAAAAAATTTAATTAATTTTAACCAACGGCAAGGGTGTCATTTCTTAACCGCGACGAAATGAACTATCCACCTCCTGAAAACTGACAGCAAGATGGAGGGCGTACAGAAACGTGTGCAAAGCGCTGTCAATTCAATGCTTTCTACACTTGATAAAGAAAAACTTCGCAAAATGCAGGTTCAGTATTCTATTATAGTACTTTACTCATATGCATGTATTGAAATAATTTGCTGATCGTCAACCACTTAGGCGATGGAATTGGATTGCGTAAGCATCCAAAAATTCGTCTGCTGATGGACAACCCACCACTTTCCGACCCTCCAACCCTTTATGTTCATAATGTAATTAAGAGTTACCCTATATACCTACTGTGCATAATATGAAACTAGACGTTGTCTATAAAGCGAACGCAGACACCATTTATTGCTTAAATAAATGGGACTTATTTGTGTACACTATAGCCAGTATAGGGTCGAAATGTCATATACGTAATGTATGCCCATGCTGCATGCATAGTACATTTGAAGCAAATTTTTAATCCAGCTTGGAGGGCATTCTGGTAAATCCAGGCCACGATATTCACAACAATGTGTGCCCATTGTCAGTGATATCCGCCAGCATTATTGCATCTTTTACTGGGGCCTACACGGTACACCATTAAATAGTGCCGCCAGTCCAAATGACGTTATAGAATACGTATAGCGGTGCACCTCACTATTTGGTGAAAATACAAACAAGTTCATAGTAACTATGACATATTGAAATGTTGTCCGCTAGAATTTTTAGATCACGTTTATCCAGCCATAAGCTACAAAAAACGGGAATTAATGTATATCTGTGAGTAAATACATGAATGTACATTCCATCCGGGTGTGAATCGCATGGTACCCGGCCTTAAATGTCCTGCTATCGGCGCTAAATACATACCACATTGACAACAATGGTTTGCCACGGCCATGTGTTAAAAATAATACGGGACAGTCAACCAAACCTCATATTGCATTTACACCTACATTGCTTAGTAACAATGACAGAATATACTAGGGGAATAGGCCAGTACTGATACTGCTCGCCTCAATGGCGTAAAATTTTAATTCAGGAGAGCAAGTGCTCCCCTTCAAAATTCTCATGGGAAGTCCTGTTAGTCCACAGTCTGGTTTAGATCTCAATGTTTTGAACCTGCACAATTCTTTCTTAGTGGTTATATTGATACTGGCATATTAGAATCCGTTACCATGGGCAGCTATGCATTGCAGAAATGGCTTCTCAGGAATTATATTAAAAATTCCCCGCTCCCACACCCGACTAAGTGGGGTGGGGGAGCTCAGCCTGGTGTCAGTACTCGGCCCCTCCTAGACCCACCCCCAGTTCAGCACCAACAGGTCAGTGCCTTAATACTACATACGGGAGAAGCAGTCATAATTTTAAATTTCATTCCTGCAATGTATTTCTTTTATAATGTATGATCCTTTGCCATTAATGATAATATGTCAACCCCTGATGTCAGAGTGTTTATATTAGATTTGGATCTGTGGGCGATACACTTTATGTACTATCTTCTGATGGCTCTTAGCTGCGAGTAGCAGATCAATAAACTATCAAGTATCTTAGTTTGTTGGTCAGTAAGTACTATTTGTTATAGTTTGTTAGTCAGTCAGTCACAAAAGCTAAATCTGCTCTGTAGTTTCAGGAGTTTTTGCTATACAGTAATCAAAAAGGGTGGGTGGGTGGGGTGGGTGTGTGTTGAAGGTTGTCGGTGGAGTCATACAGATGTGTGTTACACACATAATCCAATCACTACATGTAGTTTCGGAGAAACAGCCATAGATAGAAAAAGAAAGAAGCGGACATACTTTTTGAAAATCTGAAATTATGCAATAACCTCTTTCCTCTACATGGTGAGGATAGATGGAGTCTACTGGAACAAATCCAATATATACAACTGTTTCTTTTCCTGCTAAATTTACCGGTCTGAAATAATGATCATTGATGGAAATGTTGATTGCCTTCATACCTGTCTCAAGACTGGTTGATTTGAAGATGCTTTAGTGATCTGATAAT
This sequence comes from Chaetoderma sp. LZ-2023a, assembly GCA_034401795.1. Classification (NCBI taxonomy): domain Eukaryota; kingdom Metazoa; phylum Mollusca; class Caudofoveata; order Chaetodermatida; family Chaetodermatidae; genus Chaetoderma; species Chaetoderma sp. LZ-2023a. The sequence goes on from CM067369.1 coordinate 35,276,883, forward strand.
ATCTGCTGAATGTTGAAGTTATTCAGCGTCCATCTGATAGCTGACCTATGGCTCAACAGATAGCTGACCTATGGCTCAACATATAGCTGACCTATGGCTACACAGTTCTGTAGTTATCTATTAGTGAATTGCAAAAATAATATTTATATTTGTGTGTGTGTGTGTGTGTGTGTGTGTGTGTGTGTGTGTGTGTGTGTGTGTGTGCATTCATGTGCATTCATGTGCATTCATGTGCATAATGATAACGCATACATTATTTGCAGGGTGACATGTATAAATGCAGTGCACGGTGCTGTGAGAATCCTGCCCTGGGAAATATGGAAGAGGTGAACCGCTGTATTGAAAACTGCTCAGAACATGTTAGCAAAGCGCAGACTCATGTGCAAGCAGAACTACAAAATTTTCAGGTACTGAATTAATATGGTAATATTAGGTAGTGTGAGATGTATCACTGGCAGATCTGGGTGGTGGATGTAGGGGGGCTGGGTGACTAAGGCAGCTTTGTCAGAAATGTAAAAAGAATTTACTAACACCCGACTGACAAACTGGCTAATACTACATGTATTTGCGAGTTGCAACTTTTTGAAATTATTTTGAAATTAATATTCAACAACTTTCCTATTTGTTTGCTCTGAGATTGAGATACAGGGAATTTATCGGTGAAAGAGTTGATTGCTATACATTTTTGCCGATAGCTATGCAATTTATAGTTTGCATAGCAATACATGCTACGCAAATATCAAATTCTAAATTATGTTATATAGCCAGATTGTGTTGCTTGTTTAAGATTTATTTTTAAGTATGAATGTAGTGATTAATGTCTATCTCGCTTTCTCCATCTTTGTCTCTCTTTCAATGTTTTTTCTTTTGTCTCTAGTTTTTCTAACCAAAATTGTGATTATTGTTACTAGTACTAGACTACTAGTACATGAACATTCTAGACGCTATTAAACCAGGTATTTTGAAAAAGCTGCAGCAAGCAGATATAACTACATTCGAAGTACTGGCTCGTTTATCAAGCTATCCATTCTAATAGTAAACTTTCAAAAGTAGCCTTCTTGGTTTATAAATGGACATTTCTCAAGATCACTATATTGGTCCGTTTGGGCTGTTGACCAGTTTACTGCAAACTTGCAAACCTACTTTTATGGTACGCTACACTATTTTGTGTAACAAATTGTCTGCTTAACCCTTTTAAACATTTTTATAAGCAAGAAACTAAAAACTATGTGACACCAATAGCCGATTGCACACTTATGGCTCAGGTATGGCTAAGTTACCGGCTGAGTGGGGGATCAGGTAATCGCGGCTTAAACCTGACTTGAGCCGAGATCGACGGAGGATTTCGCTTAAAAATTGGCAAACTTGAGTTTGACGTAAATAAGTTTAATGACACTGAAACATTTGGTTCTCCTTCGATCAATACTCACCATTCTGTTACTTCTGATATACAGCTGGCCCTGACAGCGGCTCTAGGATTATAGACTTAGAAAGCTTTACCGACTCCTGGGAACCGGCTCTCAACTGCCGAGCACCCGTTTACCATAGAGCTCATTCTTGTTTGCATAGCAACAAGAGCAATACATGCTTTCTGCATTGAGGATTTTAGTGTTTTTTGTGAAAGAAAATCTAAGTCTTTAATCAGTGATAGTTTGTGTGTTCGTGAAAGGATTAACTAAGGATACTATGGAGAATACCGCCGAAGATAACCAGGTTGTATCGTTCTTTATTATCCATAGTTAAAAGACTTAGGTCTTTAAATTTCGTTGTGTCGCATGTTCCAATTTCTGACCCCATAGAATCTGGGACGTGTGCTAACGACGATATATGCCAGACGATCGCCTTCTTTAAACCCCAACAGGCGATCGGCAGATATGAAAATAGGTGTTATGCTACAGTATTTCTAACACGAATATCGGCTGACGTCGTTCTCCGTAGGATCCGAGCGGGTGACGTCACACCCGGTCGCTCGGATGTTTATGTGAAGAAAATTTTTCATTAATTCGCGCATCTTGTTCTGGGTGCTGCGTACTAAAAATGGTACCGGAAACTTTAGAATGATCAAGTTTACGTGCGATCACGATCGGTTTGCAATGATCGGTGGTTTCAAAATTCTTGAGTAAATGCGTGGTCTGCGGTTTTACCGTGTGATACAGCAGTTTGTTACACATTTTGTTGTTTTCTTCACATATCGTGCTGCTTTCGTTAGGAGTATAATTTATATTGATTAGTAAATATACCCCGAATGCTATGCGATATGATTCCTGGAGCCGGTACACATCCTGGAGGATCTATTATGGGTGTGTTTAATGCCCGCCTCGTTCTTGTCGTCATAATCAATGCGATCGTTGTTGTAACGTGGCGGTGTGGGAGGGTTACAGTTAATTTATGAGTCAAATTATTTGAAAATTAATTGTCTGCCTTCCATCCGGGTCTTGTTCCGCTTGTTTATTGTAGGTTTGGCCAAGCCAGCCCCGCCATCATGTGACGAATGCCATAAGTTTGTCCGTGTCGTGTTCAAGGACCATGCCTGTTTTAGGTGTTCCCTGTGTAATATTGATCATAGGTGTAATGTTTGTGCAGTGTGGTCCGTTGAGATGATGGTTAAGTTCCTTGCCCAGAAGGACTTGGCTGGGTCTGACGCGGGGTCGGGCGGTCCGAGAGGAAATCGTGGAGCGCCCGGTTCGGCCGGTGGGGGTGCTCCACGTCCCCAGCTGGAGGTGGCGGAGATGGCACCGCCGGCGTGGTTTGGTCCGGCTATGCAGGGTTTTCTGCATAGCGTTCTGCCCACGCTGGTGTCGTCACTGCTACCAAAGGTTGGGGGGCAGTTTCTCCCCATGCCTGGTACGGATCCTGTCCTCGGACAGGATTCTGGACTGGTTACCGAGGGGGCCGTCTGGTACGGCCCCCTGGCAGTCCAGTCTGGCTTCGGCCAGACAGGTTCTGTTTCTCTGCGGCCACCTCTGGGTGGTCCAGTAGCGGTGGCCGGTCCGTCAGGTGTGGGAGCCGTCCGCCAGGACGGCTCCACGGTTGACTCGTCTAGTGACGACTCTTCAGAGTCTGAAGACGAGGAGGCCGAGGAGGAGAGGTTGCTGCGGCCCGTGAAGCCGCAGGTGGAGAATATGTAGGTTGATTCCGTCCTGGACGGAACCGGCCTCCATTTGTCTGGTTTGGCGCAAGCCAGGTCAGCGGCTCCGCCTGTGGCTGAGGCCAATCCGTTACCGTGCACCGGTTCCGTGCAGCTTGGTTTGGCACCAGCCGTCACGGGAACGGGTGTGCCGGGCCAGGCGTGGTACTCACCTATCTCGCCTGGTCCGGCAGTCAGACGTGGGGTGGCGTTGGCGCCCATGTCCGGCTATGGTTCCGCGACTGCTACGGGTCCATACGGTTTTCCGTGCGGACCTACCCCATGGACCGGAGTGTTTCATGGGGTGGCAGCGGAACCGTGTGGTAGCGGAGTGCCTGGCGTGTCAGCTGTGGCTCCTTGCCGGGAGGCCGTGGCTGGCAGACCCGTGAGCACGTCAACGGGTGACGTGTTTGCGGGGGTGTCTTCATTGGAGGTAGATTGGTCAGATGCTCTGGCGTGGCTAGCCAGGGTTGACCCGTCTGTGGTTTCGGCCACGGCCGATGAAGATGCGCCCCGTCCGTCGATTAGGACGGGGGATTTTGCCCGCGGCCCGGATCCAGTCAGTGGGACTCGATCCACGGTTCATAGATTTGTTGGATGCTATTTATAGCAAACAACTGATGACCAAGGGTCAGCTCCCTGCGGCCTCCAGGGAGGTGCGGGCAAGATGTCGTATTCCGCGGGGGGAATACGACAGGTATGGTGTAGTCCCGTCGGTCACGGAGGATGACCGATGGGTACTGGGCGTCCAGAGTGCCGTGGCGGGTGGCCCCGGTCCGGCACTAGTGGACAAGTCTCAGGTACACCAGGAAGAAGTCCTGTCCCTATGCGATGAGGGTGTGAGGGCAGCGATGAGCGCTGTCAACCATTCTTATCGTCTCCCTCAGTCGGTGTGGGCTGAGGCGGGGGCAGGCCATCCTGTGCCACCTGTGGCGCTTTCATGTGTCAATGACGGCCTGGTGCTGTCGATGGAGGCATTGGCAAGGGTGCAAGCGCGAGTGACGAAAGCCAGGAGGCAAATGGTCATTGACCATATGCGTCCGGCTACGGCAGTCAGGGAGCGTCTTCTTGGGATGCCCCTGACAGGGCCTAGCATCTTCGGTGGCCAAGCGCGGGCCATCTTAGAGGATACCGCCAGTATCGCGCAGAATCGGTTAGCGGTAAACCTACAGCTAGAGCTAGTGCGGCAAGCGCACGCACTAGGGGCTGTGGGGAAACCGCTAACGGGACAGCCTTCAAAGAAGCAGAAGAAGCATAAGGGCAAGGCGAAAGCCAGGCCTGTTGCGACATCTGCTTCAGCTGGGTTTTCAGAGCCGCCGCCGGCGAAGAAGCCCAGGAAGGTTGTAGAGGCGCCTACCCTCCCCAATGTTGCTCCTGACCGCCCTAGAGGCGGGAAGGGTAAGGGTAAGGCCTCAAAGGGCAGACAGAAGGGGCCGAAGCGTACCTAAGGGTACGAAAGCTCCCTTCATATCCGCCTGGACCGCGCCTGCCAGTGGTGCCAGTTATACCCGTCGTGCCTAGAACGAAATGGTTCTCACAATGGTGCAGGAATTACTCGGTTGTTTTGAAAGCAGCTCATATTCCTGGCCGATTGAACATTCTGGCGGATGCTTTGTCTCGCAGACAGAGAATACTGCCAACAGAATGGTCCCTCAACCCTCCGGTTCTGCGACGGATCTTCGAGCATTGGGGCAAACCCAACGTGGACTTGTTCGCCACAAAGGAAAATGCTAAAATCATGACATATGTCTCGCCGATTCCAGATCCAAATGCCGTCGATACAGACGCTCTGGCGATAAGCTGGAGAGGGATGCACGCTTACGCGTACCCACCCACCATTCTTCTACCGAAGGTATTGGTGAAGGTCAGGGAGGAACCGTGTCTGGTCCTGCTAATAGCGCCGTATTGGCCGAGCAGGGCGTGGTTCACGGATCTTCTAGATCTGCTGGTGGAAAATCCTGTGCAGTTGCCCGAGATTCCGAACATAATCTCCCAGGCCAAGGGACGCTTCCTACACGAGCGTCCCGAAATGTTCAAATTGACTGCGTGGATGTTATCAAACAACGTTCCACGTCGGAAGGCTTTTCTCGACAGGCTGCTGATTTCATCGCAGCTGCGAGGAGGTCAACCTTCAAGTCATATAACAACAAGGTTAACAGATTTGCAGACTGGTGTGAAGAAAAGGGTATTGATCCCTTTCAATCCACTATTCAGCAAATAGCAGACTTTCTCTGTGAGCTGTTCTTTTCAGGACTAGCTCCCGTCACAGTTGCTGGATACAAGTTAGCTTTGGCATCAGTTATCCCTTGTCTAGCCAACAGGGATAGTCCAGAGGTGGCCCAGTTAAATGTGATGTTGAAGGGAATGAGCAATCTCCGCCCGAGACAACCGGTAGTCATTCCAGCCTGGAGTCTATCTTTAGTGCTTAATGTACCGGCCAAGCACCCTTTCGAACCGTTGCGGTCGGCTAGTCTAAAGCATTTGACTCTAAAGGCGGTCTTTCTATTGGCAGCTTCCTCAGCTAGAAGGCGCAGTGAGATCCATGCGCTTTCGGCAGAGAGGAACCGATTTATTGTTTCTGGAGAAGGTCTGCGTCTTCTGCCAAGAGCAGAGTTTATGTCAAAGAACCAATCTTTGAGATATCCCGGCAAACCGATCATTATACCGAAGTTAACTAGGTTTGATCGTGATGCCAGTGTCTGGTGCCCAGTCCGTGCTTTGACTAAGTACAAGAAACGGACTGACTCGTTACGGTCGAACGATAGACATCTGTGGATCTGCCATAAAAAGCCTTATGGCGCCGCATCCATGGATACTATCTCTCGTTGGGTGGTCGAATGCATTCAGACTACTCACGAGATGGCGACTGGGCACCAGGTGCAAGGCGTAAGGGCACACGATGTCAGAGGAATAGCCGCCTCGACCGCCCTTTACAATGGTGTTCCGTTAGAGGACATCATGGCCGTTGCACAATGGCACTGTGAGTCCTCATTCACGGATTACTGTATGAGGGATGTGTCGGACTCAGCCAATCCACTCGCTTTAGCTGTTTTGAAACGATAGGTAGTGACCACACTGCTCTTCACCCTTTTTTCACTTTGGTAAGAAAATAACCTAAAGCAGGCATGGTCAGGCGAGAGGATGTCAACCAGATTGTGTCACTGATGGCCGAACCGGTGAATGGTTGGAGGCAGTACGTCTGAAGTCCAATTATCATAAGTTAATTCAATAGTGAGAGTTTTTTGTATTATGTATATGTATCATGTTCATTCATCTTATATATTCATGCTCATTCCCAGGCTAATACATGGAATATGCAGGGAGTAGTTAACCCTCTTGGCATATTTGTGTGTTCAGGCGAGATACATGTTCGTTAGTTCTCTCCCTTTTCTTAGGAGGAAAAAGGGGGGGGGGGCGTGACGCGAATGTGATTCGGTTCCGTGAACTTGACGGTCCTTTTAGGTCTCCGTTAGTCAAGTTTGAAGTCTAAAATCTTTCTCCAAGGGGCAAAATTAGCATTTATGGCTTGCCCCTTCCCACCAGGTTACTGATCAAATCTGGTGTATATCAGAAGTAACAGAATGGTGAGTATTGATCGAAGGAGAATGCAGGAAATGTCAATTTCCCTTTCTCCGAGATCTAACAATACTCACCATTCTGTTACGGACCCAGCCTCCCAGCCCCACGGAGGCAAGCCATAGTTTTCTCTTGTTTGGTGGCTATGCAAACAATATGAGCTCTATGGTAAACGGGTGCTCGGCAGTTGGGAGCCGAGTACCCGGTTCCCAGGAGTCGGTAAAGCTTTCTAAGTCTATAATCCTAGAGCCGCTGTCAGGGCCAGCTGTATATCAGAAGTAACAGAATGGTGAGTATTGTTAGATCTCGGAGAAAGGGAAATTGACATTTCCTGCAATCACGCTTATTGGACATGATTTCACTCAGCATTTATGATGATGGTGATGATGGTTATGGTGCTGCTGATGATGATGGTGGTCATGGTGGTGTTGCATGTGTGTTGGGTGTGGTGGGTCGTGGTCATGTGCTCAGCCACAAAAACAAATTATTTAAAGGAAATTTAAATGGTCAAATATGCTTCTATTGAGGGCATTCTTGTTCGGTAGCTGCAGCATCAGCAGCTGAAGTACTAGTAGCAGCAGCAGCAGCAGTCAATTGTAATACACCTTTCCCACTTTGGCATATTTTGGGAAAATACCTTCCCGGAATGCATCGCGCATACCAATTCTGGCTGGTAACCGCAATGGCCGACGCGCAAACAGCATTACTTTACTATGGGAATCGGATACAGTGCACTTTAGGCAGTGCATATGAAAGCCAATTTTCTACACATTTCTGTATTAGTTTTTATAGTTTTATAAAATTTAATACAGTTGGTTGCAAAAATTAAAATATCCCCTATTGTTCACTTGATTTAATGAATCTATGTCGAATGGTGTATTTTATATACGCAAATAACTGAAAAATGTTACAAAAATATATAAAATAATGCATTACTGTTTCGGCAATTGAATGCGAATGCGCTTTCCAATGATATATGATTTAAATAATATAATGATTTTAGTTTATCATAGGAACGGTTTAGATGGCGGTGTATTTTAGTGCAAAAGTAACTCAACATGGGTCAGCGGCTTGTTGGCGGTACCAGCCAGGAGTTTTGCTCTGATTGTTGAATTAGGGAATCTCGGCGTAATGACGTCAATGTGAGAAAGGTGTATTAATGACAACATTGTTTGGCCCGTTATAATGAAATAATCTGCCATTTACTACACTGATCTTAGGTCTGAACCTGGTCAATGGCAGGTTCAAATTTTACAGCAATCTGAGCGGGGTTTACGTAAGCCAAACCTGTGTGCAAGCGGATGCGAAAACAGAGCTAAGCTTAATCCCGGAATCACATTGGGTGGGGCTTGAGCTATGCGTGCGCAACCGGTCACAAAAGTGGTTGCACCAGGAATATGTACATAACCTTTGCACGAACAATAAATGAGTAATGTTATATGAATTTGTGCAAGCCTGAGCAGAACAAGGGGTTAAATAAGCTCTACTGACCGTTAAGAAATAGTCAATAAAATCATGTGGTCTTTTCACCCATTAATACTCAAGCAGGCCAAAAACAGGTTATTTAGTGGTCTTGAGAAATGTCCATTTGTAAACTAGAAGACTTTTTGAAAATTTAACACTGGAATGACTGGGTCGATTACGGGGCCAATAATTCCAGTTCTAAATTCTCAAAAATTCTCTCCGAACACTCACTAAGCAAAAATAAAAGGCAGATTGTACACAAAAATCTTCACCATTGTAAGGGGTATGCCGTTATTTGATTCTCAGGAGCGGTTACAGCGGTGTGCCTTAGACTGTCAAGATAGAGCACGAGACAAGATTCACAGTGAAACTAAAGACACTGATGTATCTCGATACAAACACGACATGGAAGTGTGTGTTGTAAAATGTGCAGACACACATATAGACTTAATACCTGCTATGCTTAAGCGAATGAAGGATGTACTCTCAACAAATACATGATAAGAGTGTTAATTAGGTTATATATATATATATATGTATACTATATATCATTCATTGTCATTTGTAATTTAATCTCCAAGTGGTTATCAATGGATGAATCCAGTCTTAGCTATGCCCCGCCCATCACTAGCTAAGCTCCACTTACATATGTTCTTTGCCACTAAACTCCACCTTCATGTATTCTTTGCCTGTGTTGGGATCGATCTAGCCGTGCACTCCCTGAATCTCATTTTCCAGAAAACTACAGGTAAGCTGTTGAATATTTTGAAACTGATTTGACTGGGTGCTGGGTCATTCCGTCTCAAATCACCCAAGAAAATTTTCTGATTAACACACCTCCATCACAGATTTCAACCAAACTTTGTGTGTGTGGTCGTTTGAGGTTAAAAATGCGAAATCCGGCAAATGGATCAAGAGTTGTGGCCCTTTAAAAATGTTAAAAAAATTGCAAAAATTATTGAGCAAGCTGTAACTCAAAAAGTATCAGCCCAATTTTGATGAAATAAATGTCTTAAAGCTAATGTCATAAAGATTCCAAATCTGTTTTCACAATTGAAATCCGACAATTATGACCATTAAAGGACCTTTTGACCTTTGCAATGACCTTGTGGAACTCGGTGATCTGAAAAGGAAATTTACATCTGTAGATTGTCTGTTAAGTTAGCTAAATCATATTATAAAAGCTACGGTGTTTTTTCTTTCATTTGTTTATAATAAGTAATTGAATATAGGCTGTCATGCAGATATGAAATGAAAATGTTACATTACTGAGTAAAACCTATATGTAGATTTACTAACAGATCAAGAAATGAGGTTTTTGCCTATTCCTGATGTCAAACTTTCACTTTATTCTACATTTGAGTTTTTCTTCAAGGCAGCCACTACCTTGTCTTCATCATGTTTAGTGATTTAATATTTTCTGGGTGATGATGAGGTCAGTGTGGGAGCGTCTACAATGCACAAGATGTGTGTCTCCGGAATCCAACATTTGTCAGCCCTATCTGGCCAACGAAACTGCTTCACTGGTCCATTGGGATGCATGAAATTAACCAGGTAGTCTCCAAATTCATCGGACACTTGTGCCATCAACCATCCCAACCCACCAGACACCATCATACACACAAGACACAAAATTATGCTGATGAATTTCAAATGGTTCATCAGCTTCACGGGCAGACATGACATATATAGGCCTATTGTCATTTTTTTTTCTTGTCTTGGCTCATCTTCCTGTACACTTGTGCTATACACTAAGAAGGAACCATCTCTTTGTGGCACAAAACGATGACGCTTGACTGTCCCTTTGATGGTCTTGGCCTTGTTGAAACGTGATTCTAGATAATTTTCAGATTCACTTAGTTTATCTGCTTCCCATACAAAAACTTTATGCCTGTAATTTCACAGAATTTGAACATTTCAAGGCAAGTTAATATTTGATTATTTGTGGGACGCTTAAGGCTTTCCTTGGTAACTGTTCTTTTAGTAGTCCCCCCCCCCCATGCCATCACAAGTGCTCTTTCCATGGGATGTTGCAAAGAAGTTCCACTTAACGTCTAGGTCAAAATCCTCCTCTCCTTATGAAAAAACAAGTTGATAAAGTTAAATTTATTTTTATACTGACCTGCGCATCCATCAGTGACATAATGAACCTTTTTCAGTTGAGGGTATTCACTTTGAAGAAATTCAAGAGCAACTTTCTGAAATGTCCCTACTGTTGCTGTTGAGAATGGTCTTTTGAGTCACTAATAACACAAATATTTTGATGTACAAGCTCTCCAGTATTATCCCGCATGTAGGCTACAAATGGATGTAAGGTGGCTTGTTTGTTTCCCCAGTGAAAACTTTGAATTTCATCTTGAACAACAATCGATGATCTTGCAAATAAGTTGCATAAGCTGACAAGCCACAGTTACACAGCTAAAGTTCAAAGTGCGTATATGAAATCCCTGAAGTCATTAATCCCATTTGAGCAAATGGTCTTACAGGGCGACTGCAGAAAACTACTCATTTGTTCAAGATGAAATTCAAAGTTTCACTGGGCTTTAGAGCCAGCCATTCCAGTTGGAAATGTTTAAAAGTAGTCTTTCTCCGGCTGCAAATTAACAAAGACCAGCCATTTTGGCCAGCTTAAAGGTTAAATTGTCAATTCAAGTCACATAATAATATATCTATTATAGGTTTTTATAGACAAATAGAAGAAAAATTCACTACATATTGCCGGACATATCATTTGGCAGTATTAGTAAAAAAAAATTTCAAATACTTTATTTATCATGAGAGGATTGTTAAGATTGTTGCATTAGAAACAGCAGTAGAGTTTATGAATCATCCCACCACTACCCATGATCTAATGGAGGATACTATTTTATCCATCAATCATATGACATCACGTCGTAATCAACTCTGTGATGTGTAGGATGGTGTCATAATCAATTATGTTACGAATGATGTAGCTAATTTCGTCACAAACGCTTAATTGATGATGGATTAAGCATTGCTGTATGAACTCTATGTCTACTATTTCATAAGCGTTCTGATAGGCAGCAAAAGCACCCAGTCAAATTAGTTTTAAACAGATTACCTGTATAGGTTTCTGGAAATTGAAATTCAGAAAGTGCAGGGATCGATTGATCCCAACATGGGCAAAGCATGGGTGAGGCCTTGCTACAGATTGACGGGTCATAGCTAAAACTGGATACCTCCATTAGTATAATGAATCTTGTAGATGAACTTATACTTGTAATGGTCTTTTAACCCTTTAACGGTCATACTGACCAGAACTGACCTCGACTATGTTCTTGTGGAATGTCCATTTACAGGCCAAGAGAATACAATTTTTGAAAATTTACCACTGGAATGACTGGCTCGATAACCGAGCCAGTCATTCCAGTGATAAATTTTCAAAAAATTGCATTCTCTTGGCCTTGTAAATGGACATTCAATAAGATAAATTTTCTTGACTAAATTTGTCAATTAAAGGGCTAGTCTCAAAGCTGGTATGTTATATCATTTGATGATGGGTAGAAAATGCATTTCGCAGAATCATATTCCTTTCGTCAAAATATATTTTGGCTATAAGAATTGAGTGGATACCTTGAAGACGAGAGTTGTGTCCATTTGTCGATTATCAAAGTAACGACACCTATGGGGTTTGTAAATGTATTGATTAACCAGCCTCTGCAGTGGTCTTGGTGAATGTACATTTGCTGGGCAAGAGAAGACTGCAATGTTATCACTGGAATGCCTTGATAGATAATCGAGGCAGCCATTCTAACTGGTCTTCTAAGAGTTACATTTGCGTCGCATTGTCTAAAGTCATGTGACTTAATATTAAACCTATAGAAATCCAACATGGCCATAATCTTTTAAATTGCTTTAGAATTGTGTATACCTTAATGCAGCTCTTTGATCAACTGATTCACAATTTTGAAAATTTCTTTTGGATTCATTCTATTCTTCAAGTAAAACGAAAATCTTTTTAAAAATGTCACTTGTTAACTGACATCATAATCAAATGTCATAGGTCCAATGTGAAAGACATAAATGTCGACCAGTAACCCTTTAATGGGCAAGCCAGCCAAAACTGGCCTTTACAAAGGTCTTAGGTCATTTGCAGGCCAAGACTGGATTTAAAAAAAAATGTATTACTGGAGCCTGGCTCAATGACAGATCCAGGCATTCCATTGATAAGTTTTCAAAAATAGTTTTCTATTCCTTGCTCTGCAAGTGATATTCTTGAGCCAGCCTGACAAATACTGGGTTCACAGTTTGGATTGTTTGTCTTGTCACTCTAATACAAAATTGAGCATTAAATTAGCATAATTTTAGTATTTTGCGAAAGATTCTCAATTAATATGAGGATAGAATTGGATCTATTAACCCTTTAAAAAGCCCTTTAACCTTTGTTTAAAAAATATCAATTTTCTCACAGAAAATGTCCATTTGCAGACCAAGAGAACTCTTTTTGAAAATTTACCATTGGATTGACTGGCTCGGTTATCGAGCCAATCATTCCAGTCGTACATTTTCAAAAATAGTCTTCTCTTGGTCTGCACATGCAGATTTCTCAAGACCACTGCAGAAGCCGTTTTTGGCTGATATGAGTGTTAAAGGGCTAACCCATTAAGCATTTGATCCTCGAATTTACTCATGTAAATTTAAATTTTCTCTTAGAAAATGTCCATATGACTTGCATCCTTCCAGTGATCAATTTAAAAAAAAGAAGTATTTTCTTGGTCAGCAAATGGACACTTCCCAAGACCACTGCAGAAGCTGTTTTTGACTGATATGAATGTTAAAAGGTTAATGGTCAAGACATTTTTGTTTAGTGAATGTCCATTTGCAGACCAAGAGAAAACTATTTTTGATTATCAAGCCAGACATTCCGGTGATAAGCTTTCAAAAATAGTTTTCTCTTCCAATGGTTTGGGGACCTTTTTGGGTACCAATGTCTATCAGATGTGTTTTACTGGTTTTGATCTGATATGGGGGCTTTATTCCAACTTTGTGTGCGGTGTTAGTTGGTGTAATGTTAGTTTCCCATATACATCAACAACAAACGCTATATTTGTGACATGGCGGCTGTGTCAGAAATATAACAAAATTTGATTAACCGACTGACAAACAAACTGACTTATACTAGTTGAGGCTCGGATAAAAATATTCATGTTCCTCTTTCAAAGTCAGGCCTTTCATTTGTTTTCTTCATATTTGTCCCTACATTTTAGAATTGGTACATGGTTTTGCACCCACTCTAATTCCAGACAAAGTGCACACTGTATTAAGTACAATTTTTAATTGTATCAATTAGAAATATAATGAATAACAAACAGAATTAAATATGTTTCTAAGCATATTGCAGGAAAACATGACCCATTTGTGTTTCATGTGGTATCGGACAGCTGCACATTTGATAGCATGTTTTTCAGTGTTTAAATAAGGATGTAACATAATTGCGTAAGCATGACTGATTTGTGTGTTAATTAACCCTTTAACCATTGAATTTATTCAAGAAAGTTTTAATTTTCTCATAGAAAATGTCCATTTGCAGACCAAGAAGACTATTTTTGAAAACTTACCACTGGAATGACTGGCTCGATAAGCTCGGTTATCGAGCCAGTCATTCCAGTGGTAAATTTTCAAACAACCATCTTCTCAGCGCTCCAGATAAGGCGCGTACAAGCGTACTGTACGCATAGAAATCATCCCTGTATGCAAACATTTATATATTCATGCGTACCATGTACGCCTCATGTAAATACAGTACGCATCAGTGTATTAAACTGCCCGTACTGGCCTGTTGACATTATCAAATATAGCCTACTCAATTATATGAAGGGGAATCAACGTACAAGTCACATACTATGACATGACGATATAAGGATATAAGCACTCGTAAAAGCCGTGCCTATACTACCATCACTAAATGGTATGATCTCCATCGTAAGAGGGTATTCTTTTCTTTATTACAAGACCTTTGCGTTACATATGTTCACCTATAGGAATGGCATTATTTTCGTACATATGGCCAAATTCAAGAGCTAAAATATCACCAGAACTTAGTTGTCCAAGACATATTTTAGTTGGAAATAGGATTACAGGCCTAACCTTTACAGTAGCCATTATAACCTCATAGCTGTGAATAGTGATGAGTCAGACCGTAATCAATTGCAACAATATATTCCTCGAGTTTGTCTTTCACAAACTCTGAATCGCCATGAAGGCATATCTTATATGGCATTTGTAATTAAGGATAACATATGAGTGGAGATGGAAGATTTTTCAATTGTGAATATTTCATTAGATACGGCAAAATATACAGAAATATTTGTAAAAATATGTTCTTTCACACTAATTTTAATTGGAGAGGTAATTATAGCAATAACTTTTAATATGAATTTTATAACAATTTCAGTTGATAGGCGAAAGCATTAATCTGCCAATAACGACTGCAAAATTAAGGAGTACCTTACTCCCAACTGAAGAAAGTTATCTGGAGCACTGAGTCTTCTCTTGGTCTGCAAATGGACATTTCCCAAGACCATTGCAGAAGGAGTTTTTGTCTGATATGAGTGTTAAATGGTTACGGCGTGGTTAGTTACTACTCAGACTAGTATAATTTATGAGAATACACTAGAATACTTGATTATAGAATATAGACCTGCAAATATGGTAGTCAATTTATACATCTAGTTTAATATACATGTACAGGAAATTGTACCATTTTATAATAAAATGTGTTAATTATCAAATTTCAATGTTGTCGGTCACTATTTTTAATAGCATATTTCCAACAACTCTACTTTGTCATCAGACTATGATTCTCAGATACACCTGCGAGCTCTCTGCTGTCGATGCACTACCGTTGCGACATAGGCACCTTTGTTAGTAATATAAGAAATCTAACTCTAGAGACTAGTTGTGATTCACATAAAAAATAGAAAGCGTTTGACTCGGAGCGCCCAGCAATCATTGAAAATACCTTTCTCTATGTAGTAGGTAGTAATTTTATTCAATGCCTTCGTGTTATTAGCTCACCTGACCATATGGCCAAGTGAGCTTATGCCATGGCGACCATCTGGCACCTTTTGCTTAAAAACGCTACTCATTAACCACTTGGCAGATTTCAGCCTAGTTTGCCTGGAAGGATCTTGTGGGTATGCTTCAGAACTTGTATACAGAAAAATTTCCTGGAAATTGTCAAAATGCTACTCATTAACCGCGTGGCGGATTTCAACCTAATTTGGCTGAAAGGACCCTATGGGTGTAAGCTTCAGAACATGTATACAGAATTTTGATTGGTCAATTTTTTGGGTGAAAATCTTATATTTTATGAAAAATTTACTGCAAGTTGTCAAAGTGCTACTCTTCATTAATGGCTTGGTGGATTTCAACCTAGTTTGCCTGGAAGGACCCTATGGGTGTAAGTTTCAGAACTTGCATACAGAATTTTGTTTGGTCAGTTTTTAGCCCACCTGGCCTGAAAGGTCAAGTGAGCTTATGCCGTGGCGACCATCCATCCGTCAACTTTTCCTTTAAACGACTTCTCGAGAACCACTGGGCCGATTTCAATTATATTTGGCAGGAAGCATCTTTAGGGCATAGGGATCGAAGTTTGTTCAAATGAAGCCATTTGGCCGGTGGCCATCTTGGATTTCGGCTGATTTTAGGAAACGTCTAAAAATCTCCGAAACCGCTTGGGGAATCGATTCAAAACTCATGAAACCTTATCTAGGAAAAGAGGCAAGTCAAGTTTGTTCAAGAAGACTTGATTGACCGAATGGTTCGGCGGTCATCTTGGATGACCTAGTTTTCCCGAAAATAACTTCTCCAGAACCGCTGAAAGGATCGGGCCAAAATTTGGGCGATATGATTAGGGACTAAGGCCCATTACGGTTTGTTCAAGGGAAGTTGATCCGTAAAAAAAACATGGCCGCCATGGGCCAATCAAAATGTAGCGTGTTTGGCGGCCATATTGGATTTTTTTATTTGATGGAAAATTGGTTATATATGTTTTTGGGTATTCTGAGCTCAAATTTGCCATTTTTGAAACTCGGATAAACAGTTTGGTAGCCACCTTGGATTATTTTCCCGCCAAAGGCACCAATACTAAGCAACGGGAACTTTAAAATGTATTCTCGAGAACTACTAGGCGAATTTCAATTGTATTTGGCAGGAAGCATCCTTAGTGCATAGGGATCCAAGTTTGTTCAAATGAGGCCGATCAGCCAATTGGGCCGGCAGCCATCTTGGATTTTGACTGATTTTTAGAAATGTCTTTAAAAACCTCCAAAAGCGTTCGAGGGATCGATTCATAACGCATGAAATATCAGGTAGGGCAACAGCTGAACCAAATTTGTTCAAGAGAACTTGATTGACCAAACAGTTCGGCAGCCAACAACTCCAGAACCGCTGAAGGGAGCGGGCTGAAGTAAGGGCAATTAAAGTTTGTTCAGGGAAAGTTGATTTGTAAAAAACCATGGGGACCGTGTGTCAATCAAAATATAGCGTGTTTGGCGGCCATATTGGATTTTTTTATTTGATGGATTTTGAGGCTGAAATTGGTTTTATATATGTTTTCGGGTATTCTGATCTGAAATTTGCAATTTTCAAAACTGTCGAATAAACCGGTTGCCGGGCATCTTGGATAATTTTCTACCAAAACGCTCCCATATTAAAGCAATGGGAAATTTAAAATGTCTTCTCGACAAAGTGTGGGCCGATTTCAATTATATTTGGCAGGAAACATCCTGAGGGCATGGAGATTTAAGTTTCTTCAAACAGAGCCGATCGGCCAATTTGGCGTGCGAATTCATCATGAATTCTGGTCAATTTTTAGAAATGTCAAAATCTTCGCCGAAACTGTTTGAGCGATTGGTTCAAAACTCATAAAATATCAATTAGGTCATGAGCTGAACCAAGTTGTTCAAGGGAACGTGATTTGCCAAATGGTTGGGCGGCCATCCAAGTTTTCATGAAAGCAACTTCGTCTCCAGATCCACTAAACAGATTGGGCCGAAATTTGGGAGATATGATATTGATGACTAAGGGCCATTAAAGTTTGTTCAAGAGAAGTTGATACAAAGAAACATGGCCTCTGTTTTCTTGTTACAAGTCTGCTCAACTCATTAGAGTTCCACTTATTGTTAATGACCATTCTAGTTGAGATGCCTATAGTCCAGGTGAGCGATACAGGCCCCTTGGGCCTCCGTTTTGGTGAAAATCTTGAATTTTATTAAAAATTTACCAGAAATTGTGAATAGGTTACTTTTCATTAACTACTGGACAGATTTCAACCTAATTTGGCTGGAATGGGCCTAGGCTTCAGAACTTGTATACAGAATTTTGATTGGTAAATTTTGTGGGCGGCCATCTTGAATTTTCTCAAAAGAAGGCGGGAAATCGTTTAAAACGCCGCCTCATTAACTGCTTGGGTAATTTGAACCAGGTTTGGATGGAAGGACCCTATGGCGGCGGCAGGCCCCAGAACTTGTATACAGAATTTTGATTGGTCAATTTTTCTGTTGGACATCTTGGATTTTCCAAAGGTTTTGGGTGATCAGTTAAAGGGCTGCTCATTAACCGCTTGGCTGATTTCAATCAAACTCAACTAGAAGGACTGTAGATGGGTAAGCTTTAGAACTTGTATATACACAATTTTGATGGGTTAATTTTTCCAGCTGCCATCTTGAATTTTCCAGAAATCCTTTAAACTGCTACTGTTCCTTAATCAATGGCCCGATTTCAACGAAACTTTGGTAGAATGATCCTATGGTGGTCGGCTTCAAAAGTTCTAATGAGTGTTCTGATTGGCCCATTTTTTTTCTTCAGCCACCTTGGATTTTCCAAATTTGTTTAGAAGTGTAAAACGCTACTTGAGCACTACTGGGTTCTTCTTGGGAACTACTGGGTTGATTTCAGTTATATTTGACAGGAAGCATCCTTAGGACATAGAGATTCAATTTTGTTCAAACGAAGTCGATCGGCCAATTTGGCTGGCAGCCGGCCATCTTAGATTTCGGCTGATTTTTCGAAATGTCTAAAAATCTCCGAAACCGTTTGAGGGATCGGTTCAGAACTTATGAAATATAATAATAGGGCAAACGCTGAACCAAGTTTGTTCAAGGGAACTTGATTGACCAAATGGTTCAGCTGCCATCTTGGATGACCTAGTTTTCGCAAAAACAACTTCCCCAAAACTGCTGAAGCGATCAGACCGAAATATGTGGTATATGATTATGGACTAAGGGCCATTAAAGTTTGTTCAAGGGAAGTTGATCCATCAAAAAAAGATGACCACAATGGGCCATTCAAAATGTAGCATGTTTTGCCCGCCATATTGGATTTTTTTTTTTTGATGGATTTTGAGGCCGAAATTGGTTTTATATATTTTTACGTATTGTGATTTCAAATTTGCCATTTCCAAGACTCGGATAAACGGTTTAGCCGCCAAAATCTATACTAAAGCAATGGGAATTTTAAAATGTATTCTCGAGAACCACTGGGCCGATTTCAATTATTATATATGACAGGAACAATCCTTACGGCATAGAGATTCAAGTTTGTTCAAACAATGCCGAACAGCCAATTTGGCTGGTGGCCATCTTGTTCCAGTGGTCATCTCGTTGTGTTCGGTAGTTCAAGTGGTGGGGGTGGGGGGTGGTGAAAGGTTGATTATTATATAAAGCCTTCATTCAAGAGCATATGTTAGTTCGCTGATCATTTCCTTTAAAGGGTGACTACTACTACTACTACTACTAGCCCATTATCACCCAGAATTTTGGACCTGTAACGGTGAATCCTTGGCCGATATGATTAGGGACTAAGGTTTGTTCAAGGGAAGTTGATACGTAAAAAATACATGGCCGCCATGGACCAATCAAAATGTAGCGCGGTTGGTGGCCATATTGGATATTTTTATTTGATGGATTTTGAATCCAGTTGGTTTTATATAGGTTTTTGGGTATTCTGATGTCAAATTTTTAAACTGTCAGATAAACGGTTTGTTGGGCATCTTGGATCTTTTTCCCGTCAAAAGCTCCCATGCTAAAGCAAAGGGAAATTTTTAATGTCTTCTCGGCTTCATTTGAACAAACCTGGATCTGTATGGCCGAAGGATGCTTCCTGCCAAATACACTTAAAATCAGCCTGGTGGTTTTCGGGAAGACATTTAAAATTTCCTATTGCTTTACAATAGTATGGGAGCGTTTGGTGGGAAAAGATTCAAGATGGACACCTAACTGTTTATCCAATAATTTCTAAAATGGCAAATTTGAAATCAGAATACCTAAAAACCTATAACAAGCATTCCACGGAATTAAATCTTGCCCGTCTCCTGTTTGTCTTCCTTAAGTTTAGTTGAAATAGGCTTAACTGATCCTGAAATATAAGCCGAGATATGCTAAACGCAAAAACATTGTTGATGCCATCGTCAGAAAAGTGACACATGTCTCGCTTTCTGCTTCGCAGGAGACAAAAAAACAATTTCGGCTTCAAAATCCATCAAATAAAATCCAATGTGGCTGCCAAACACGCTACATATTAATTGTCCCCCGACAACCATGATTCTTATCCCCCCCCCCC
This sequence comes from Chaetoderma sp. LZ-2023a, assembly GCA_034401795.1. Classification (NCBI taxonomy): domain Eukaryota; kingdom Metazoa; phylum Mollusca; class Caudofoveata; order Chaetodermatida; family Chaetodermatidae; genus Chaetoderma; species Chaetoderma sp. LZ-2023a. The sequence continues at coordinate 35,296,633 of CM067369.1, forward strand.
CCCTGGTCTGGAAGATGGAGGGATATAGCGATCAGCATGTCCGTCCTGTCCCCGTCTTGTCAACGCAACCCCTCCTTGAGGTCTCAGTGGATTAACTTAGTTTTGTCCACATCAGTATCATGTACAGATGTGCATGTGCTTTTTTCGAAACATTGTGCATTAGAGTTATCCCCTTTAAATATCTTAAAGCCGATACATAAACTACATTGCCAATGATCTTGTCAACGCAACTCTGACAGTTTAGCTCCGATTCTTTTGAAACTTGGTAAGTGTTATCCTTACCAGGTGAAGGTGTGCATGTGCTATCCGTATACCTGTACGTCCATCCATCTGTCCAAAACATGTATGGCCGTCTGTCGGTCCATCCATCTCTGACAATCATTTCTTGTCAACGCATCTCCTAGGAGTCTCAATGGATTAACTTTCAATTTCGTCCACATTATCAGTATCATGTGATGTGTGTGTGCTTTTTTCGCGGCCAAAAAATTGTTCAATACAGAGTTATCCCCATTTAAATATCTTAAAGCTGATACATAAACTGCATTGCCAATCATTTGTCAACGCAACTCCTAGAGTTGAGCTCCGATTTTTTTGAAACTTGTTAAATGTTATCATTACCACGTGAAGGTGTGCATGTGCTATCCATATACCTATACGTCCATCCATCTGTCCAAAACGTATGTATGTACGTCTGTCGGTCCATCCATCTCTGACAATCATTTGTTGTCAACGCAACTCCAAGAGGTTTCAATGGATTATCTTTAAATTTTGCCAACATTATCAGTATCATGTGCAGATGTGCATGTGCTTTTTTTGCGGCCAAAAAATCATTCATTACAGAGTTATCACCCTTTAAATATCATAAAGATGATACATAAACTACATTGCCAGTCATTTCTTGTCAACGCAACTCCTACAGTTTAGCTGCGATTCTTATGAAACTTATCATTATGACATGAAGATGTGCATGTGCTATCCGTATACTTGTACGTCCATCCATCTGTCCCAAATGTATGTTTGTCTGTCGGTCCATCCTTCTCAACGCAACTCCTACAGTTTAGTTACATTTCTTTTGAAACACAGTGAATATAGTCATTACCATCTGAAGATGTGCATGTGCTTTTTTCACGGCCAGAAAATTATTCATTACTGAGTTATCCCCCTTTAAATACCTTTAAGCTGATACATGAACTGCAGTACCAATCATTTCTGATCAACACAACTACAAGTTAGCTGCACGATTCTTTTGAAACATGCTAAGGGTTCTCATTACCACTTGGAGATGTGCATATACTATCCGTATTCCTGTACATCCATGCGTCTGTATAGCATGTATGTATGTCAGTCTGTCGGTCCATCCTTCTCTGACAATCCTTTCAAGATGTCAACACAACTACAGTTTAGCTACGATTCCAGATGTCTCTGTTTGATTGACATTAAGGGAGTCTATTCCATCCAGAAACCTGGACTAGAGTAGAGAGTTGGTTCCTGCATTAGAAGGCATTAAATGCAAGATTAGAAATCTTTTTCTGCCGCTAAATGTAAGTAGATTTATTTAGCAAGTAGTGATTGAATGATAAGTACGTTTATGTGGTTAATAAAACGACAGACCAACCCTAGGGGGTCTGTGGTCGTTATCTCCCCTGAAATACTTTGTGCCAGATCTTGAAGAATTTTGAACCTATGCTCTCAATTCCTTTGTCACTGAATATATTACTTAAAGAAGCAGTGCCGTGATTCCATTTTGAAGAGTTATCTCCCTTGAAAATCTTAAAATTCACCAAAATTCGCTTGTCTGAGCATAATAGTTGAACGGAATTGAACATGCACTTACAAATCTACCTTTCTTTATGGCAAGATGCAGTGTCAGGATTTCATTTTTCATTGATTAGATTTATCCTTTACAATTAATGTTACATGTATGTCCACTCTTGATGTATGTTTATTTGAAATGTTTGGATCCGGGGATATGCCGTCTTCTGATGGCTCTTGTTTTACATACCGGTATCAACTTCTCTTGAACAAATGTTAATGGTCCTTAGTCCATAATCATATCTCCCAAATATTGGCCTGATCCGGTTAGCAGAGTTGTTTTCACGAAAACTAGGTTATCCAAGATGGCCGCTGAAACATTTGGCCAAACAACTCTTGGTTCAGCTTGTGCTCTAGATGATGTTTCATAAGTTTAGAGATTTTAAATACGTTTCTGAAAATCTAGCAAAATCCAAGATGGCCACCGACCAAATTGGCTGATCGGCTTCGTTTGAACAAATTTGGATCTATGAACTATGGGTGCTTCCTGCCAAATATAATTGAAATCGGCCCAGTGGTTCTCGAGAAGACATTTTAAATTTCCCATTGTTTTAGTATGGGAGTTTTTGACAGGAAAATGATCCAAGATGGCTGCCACGTCGTTTATCCGACAGTTTCGAAAGTGGCAAATTTGAAATTTAATCAGTATGCACAAACACCTATATAAAATCAATTTCGTCTTCAAAATCCATCAAATAACAAAATTAAAAATGGCTGCCGAACATACTACATTTTGATTGGTCCATGGTGGCCATGTTTTTTTACGTATATCAACTTCCCTTGAACAAACTTTAATGACCCCTCGTACCTAAGTATATCTCCCATATTTCAGCCCGATCCCTTCAGCGGTTTTGGAGGTCATTTTCGCAAAAACAAGGTTATCCCAGATGGCCCCCCGAACCATTTGTTCAATCAAGTTCTCTTGAAGAAACTTGGCTTAGCTCTCCCTATATTCCCATGACTTTTGAATCGATTCCCCAAGCGGTTTCGGAGATTTTTAGCTCACCTGGACTTTCAGGCCAGTGAGCTTATGCCATGGCGACCGTCTGTCCGTCGTCCATCCGTCAACTTTTTCTTTAAACAACTCAAGAACCACTGGGACGATTTCAATTATATTTGGCTGGAACCATCCATAGGGCATAAAGATCCAAATTTGTTGAAAGGAAGCCGATCGGCCAATTTGGCCAGTGGCCATCTTGGATTTTGGCTGATTTTTAGAAACCTCTTAAAAAACCTTTTTAAGAAACCACTTGGTGGATCGTTTCTAAACTCATGAAATGTCATATAGGGCAAGAGCTGAACCAAGTTTGTTCAAAGGAAGTTTATTGGCCAAATGACTCAGCAGCCATCTTGGATGACATAGTTTTTGCAAAAACGACCTGCAGAACCGCTGAGCAGATCGGGACAATTTTGGGGATATAATTATGGATTAATGGTCATTAAAGTTTGTTCATCGGAAGTTGGTAAGTAAAAAGAAATGGCCGCCGTTGACCAATCAAAATGTAGTGTTTGGCAGCCATATTGGATTCTTTTATTTGATGGATTTTGAAGCTGAAATTGGTTTTATTAGCTCACGTGGCTAGTATAGTGCCACTTTCATAGGGGAAATAGTAGACAGGTTTAGCCTTCACTCTCTCTAATGTTTTCTGCAAAATTTTGGGAGACGGTGGAAAATTGTCGGCGTTGGCGTCCGCTCTGATTAAGGATTTTTATACCCCGCCAAAAAATTTGGCTTTGTATTATGTAATGGCGCCGTCCGGGCGGGCGGCAGAGTGGTTTCCGGATGATAACTCTGTTACCGTTTGTCGGATCGCATTGAAACTTCATAGGGTGGTGGGACTAGGCCTGGGGAAGGAACCTATCGAAATTGACGTTGATCCGAAATCCAAGATGGCCGCCAGCCACTGGCGGCCATCTTGGAAATTGGTTTCCGGATGATAACTCCATTACCATTTGTCGGACCGCATTGAAACTTCATAGGGTGGTGGGACTAGGCCTGGGGAAGAAACTTATCGAAATCGACGATGATCCAGAATCCAAGATGGCCGCCAGCCACCGGTGGCCATCTTGAAAAATTGGTTTCCAGATGATAACTCTGTTATCGTTTATCGGATCGCTATGTAATTTCATAGGGTGGTTCGACTACCTCATGGTATCGAGATTGACAATAATACGAACTCCAAGATGGCTGCCAGCCACCGATGGCCAGCTTGAAAATTGGATTTCCAAATGATAACCGTTTATCGGATCCCTTTGAAACGTCATAAGGTGGTTGGACTAGGTGTGGAGAAGAAACCTATCGAAATTGATGATGAGCCAAACTCCAAGATGGCCGCCATCCATGGGCTGCCATCTTGAAAGTTAGTTTCTGGATTTTATTTATGGGATCACTTCCTACGGTCATTGGAATATGTCTGGTGAAGAAACTTATCAAAATTTACGATAATCCGAAATCTAATATGGCCGCCAGTCAGTGGCAGGCATCCTGAAAATTGGTTTCTGGATGATACCTCATTGACCATTTAACGGATCGCTTTGACACTTCATAAGGGTGACTGGTCTGATGGGGCTGAGGAAGAAATAAATATTTTCTGAAAGCTCTCATTCATTGGTTTGTCATCATGGCGGGGTATTATGCGCCGTTTGCGGAGCTCTTGTTAAAATGACATTTGCACCTCTAAGGTTTCATCCGATTTAACAATGACTGTGTTCCATACGATGCTTAGGACTAGTTTACATCAAAACTATATCGATTTTAGAAATTTTTCTCCATTTTTTTCAAGTTTTAACTTTGACTAATTATTGTGTCCAGCTTAATGTTAATCCTATGGTTAAGGTTTTTTTCTCGCCTGCGAAGCAGGATCGAGACATAGGTATCACTTTTCTGGCGACGGCGTAAATTTTTAAGTTAGGTTTATATCTCAGCAATGCCTGATCCAATTGGAACCAAACTTGCGTGCATGGTAATATACATCAAAAGGAAGCAGCCCGCCGATAAAACGGCCATGAGTTTAAGGTTACAGGGGTCAAAGGTTACAGTATAAGCCTGATCCAATTGGAACCAAACTTGGGTACATGGTGATAAACATCAAGAGGAAGCAGCATGCTGATGCAGACATCATACGGTCACGGTTATGGGGGGTCAAAAGTCACAGTATAATCTGTGTTAATATTTTACGTTAGATTTCTACATTAACCAAAAGTTATTGCCTTATATCTCAGGATTGCCTGATCCAATTGGAACCAACTTGGGTACATGGTGATATACATTGAATGGAAGCAGCCCACCGATAAAGCGGTCATGATGTCAAGGTTATGGGGTCAAAGGTCACAGTATAATCTGTTAATATTTTACGTTAAGTTTTTGCGTTAAACAAAAGTTATTGTCTTATATCTCAGCAGTGCCTGATCCAATTGGAACCAAACTTGGATACATGGAGATATACATCGAAAGGAAGCAGTACGCTGATGCAGACATCAAGCCTTCAAGGTTATGGGGGTCAAAGGTCACGGTATAATCATTGTTAATATTTTTTGTTACGTTTTTGCGTTAAACAAAGGTTATTGCCTTATATCTCAACAATGCCTTATCCAATTGGAATTTAACTTGGGTACATGGTGATTTACATTTAACGGAAGCAGCATGCTGATGCAGACATCATGAGGTCACTGTTATGGGGTCAAAGGTCACGGTATAATCTTTGTTAATATTTTACGTTAAGTATTTACATTAAACAAGTTATTGCCTTATATCTCAGCAATGCCTGATCCAATTGGAACCAAACTTGGGTACATGGTGATATACATCAAAAGGAAGCAGCATGCTGATGCAGACATCATGCGGTCAAGGTTATGGGGGTCAAAGGTCATGTATAATCTTTGTTAATATTTTACGTTGTTTTTGCATTAAACAAAAGTTATTGCCTTATGACTCAGCAATGCCTGATCCAATTGGAACCAAACTTGGATACATGGTTACCTATAATGATAGGAAGCAGCATGATGGTGTTGGGGTCAAAGGTCACTGTGACCTGGATACAGAACTGTTATTTCAACATTATGTTTTTGCGTCACAAGGACAAAGGTCAAGGTCACAGTGACTGATTGGGCAGTCTGAGTGAGGATCATCTTAGACATTCCAGTGATTCCTTTAACCATTTCACGACGAAGCCCGCCAGAACCGGCCTCCATAGTGGTCTTGAGGAATGTCCGTTTGTAAGCCAAGAGAAGACTATTTTTGAAAATTTACGACGAATGACTGGCTCGATAACTGAGCCAGTCATTCCAGTGGTACATTTTCAAAAATAGTCTCCTGGCCTGCAAATAGACATTCAATAAGTAAATATTTTAATTTTTTGAACAAATTTAGTCATTAAAGGGTTACATTAGCGAAGCCTTTAGACAACTGAAAAATTTTCCAAACCAACCAACACCCACGGATACCTCCATTATACTTCAGCACACCCTATCTCATGCAAGAACGCAGGCCCATACGGACAATGTCTATCTATTCGCAGAATTTACTCTATCAGGGATTGAAGGACAACAGAACAGAGATCCATACACAATTGGTCCAGAAAAGGGATGGGGGAAATCAGCCGGCCTAGTCCCACCACAACCAAAAACCGCCGGTTTCTATTTACTACCAAAAATTCATAAAGCCAAGACAGGAGCCCTCGTACAGGGCAGACCCATTATAAGTGGAAATGGCTGCCCAACAGAACTAATCAGTAGCTTCATTGACGAACACATAAAAATCCATGTGAAAAAAATAAAATTATACGTCAAAGATACCACTGATTTCATCAGATTAGTGGAAAATTATGGCAAAATCACCAAAGAGACACTTCTTGTCACCATGGATACATGGACCATTTGTCTCTATATACAAACATTCCCAACCAGGGGGGCTTACAAGCGACAGGAAAATTCTTGCGCCGCCACGACCTCCCAGGCACCCTATCAATAAGAGGACTACTGAATTTACTCAAATTAGGTTTTAGAATTCAACAATTTTGAATTTTACGGTAAACATTACCTACAGGTAGGTGGTACTGCAATGGGAAGCAAAGCTGCATGCACCTTCATGGGCGAGTTAGAAACAAAACTTTAAAAATGCACCACAGCCAGCCCTATTCCTCAGATACATAGATGACATCTTTATGATCTGGGAACACGGAGTAGAGGCATTGAACGAATTTATCATATATATGAACCAATCACACACCACCATTAAATTCACCGCTGAATTTTCATACAAAAATGTGAATTTTTTGGGTACTATAGTGATAAAAGTAGATAACAATGAAATAATTTTTTCACTGTACACCAAACCAACACCCACGGATACCTCCATTATACTTCAGCACACCCTATCTCATGCAAGAACGCAGGACCATACGGACAATGTCTATCCATTCGCAGAATTTACTCCACAAACGGAGACTATCTTAAACACAGCACAGATCTCATCACACATTATGAATCAAGAGGCTACCCAACACCATTATTACCTCACCTTAGGTGAAGATTCCACCACTAGAACTTGAGTACACATACACCATATAACCTTGCACACACACAAGACCATTATAATAGTCTTGAGTCCACATACCCTTACACACGCACACACAAGACCATTACAATAGTCTTGATTCCACATACCCTTGCACATGCACACACAAGACCATTACAATAGTCTTGAGTACACACCCTTGCACACGCACACACACGACCATTACAATAGTCTTGAGTACACATACCCTTGCACACGCACACACAAGACCATTACAAGTCTCGAGTACACATACCCTTGCACATTCACAAACAAGACCATTACAATAGTCGCACACGCAAGACCATTACAATAGTTTTGAGTACACATACCTTTGCACATGCGAACACAAGGCGATTACAATAGTCTCGAGTACACAAACCCTTGCACATGCAAACACAAGGCCATTACAATAGTCTCGAGTACACATACCCTTGCACATGTGAAAACAAGGCCATTACAATAGTCTCGAGTACACATACACTTGCACACGCAAGACCATTACAATAGTTTTGAGTACACATACCTTTGCACATGCGAACACAAGGCGATTACAATAGTCTCGAGTACACAAACCCTTGCACATGCAAACACAAGGCCATTACAATAGTCTCGAGTACACATACCCTTGCACATGTGAAAACAAGGCCATTACAATAGTCTCGAGTACACATACACTTGCACACGCAAGGCCATTACAATAGTCTCGAGTACACATACCCTTACACACGCACACAAGGCCATTACAATAGTCTCGAGTACAGATACCCTTACATACGCACACAAGGCCATTACAATAGTCTCGAGTACACATACCCTTACACACGCACACAAGGCCATTACAATAGTCTCGAGTACAGATACCCTTGCACACCAGGCCATTACAATAGTCTTGTGAGTGGCAAGATTAACTAGATATGAGATCTACATTAATCAAGGAATTCATGCTTAAATGCTTTATATCTACATCCACACAATGGCTTTGTGGTATGAATAATTCAACACTAACAACATTTGTATATAATACACTTTCTATATTATGTCATGAATGGCATAATTAAACCATAATATAAGTATATGCCCATTAAAATACCTTCATTGCACCAAGATGTGTGTATATAAATATACATAAATATACCTCTAAATAAGGCACAGCCTTTTAACAATATATATATATATTATAACAAAACGGCCAAGGACTTTAACGCTCAATTGGTAAAACAGCTCACCTGTCTCTATATGTATTAATGCCATTCTCCAGAAATGACATCACCCTAACCTAGATGGCACTATGATTGGTAACATAGATGTGCCTATCTGTAAAGCTCACATTGGTTGTGAGAGTAGACAATAGTTCTAGCAATGAAGGAAATGCGTGGTCCACTATTTCACTATGCTTACCATTGAGCTATATTCTCCCGAAATTGTTACTGCACATACCAACAGTAATGGAGGAATCCAGTTTTAACTATGACCCGCCAATCTCTAGCTAAGCTCCACCCACGCCTATGACCCGCCAATCTCTAGCTAAGCTCCACCCATGCTTTGCCCGTGTTGGGATCAATCGATCTCTGCACTCCCTGAATTTCAATTTACAGAAAACTACAGGTAAGCTGTTGAATATTTTGAGACTATTTTGACTGGGTGCTGTTGCTGCCTTTGGCAACAGCGGCCGGTCATATTCAAAACATTCAACAAAATGTTATCAAATAGTAGACATACAATTCGTACATGACAGACTATTAAGCATTTGTGACGGACTAAATCGTGTCATTCATGACGTAATTGATCATGTCAGCCTACATGTGACGTAGTTGATTATGATATATGATTGATCGATAAACTGGATTCCTCTTTTTTGCATGGTCTGTGTACCATTAGTGGTTAATGTTGCTATGCTTTCACCACTGCCAGCGAGATTCCAATCCTTATGTGTTCGATCCTACATTCAGGTAAATGAATAGGTGTAATATACCAGGTCAGTTCCAGTCATCCAGGAGTGATGTTAACCGTTCAAATTCCTGTCTCAATTTCAAGACAATTCTACAGGAAAAATATTGAATATTTTGAAACTAACTCGAATGAAACAGGCAGCAACAACAACTCCAAGTCATAGTAATTTCAGAATATCAGATTATTCCTTATAATATAGAGAATTTGTCCTTTCTGGTCTATCACGGTTAAAAGGTTGGACAAGTCCTGTCCCATGGGGATGTAAATGAACTCACCATGAAGAGCAGACCCTGGTCAGGAAGTCAGTTGTGAATACCGGCTGGTAATGCAAAATTGACATCTCAGTTGTCAAACTGAGAATGTACATTTAAAGTAATAATTGGGGGATGATTTTGGGGAGGGGACATTAGCAGGGTGTCCAGGGGTTTGACCCCGGAAAAAATGGTGATAACCCCATCCCCCCAAGGATTTATGCCACTGTACTGAACAGCATTGTTGACAGCCTATATGGTGCCTCCTGCTTAATGTAAGGAAATCATGAACCAACCAACTTATGGATGACTCATGAAGATTTTTAATTTCTTAGGTTTGAAGCAAATAATTCAAAGTATGATATTGATTGAATACTTTACTATCAGTTTAATTGAGAAAATGACCTTTCACCTTTAATTTCTGGAAGTTGTTAGATTAAGAGGGGACTTGTTCCAAGCTAAGCGACAACGACATTACCTATATGTTGAAAGGTGCCATTAAAGTATTACTTTTCCACATTGGCTTCCTTCTTCGAAAATGGCCATATCTGTGTCATCTTCATGCAGATTAGGCAGCTATATAGTCTGACATATTTTAGCCGGAGTTGGTGTCAATCAAAAATTAAAATGTCAGCATTATAGCTGATGCATGGGGATATGAATGGATGACAAAGAAAATGGACGGATGACAGGGCATTGCTATGACTTAAATCACTGACCATCTTGGCGAAAATTGATATAATGATCTAAAAAGAGATATTTTATAAAACAATGTGGGCTTTACCATCAGTATATTTACATGTAAAGATATTGATTAAATCATCGTAAGTTTTCATAAAAGAAATTCTATGGAAATAAATGTCTCGCCAGTCCTCAATCTGTATGATTTGTTAAATGCGAAAAACTGTCAATGAAGTGATACCTATGACTCACAGCTGACAAAATCATTTATTCATTTTACTTCGTCGTTTATGAAGTAGAAAAACACAATTTTTATTGGCCAGTCATGCTATATTATTTACACTAACAACTGGATATTACTGGATATTGCAAATGAACAAGCGCACTGAAAACGGTACAATATATATAGTATATCTGTTACACACTTAGAAAAGATGTAGAGATGATTAACAGAAACATGCAATGCATTGTAATCTAGCAGTCACATCGGTCAACTGTGTTAGAAACTGCCTGTAGGCTATACAAGATCTTCCCATACATTCAAGATTTGCAAGAGTAATGGACCTTTCCATTTTTAGCTATGCCCCGCCCATCACTAACTAAGCTCGACCCACACCTCGCCGTGTTGGGATCGATCGATCCCCAAATGCCCTAACTATCAATGTCCTGAAAACTATACAGGGAAGCTGTTGAATATTTTGTAACTAATTTGACTGGGTGCTGTTGCTGCTTATGGCAGCAACAGCGCCCAGTCAAATTATCTACAAAATATTCAACAGAATATTTATTAAATAGTAAAAGCAAACAATTTGTACAACAACGCATAGACCGTCTTCAAATATGCATTCGTGATGTACTTATCGACGTCATTCATTATGATGTCATTGTATACATCACACAGTTCATTATGACGTCATATGATGAGTGGGTACTCTGGAAAGGTGAATTAGAATAGCTAGGGACATCTACTGTTACACGCATAATGTCCCATCACAGTCACTTGTAGCCAGTTAGTATTGATTTACTACGCGTCACCCTTCTACATGTCAATAAAAGGAGAAAAATGTGACACTGTAAACTGAAAGTGCCTGCTTAGCAAATAAATATCTCTTTCTGCGCTAATTTATCACACCCACACCATTCGTAACCAGATGTCTAGTTTGAGATGGCCTGAATCATTTCATTCCAATGGTATTTACCTTGTTTTGAGGTCACAGAATGATTTCAAACTCTCAATCATAAAGGGTCTAACAATTTGCGGTCAGGCAATGGAAGCAGCCGTAAGGATGTAACATTCTGATTCCAGGCCATTCAGATCGCTACATTTGCGACCAATCAGAATGCTCGCTACATCCATACAGCCACTTCCATTCCTTGACCAGATTCTGAAGCGTCACACCTTTCTCTTTTTATTGGATTTCGCTCATAGAAGAATGACAAATGACAGATGAATCATGGGACAAAAATAAACTATATATGCCAGATAACACCTCAAATATGACACCACTTTTCCTTGTATCAAATGATTATGAAGTGTTGAGACCTGAAATTTTATCATTCTTCGATTTTGACTTTGAAAATTATTCCTTAAACGATACATGTACATCTGATATTCCAAAAAAATTTAATCTAATAAATACATTAAATCTGTCTTACAGTCTCAACGGTAGCCTTAGATATGCCATCGTACTAACATACGCTGACTCACATCGCTCCGCTGTATGTGGCCGTACTTGCAGACCTTTCATCTCTTGCTATGTGAAGTAACATTATGCTGGTGGGCTGCCCTCCGCCAATCAGGTCATCATTTATTTCTTATCGAGCAATTTCATTGGCTGACACCTAAAGTTCATTTATAATTAGGACGTCTTGTCAACTTAGCATGGATATCATAGCTTGCAAGCACGGTACTCGATTCGGGAGCAGAGTGAGAGCGAGAGACCATGCGATAGGACAATGTAGAAATGCAGGAACCGATGCTATCTACATTACATAAAGTGTCATTGTACAGATGTCTAGTATTATGGATGTCTACTTATATTGGTAATAATAGTGGTGGACAGCAAGTACCAGTATGGAAGCAATCCGATTAACTGCAGTTTGTTTCATGAACATTTTCTTATTGGTTCTATTCCTTTACAATTTCCAAAAGGATCATATAACTTTGGCAATGATCGATGGAAGTGGAAACAAAAAACAGGTGCACATGCTTGTTGTGGGAGTCATCTATTATGAGACAAACAGGCAGATAACAGCTAAGTTGTCTCAAAAAACTGGTTCTGCCCAACTTAGGCCAGAACCAGTTTTTTGATATTTCATTTTCGCTGAGGGCCTGGTGATTCCTTTAAAATAGGTATTTTTAAAAATAATTAGTCTGCTTTCTGCTTTAGTCATTTTAATGTTGGGGCTGGGCAAAATGGCTTCTATAATTTTGCAACAAACTTGGATCCCGATGCCCTAAGGATGTTTCCTGCCAAATATAATTGAAATTGGCCTAGTGGTTCTTGAGAAGTCGTTTAAAGGAAAAGTTGACGGACGACGGATGGTCGCCACGGCATAAGCACACTTGGCCTTTCAGGCCAGGTGAGCTAAAAATGATGATGAGTGACTGTTCTGCACCTGAAGCCGTGAAAGCTTCTTTCAGCTTCAATCAGTTTTTCTTCCACCTGCTCCACTGTGCCCTGTCCATTGCGTGCATCCTGACCTCTTTTAGGGGCTTTCTTATCTTTAATGGTTCTAGATTACTTTCTTTGAGGTCTGATCGCAAAATACAGTAAGTTGATGTGGCATCCTTTTTGTGCCTGATACCTGTTGGCACCTACCATTGCAAAGCAGGCATCTTTTACGGCAATTGAGGAATTTATCCGAACATAGACCATTGCTGTTGTGCTATCCTCACAGTTAGTGGCTCTGTGTTACACGCATTCGATACTAGACTGTGTGGCCAGCGATGATTTGCAATGGCTCACAGATGTTTGCGATGACATGCATAAATTTGCTCAAGAGGGCTTTTGCAGCTGCCCAGCTGTTGCAATTGTATATAAGTCCAGGTAGCATCATATGGCTGATTTTAGAGTCACAAATCCACAACTTCTAAATGGACTGGAAGGCTATTTAAAAAATAGTCTAGAAAGGTCACTCTCTGCCCACTTGGTTATTAAAGTGTTCAAACAGCCTGTGCAGATGGTAAAGAATCTGCAAAAATCGTAAGATTACCCTTAAAAATGGTTGAAGAAGTCCTTAAAAGTGCTTAAATTTCAACTTTTTTTAGCCTATAACCATTAACATTAGATTCAGTAATTGCAGCAGGTGTCATATAGCCAATATTAATCTGCATGAAATACTGGACCAATGTATCAAACAAATGCTGTGTTTGTATCACGTTCTATATAATTTGTGCTGGACGGTTCCAGCTGGGTGAAAATACATCACAAACATCTCTTGACAAACAAAATATCATCTTATAATAAATACATGAACACGGTGATATATAACATTGATCTTAAAAAAGAGACTCAATAACCAAATGAATACACAAAAAAGTATTTTTGCATAACCTGCTACAAACTCCATAGATTACTCTTGTCCTCTAGATGCACTAATAAACCTTTACATGTTTAGCTATGCCCCGCCCATCTCTAGCTAAGCTCCGTCCACACCTCGGTCATGTTGGGATCGATCGATCACTGAACTCCCTGACTCAATTTCCAGAAAACTATACACGTAAGCTGTTGAATATTTTGAAACTAATTTGACTGGGTGCTGTTGCTGCCTATGGCAGAAATAGCACCCAGTCAAATTAGTTTCAAAATATTCAATAGCATGTTTATTAAATAGTAGAGACATACAATTTGTACAACATGTCGGACTATTAAGAGTTAAAGATGGGCTGCATAGAATCATTTATGACGTAATGATTATGCCATTATCCTACACGCCGCTTAGCTGATTATGATGTCATATGACGTCATTACTCTGGAAAGGTCCATTGTCGTATCTGATGACAAAACAGTCAACTGCTGTGAACAATGCAAACACACATGTCATAGCATAAATTGTCTGTGTGAGTTAAAACAAAACGGAAGAGAATCGGTGAAATGAAAGAAAATGTATGTAAGGGGAGAAGATATAAATATAAATCTCTGATTGTTCTTGTTGCATATCTGTTATATATGACATTCAGGTCAAAGATTAGTTTGCAATAGGAGCAGGGTCATTGATAATACTAAGCACATTTGATTTGTGCCATAATGCTGAATGTAGTTTGATATTATGCTTCATGACATTGATGTGTGTTTAGTGTGAAAGAGTTAGTACCTAGTATAATTTTATATATATATATATATATATATATATATATATATATATATATATATATATATATATACCACCACTCACTTGTAAATTACAATAAACAAAACTCTACTTTCTAATGATTATTATTATTGAATCAGAAACCAATTTTGCGGATAAGTATTACATTTGTTTGTTGATGTGAGTAAATATTATGCTAAATATCGCTGTTGAATGTGTGTCCAGATCATTCTGCATTGCACTAGGTCTGGGAAAGAAAATGTACATACATTCAATATGGCCACACACGTAGCCATCTTGAAAAACAATTTCTGTTAATTCAGCACACATTTGCCTATTAAACGCCTATGCCTACCCCAAACTCAGCAATGTCAGTCTCTAGATTTTCTTAGCACTTTGAAAACGGGAAAAAACCCTAATACAAGCCCACCCCCAAACTCGGCATTTTGGTCTGATAAACCTTTTCCAAGTATTGACATTAATAAATAATTTGTCGTTTATTACTTCAAATTCGTCATAAAAGTTGAAATCCACTCAGGCCAGGTGAGCTAAAAATGAGCATGAATAGATCGAAAATAGAATCATTTCACGTTAGAGATTATTTCCATAAGACAACGACGCTTAATTTATACTGTGTCAATAACCGCGGAGTGAAATTATTATGTAGGCCACATAAAAAGTGTGGTCGCTGTAATAACTATCGTTTATTACATCAAAATTCTTCATCAAATCTAACAAAATGTCGCCGTGAAAAATGCAAATCATGTGATCCCAGGAAGCTGCACATAGATTTAGAGCAAGTACTCGGCAGATTCACGGACCTGTGGTTTTGGACTCGGAACTCGGAAATTACTATATTGTGTGACGGTAACCATGAAGTTACGTTAAATGAGATCGGGATAACGGGGTCCCGTTTGATAACTGCGCGTTGATATGAATCCTGTCATACAAGGATGTTGAGATCGCTTTAGTGTTCTGCATTCGTGTCTCGCGAGGATCCCTTCGAAACGGGCTCGAGAATGCACGAAGCCAGGCCTCTGTTTTTAGTTTTGTGCATTTTAAATTGTGAATAGTCAATGGAATATGAGTGAATTCAATGGGTAATCAAACAATATATCTCAGAATTCTTTTCTAAATAGATGATCGTGTGAGGAACTCGTGACTCAGTACCTATAATTAGTCTGCTACACGCATGTGCTGGTTTTCTGAAATAATTTCATGTAATCCCGTAAATACATGTAGACGTCTAACATGAGCTTAACAGAAGCCGGTTTTGGGGTTGACTAAACATTTTTGGGGGAAAACCCTACTAGAAGCCTACCCCCTTTCTCGGAGCATCAAAATCAACTATCATCTTAAAACAATACATGGTGATATACTATCTTGATGACATCATATAAATTGGTTTAATTTGCCTAATTTTGCACAGGTTTAACAGATTAGACTGAAATATCAAAGGTATGTTGGACTAGATTTGAAAATGTTTCTCAATACGAGGGATCCGATCTGTCACTCAGGTATCTAACACTATAATCAATTACATCACATATTGGCTCACATCACAATCAAAATGATATAGAACTCGTCATGAAATTTGAAAAATCTGTCAAGTGTACACATTTTTTGTCTGATAAATTAAAAATTTTTAAAACATTCCGTTGAATATTTTCAAACTAATTTAACTAGGTGCTTGCTGTCATAAACAGCAAGAGTGCCCAGTCAAATTGGTTTCAAAATATTCAACAGCTGACCTGCAGCTCCTTTGAAATTAAGATTCTGGGAATTCAGGATTCAAAGTATATAAATCGATTCCAACTCACGTAAAAGTGGGTAGAGCTTACCGGTACTTAGAAATGGGCGGGGCATAGATAGAAATGGATCCCTCTACTGAGAATCATCTGATATAACATTACACACATCTTATAGTGACAATACAATGTACATATCTAGGCTAATTTCCCCTGTTTTCAATTAATAATATTGGATATAGAAACATGGTACTGTCCCATTTTAACAATAACTGGACTAGCGAGGGGTAGCACCCTGTCATTATTAACATGATTAATATTATAGATGATCGACAATAATATTATTAGTAGTAGTAGTAGTAGCAGTAGTAGTAGCACCAACAATAGTAGCAGTAGTAGTAACCCTTTGATCAGACAGTATCATCAAGCTTCCCGCTTCGGACAGATTTAATCCAGCGTAGACGAGACCCCTTCATGGTAAAGCGTGACCAGACAGCGAGTTGTATGAGTGCACATACGATAGGAATGTAGACCAGAAGCTGGAAACATCCATAACGATGTTTTTCTTGTTCCTCGATACTCATCTGACTGACGTCACGCTTTATGGACCCTGATTCATTACCAGACTCAAAGATATCATGACCTGAAAGAGAGTCACATGAAATTATTTTTCCCAAAATCTATCACCGGAATGACTGGTTCGGTTATTGAGCCATGCACTCTAGGGATAAATCTTCAAAAATCTCTTTGTTTCCAGATGGACATTTATCAAAACCACTCCAAGCGTCGTTTTTCGCCAATTTGAGCTTTAAATGTACATACACAGCAGAAATGACAAATTCTTTATGATTTAAGGAATGTTCTGCTGCATATTTTGAAATTAACTTGACTGGGAGCTGTTTCTGGCTATGGCAGTAACGAGCTCCAGTCAAATTAGTTTCAAAATATTCAACAGCTTGCATTGTTGTCTTGAAACTAAAACACTGGAATTTCAACGGTTAAAGGATGAACGAAGTCTATAAGCTATAAGTACAGATCAAGATGATAAGTCTATAAGCTATAAGTACAGATCAAGATGATATAAATACAATGTAGTTGTGATATACATGTACATGATACAGAATGGTGTCATATATAGTTTGGTTACTGCGGGACTGATTGTATAGGTGTAGCTCAACAAAACCTAAGCTGAAATGACAATTCACCTTTCCAGGGTATCCATCTATCAATCTGACGTCATAATCATTATGTCATAAATGATTCTATATGGACCGTCTTTAACTCTTAATCGTCCGACACGTTGTACGAGTTGTATGCCTACTATTTAATAATCATGCGTTTGAATATTTTGAAACTAATTTGACTGGAAGCTGTTGCTGCCATAGGCAGGAACAGTGCCCAGTCAAATCAGTTTCAAAATATTTAACAGCTTACCTGTTAAGTTTTCTGGAAATTGATAGTCAGCGAGTTCAGAGATCGATCGATCCCAACAAGGACAAGATGTGGATGGAGCTTAGATTGAGATGGGCGGGGCATGGCTAAAAGTCCATTTGTGGGCCAGGAGCGGTCTCTTTAGGGTTTTATCACTGGAACAACTGGCTCAGTTATTGAGCTGGCCATTCTGGTGGTGGAATTCCGGGTATCGTCTTCTCTGGGCCTGCAGGTGTACGTTCCCAGAGCCTGGGACCGTTTTAGGCCAGTGTTGTCATGAAGGGGTTAATGGGTGGGATGGGTGGATGGACTAAATATGGGAATGGGAATGTAAATAACACTAAAGCAGGGGCTTTGGGATGGGTTTGTCCAAGAAACGGGTTGGGGAATTATATATAGTAGTAATTTTTACATGTATGGGGAAATGCACAGAAAACAGAAATTGGGGATTGGTGGGTTTTCAAATGCGGTGTGGGGAAATGAATACTATTGTTATATAATTATTGAGTATCTTTTAAATTTGGTTCTTATTGTATATTTTACATTTTACAAAGAATTAAAAAGAAAAGAAAGAATTAAATAAATAAAAATAAACAAGAGGCCCAATGGGCCTGTATCGCTCACCTGGAACATTGGCATTTCAACTAATCTTACTTAAGTTTTACATCCATCAGTGTCACTTCCAATGACTTTCAGTCAAATGATTTAGTTTTCGAGATATTGACAACAATCTCTAGACTGTTTTTTTGCATTAGTGATTTTGAACAATGTTCAAGTGAAAATAGATTATATCAGTGCTAACTACAGCTGGTTTCTTAACTGTCTCACTGCTGCTAGCCAGTGCAGCCAATAATTTCAATTTTCAAAAGCTCTTGACTTGTTGAATATTTTGAAAACAATTCGACTGAAAGTTGTTGGCGGCTTCGCCACCAACAACTTTCAGTCCAATTGTTTTCAAAATATTTATCATGTTCAGAGATATAACCTTTGGAATATGTCGTCTGCAAAAACTCAATCAAACGGTTACTAGAGGTTTAAATACAATTTGAAGAAAATGGTCTCTAAAGGCAGGTAGGTGGTCTTCATAGCAGGTTATTCCCCACCACCACACAATTCATTTAACACATGCACATCTGGCTGAATCACTGAGTTAGCAGCAGGGGTAGGGTGAGCTGGAGTTGATTTAGAAAATAATTTGACTGAAAGTCATTGCTGCCTTAGGCAGCAACAACTTTCATTGCTGCCTACGGCAGCAACAACTTTCAATCAAATACATTTCAAATATTTTTAAGAGCATAGATGTCAGAGCACATAATACATATCTTAAATATTTCTGCAGTATTGGAAAGGTTAATCTGTTAATTGGAATTTAATACCTAGTTTGGCAATAAAATCTGACATGGTGATAAATCAATGGAAGGTGGGAACAAACCATTATTTGCCCTATGAAAGTGAGACTGCAAATATTTAAGGAGTGATAACTCTGGCATTTGACGTCCTATCAGTTTCATTTTCACAACACAGCTATTAGATGCCGTCATTAACATTGTGACCAAGTTTGGTATCAATCCGTCTAGAAATAACAAAATGAGCCGCCATTGTTGGTGACGGACAAACAGATGTATGGACGGACATACAGAAGACAGATGGGGTTATCGCTATATGACAGCTGACTGACAAGTAAGCGGAGTTAAGAAAACCAATTTCGGCTTCAAAATCCATCAAATAAAAAAATTGAATATGGCAGCCAAACACGCTAAAATTTGATTGGTCCACGGCAGCCATGTTTTTTACCTATCAACTTCCCATGAACAAACTTTAATGGCCCTTAGTCCATAATCATATCCCCAAAATTTCAGCCCGCTCCGTTCAGCGGTTCTGCAGAATGGCGTTTTCACGAAAACTAGGTCATCCAAGATGGCCACCAAACCATTTGGGCAATCAAGTTCCTTCGAACAAACTTGGTTCAGCTCTTGACGACGGACGGTCGCCATGGCATAAGCTCACTTGGCCATTCTGGCCAGGTGAGCTAAAAACATTAGCAGCCAGCTTTGGCTGACTTGACCTTTACGTTTTAAGATGTTACCTGTCTGAACAGCAAGAAGCCATGTTCCAATTAATGGTGCCAGAGTTTGACCCGGTTTTGAGATCAGTGCAATTGTACCAAACATAAGAGCAGACACGGCCTGGGAGCGCTTGTGAATTACATAATCCTCATCTACTAAATCTGAGATGATTAGATTTAACAGTTTGCAGGTACCTTCAGTGAATACACGGTTACTGAAAAAAAGATGAAATAGTAGCTAGACAATTCATACTAATGGAGCTTGATTCCGATCTGTCACTCATACTCATTGGACCTTTCCGGTTTTAGCTATGCCCCGCCCATCTCTAGCTAAGCTCCACCCACACCTCGCTTGTGTTGGGATCGATTGATCTCTGAACACCTTGACTATCAATTTCCAAAAAACCTACACTGGTAAGCTGTTGAATATTTTGAAACTAATTTGACTGGGTGCTGTTGCTGCCTAAGGCCAGTCAAATTAGCTTCAAAATATTCAACAGCACGTTTATTAAATAGCAAAGAATTACAAAGACACAATTTATACGACGTGTCGGACTCTGAGATTTGATGACGGTCTATATGGAACCCTTTGTGACGCAATGATTGTGACATCATCATACACTCGCTGAGCTAATAATGACGTCAGATGATGGACAGATACTCTGGAAAGGTGAATTACATCACACGTAGGCAGTCATCACAATGTACAGTGATGTAACATTGAACAGTCTGTCAAGTGTATGAAATGTATGTCTCAGATGGATTTACTAATTAATAAACATTCTGTTCGATATATTGAAACTAATTGGACTAGGCGCTGGGAAGCTTACCTGTAGTTACTTTGAAATTGTGATTTAGGGAATTCAGGGTTCAAAGAATACAAATCGATTCCAAAACACGCAAAAAGTTGGTGGATCTTAGCTAGAAATGGACCCATCAATTAACAAACCGAAGCACTAATACATTAACTCTGTAATGGCCATACTAAACATATTTTATTGTATCTACAATGAAAACAAGTCAAAAGTGACTTAGATACAATTCTCTCCTTATTATATGCCTTAATTTTGTAAAACAACAGCAATTTGGCTGTCATAGAAGTGTCAATGATTCTGCATGGTGGAGATTGGTGGCAGGGTAGCTTACAAATTTTGTAATTAGTAGTCTTAGGCATATATATATATCTTGTGTTTTCACATCTGACCACGCAATGTACACCACAACAATACCATTTCCACTGTATCATATCGATTGACCATCATGACCATGATCTAATTTTGTGCTCTGGGTAGAGCTGATTTAGCATTTTAAGGGTTAAGGCATTTATTGTTTCAAGGGAGAACGTTACCTTTTTAGCATATACCAATGACTGCAATTCTGATTAAAGGTAAATTATTTATGGTCGATGGTGGCATTGATGGGCAGTGACTACGAGACCTTAGGAATCAGTAATGGACCTTTCCATTGTTTGTTATGCCCCGCACATCACTAGTGAAGCTCCACCCACACCTCGCCGTGTTGGGATTGATCGATCCTCGAATGCCCTAACTATAAATTTCCTGAAAACTATAGAGGGAAGCTGTTGAATATTTTGTAACTAAGTTGACAAGTTTCAAAATATTCAACCAAATATTTATTAAATAGTAGACATACAATTTGTACAACAACGCATAGACCGTCTTCAAATATGCGTTAGTGACTACTTATCGACCTCATTCATGACGTCATGCATTATGATTTCATTCCACACATTACATAGTTGATTATGATGTCATATGATGCGCGGATGCTCTGGAAATGTGAATTGTGAACCGTATGCTTGTACAAGGTATATTCACTCTTTCATGTATTCCTTGCTGCTTCGTAAACACGCTTGTACAAGGTGTATTCACTCTCTCATGTATTCCTTACTGCTTCGTAAGCACGCTTGTACAAGGTGTATTCACTCTCTCATGTATTCCTTGCTGCTTCGTAAGCACGCTTGTACAAGGGGTATTCACTCCCTCATGTATTGTAAGCATGCTTGTACAAGGTGTATTCACTCTCTCATGTATTCCTTGCTGCTGCGCAAGCACGCTTGTACAAGGTGTATTCACTCCCTCATGTATTGTAAGCATGCTTGTACAAGGTGTATTCACTCTCTCATGTATTGTAAGCATGCTTGTACAAGGTGTATTCACTCTCTCATGTATTCCTTGCTGCTTTGGAAGCATGCTTGTACAAGGTGTATTAACTCTCTCATGTATTCCTTGCTGCTTTGTAAGCATGCTTATACAAGGTGTATTCACTTTCTCATGCATTCCTTGCTGCTTTGTAAGCATGCTTGTACAAGGTGTATTCACTCTCTCATGCATTGGATGCTCTTTCTGATTTTGCATTTTGTCTTTGACATATTAAATTGCTTTGGGATCTTGCTATTACACTAACCCCGTAATGGCAAGAGAGTATTGTATGAAATAGGTTTGCACGATTTTGTGATTAAATCGAAATTTGTGATTATTTTTTTAAATCGTGAATTTATATGATTAAAAATTAAATAATCAAATCATCATGAAAAATTTCTACTGCGCATAATATTTAATAATTTTCCAACCTTTTAATTACTTTTTAATGAGATTGGTCATGAAAATTGACACTTTGCTCAGTGAATGTATATGCCCATTTGCAAGCCAAGAGACCATTATTGAAAATGTGTCACTTGAATGACTGGCTCGAGTGACACATTTTCAAAAATAGTCTCTTGGCCTGCAAATGGACCTTTCTAAACACTGTAGCAGCTTTTGTCATTGATACACTTTTGTTATTATGTCTTTGTAATTTTCTTAAATAATCGATCGTGATCACTCAAAACAGTAACCGCACAAGACTACCCGTAGTATGAAATTCAAGTCTGTGTGCCTTTCCACAGCTGTATTGCAGAAACTATTGAACAAATTCAATTTACAAGTAGCTCAATTTTTAACACAAGAAAAAGCTGTTATGGTAAATTAGGATTTTCAGAATTTAGTCGTGATCGGAATTTAAAACTCTGGATCAGAACAAATTCCAGATCTATGGATATCTAGGAAACACCTGATCCGATGCGACAACTTTAAAAACAGAGCCGTTTTTCCAGGAAATCAGCACTCCTAATTTTGGTCATTTAACCTTTAGCTCACAGAGAAGAAACAACACATTCTTTATGATGTAAGGGATATGTTGTTGAATATTTTGAAACAGGTTTCAATTAAATTAGTTTCAAAATATTAAAAAGGTTCCCTGTATCGTTATACGTAAGAGATGTGACCCCAATGTGGAACCATTTTGAGTGAGTAATATGTTTTATACAGGACTTTCTATTTTTACAAACGAAACTAGCTATCTGGGCATAGCTGATATCTGATGTCTAGATATTTAGTTTCGCTTGCTCAGATGATATGGTCTAAACTTGGTAATATGCTATGTTCGGTATTATAAAACAAGAGGATACAGAGCCTGTATTGCTCACCCGCAATTATTGGCCACTGGCACAACCAACAAAATGAGATAACCACTGGAAAAATTTACCAATCAAATTTCTGTGAAAAAGTTTTAACAAAATTGGACTTGTGATTCATCAGTGATCTTTTTATGATTTTCTCAAAAATTTGCAGAAAATCCAAGATGTCAGCCAAAAAACTCTAAATGTGGATTGATTCATTGCGGACACGTTTTTTGACAAATCTACTTTCCATGGACAAATTTCATGGCGTTTCATCCCTAATCCTAACTGCCAAATTTCGCCCGATGTGTTCAGCGGAAGAAGTCGTTTTCGCGAAAACTATATCATCCAAAATGGCCACTGAACTATTTGGCCAATCAAGTTCCATTGAACAAACTTGGTTCAGCTCTTCCCCTAGATCATATTTCATGTTTTGAATCGATGCCCCAAGCGGTTTTGGAGATTTTTAGACATTTTAAAAAAACGATCAAAATCTAAGACGGCCGCCGGCCAAATCGGCCGATCGGGTTCCTTTTACCAAATTTGAATCTCTATGCCCTAAAGATTGTTCGTGCCAAATATAATTGAAATCGGTCCCGTGGTTCTCGAGAAGACATTTTAAATTCCCCATTGCTTTAGTAATAATAATAATAATAATAATAATAATAATAATAATAATAATAATAATATATATAGTATGGGAACCTTTGGTGGAAAAATAATTCAAGATGGCCACCAAACCGTTTATCCAACAGTTTGGAAAATGGCAATTTTGAACTCAGCATACCCAAAAACATATATAAAACAAATTTCAGCCTCAGAATCTAACAAATAAATAAATCCAATATGGCCCCCAAACACTCTACATTTTGATTGGCCAACGGCAACCATGTTTTTTAACGGATCAACTTCCCGTAAAAATACCGGCCCTCAGCTAAGTGTTTGGGAATATCTAGGCCACTTTTTTATATCAGATTTAAAAAAAAATACATTGTATATCAACATAGACCCAGCATGAAAGTAAGCAGATACAAAATACTCCTCTGAATAAGAGAGATCGGAATGTCTCCAGCCCTCCCTCTCTAAATTATGGGATCGCATCGGGATAAACAAAAGCTTGTAGCTGACAGGCCGGTATAAAGCGTATATGAATAGCTATGTAGAGGCTACATTTTTTATCAATGGATGTAGGTATTGTATGATTACTGTATTCTGCGGCTGTAGAAGTAGAAATATCCTACATCTGCAATCAGTCCTTCTTCGCTATTGCCCACTGTGCCTTGTCCTCAGCCAAAATCAGCTTCCAACAAGTCCATTCTTGACTTGAGTGTATCAAGTCCCGCTTTCTTGAGGTCACCTCGTAGAACGCTTAGCAGATTTATGCAATGACATCCTCTCCTGGCTTTGTATTTGGCTTTGTATTTGCTGGCTCCGAGCAGGGCGAGTTCTAAGGCTCTCTGTGCTCATGTCTCTTCTGGTATCCTTAGCATCTTTGCTGGCGACTTTTCCAAACAGCGGCGACGCATTACACATCTTGTATAGCGCATCGTTGGAAATTATGCTGTCTGGCCATCAGTGTCTAGTGACACTAGGTGTTTGCCGTGGCAGGCATCAAGTTTGTCTACAGCTGCCTTTGGAGGTGCCCAGCTGTTAGTTATACAGCATCAAGGATACGCATGTTTCATTGTATAAACATAGCCTTTTTATCAAGGACTTCTTTGCTCTACGAATCCATAGCTTCCTGACGGACTAGAAAGTAGCAATGTCAGCAGCACTGCAAAGCAGTGAGCCCAGGATTTTACTTTTCCTCCATGGTTCGCCGCTATGAAGTGGATCGTTATTTTCTTTAGTTTCATGCTTTGTAGATAGGTATATTTGGATTCACTCATAAAGAGATTCTCAATTTTTAGTTTGCTTGCAGCTATTGGGAGAAGTTCGTCAAGGGGTTTCTTTTCCTCATCTATAAAGTCCACATCGTCCGCATATTCCATCTCTAGCGGCATACCTAGTATTGACACTGGGGGGTTTGGTCTTAAGGAACTTTCCTGCACGGATTTCAATGCAGCAGCAAGGTAACAAGTGGAAAGCACCAGAGATAGACCATCACCCTGTGGGGAGTCGATTGATGTCTCAAACTCTGCAGATTCACTTACTTGACTCGTACTCTCAGCTTGGTGTCTGCAAGCAGTAGTCTCACTAGTCTGCAGTTCATCTTCATTGCAACTGGTCTGACGCAGTACATCTAGGATCTTTCAGAATTTAATTGTGTCGAAGGCTTGTGACATGTCAATGTCCATTTTGTGGAAATCCCAGTGTTTGGACTACTGACACAAGCATGTGTTGAGCCCATACAATGTCTGCCCAGCTGCATCCACGTTTGAAGCCACTTTGACATGATCCGCTGAAGGAATCGATCTTGTCTCGGATGCGGCATAAAGTAACATTGGATAGGATTTTCTGTATGCTGTTGAGGAGAACAATGAGCCACAGGTTGGCTGGGGTGGACAGGTGGCTTCTTGGGCTTGGGTAGTGCGATACGGGTGCCTTGACCTAGAGCATCGATGGGAAGGTGGTGTATAAAAGCTGCACTGATTAGGTGCGTGATCAGGTTTGAGATAATGTCACTTGCATATTTGAATAGTTCATTGCTTATCCATCAGGTCCAGATGCACGTCCATTTTTCAGGGCTTTAAGTGCCTTCATAACTTCTGCAATCTTAATTGGTGTTAGTAATGGCCTGACGTCGATGTTAGCTATCTGCTCCCCGAGGGCCATTTGACATTTGAGTGTCAGTGTCGCTGACGAGCTTGGGTAGGTTGTAGATGACTCTACCATCTTGCCTGGTATGACGTTTATATTTTAGGTAGAGATTGTAGTGTAAATCGTCGGTTTGCACTATTATGGTTCTACGTGTTCATCCGCCTGTTAGTAGTTTCATGATTGACAACTTTCATGAAATTATTCATTATTTCGGATTTAGTTCTGCTATCTCTCTCTGCTCTTTAAAATAGCATTGGTGCTCGGCTTGTGCTTGCTACTCAACTGTGCTTATTAGCGGGACAATTTCTCTGTGTAGTATTTTCTGTTCTTACGCCAGTGTGTCTGCTGTAGACATGCTACAGTGTTTGTATTTAGCATGTTCTGTTGACAGTGTTTATGGACACTCCGTGTGTCTGCCCGGCCCTGTGTTGGTGAGCGGTCTTAATTCTTGCTGTGTATTTTGTTATTATGAAATATTGTACCACCTAATTGATTTGATTAAAGGTGAACATTCACACCAGAATGCTTGAAATTAAACTTATTTAAATTGCATGCTTTTAGAAGCTTAAATTGTGTACCCCGATGTAATGAAACAAAATAAATCTTAACATATGATGATTTCATGCTTATGATCATGTCGATAGTCACTTACAGGACTGGTGGTATGATCAGCGAACGAAAAAAAAGAAAAAAGAAGAATGATTTCATGCTGTATAGATTAACATAAATTTTTGTCGTGAAATTGAATTAGGGACTCGTGCCTCTAGTTCAAATTCACAACCTAAAAAAAACATTTGAATTTATACCTAATGAAATCATCACATGTTAAGATTTATTTCGTTTCGTTACATCGAGGTACACAATCTAAACCTCTAAAGATATATATATATATATATATATATATATATATATATATATATATATATTGCTTTAAGAAAGTGACATAGGCACTTCAATTTGTTAGTTTATCACTCACCTGGACCATAGGCATTTAAACTAGACTGATCATTAACAATAAGTAGAACTCTAATGAGTTGAGCAGACTTGTAACAAGAAAACAGAGGCGATGCTTCTTTATGTATCAACTTCTATCAAACAAACCTTTATGGCCATTAGTCATCAATATCATATCTCCCAAATTTCGGCCCAATCCGTTTAGTGGCTTTCGCTTTCATGAAAACCTGGCCATCCAAGATGGCCACCCAACCATTTGGCCAATCAAGTTCCCTTGAACAAACTTGGTTCAGCTCTTGGCCTAGATCATATTTCAAGAGCTTTGCATCAATCCCCCTGGCAGTTTCGGAGAAGATTTTTAAAGACCTTTCTAAAAATCTGCCAAAATCCTAGATGGCTGCCAGCCCAATTGGCCGATTGGCTTCATTTAAACAAACTTGAATCTCTATGCCCTAAAGATGCTTCCTGCCATATATAATTGAAATCGGCCCAGCAGTTCTCGAGAAGACATTTTTAATTTCCCATTGCTTTAGCATGGGAGCTTTTGGCGGGAAAATGATCCAGGATAGCCGCCAAACCGTTTATCCTACAGTTTCAAAAATTGCAAATTTCAGAGTTCAGAATATCGAAAAACACATAAAACCAATTTCGGCCTCAAAATCCATCAAATAAAAAAATCTAATATGGCCGCCAAACACGCTATATTTTGATTGGCCCACGGCGGCAATGTTTTTTAACGGATCAACTTCCCTTGCATAAACTTTAATGCCCCTTAGTCCCTAATAATATCTGCCAAATTTTCGTGAGAAGTCGTTTGAAGGAAAAGTTGATGGATGGACGGACACACGATGGATGGTCGGTGAGCTAATAATACGCTAAAATTTCCTTTATAGGGGAGATAATTCCAATGATTTATTTATGTTGATCTGGTTATCGTGTTGCCTGGGGTTTGTCAGATTTACCTTTACTGATTCAGTATTCTGCTTGATTTTGTCTAATTTCTCCATATCAACTACGTTTGTTGTGACAGATTGGTATAGATGTGTTTTTATGATTCTTCAGTCATGTGTGACATCTCATACCACGATGTCTCTATTCTTATGTTTCCCATTATGATGCTGCTGATGGCCTGGTCTATCTAATGATGTGTAGGTATTACACTGTTGCCTTAATTACATAACTTGGTCTTACCTTTGGTCACGCTTTTGTCTTTCTTGCACTGACACCATTTGGTGTGACATGATTGCCAGAGAGACAAGGACGTGATCACGATTTATGAAAGTTTAGTGGCTTAAATTTGATTCATTCCCTTTTATGGTTTCTACTATATCTGTTCTGTGCCGTTTTGTGTGTCTGGGTCACTCGTTAATGTGTGTATGTTTACATGTTTAATATTCTGTATATATTGCAATAATGGTCACTACACTAGCCTTTTAGAACCAGTTATTTAGGGCATTTTTTTAGATCAACTTAACACTCATATCGCTGCCTTAGAACGCATCAGCAATGGCGCGTGGTCAAATAGTTACACAATATTCATCAGTATATTTATTGACATACAATTCGTACAACTTGACGGGGTCTATTAAGCGTTTGTGACTGACATAGCTGCGTCATTATTACACAACTTTTGTTTGTGATGTGAGACACATACACACACGCACATACCTATACACACACACACGCACGCATGCACTCCTTATGAGCAGGGTTTCTCATAAGGGTCCTTTTGAGGGTATAGACACCCAAAATGTAACTGGGGATGGCCAAAAGTTGTGGTAGTGGGTCCTATGGGATCCATGAAAATCTTGCACGATTGTTAAATATTAATTAGTTTTATATTTTTTTTTTAACAAACATACCCACAGAATCTAGCATGTGACCCCTCCCCCACCCCACCCATAACTCAACTGTGTAGCGATGGTACTCTCTAATTTTAGCATGGATGAGAAAAACTGCAAGGGAATCCCAAATTTCAGTCTGGGGGCCCCCAGATTTCAGGTTGGAACCCCTAGATTTCTGTGTGGGGTCCCTGGGACCTCCAAAATTTAGATGTGATGAGAAACACTGCTTATGAGGCCATGTAATTTTTAACTATCTGGTGTTTCTGTGCCAGTTTGTTACGTTCCGGGTGTCCTACGTGAAGTTCACTGTCTTTAAACTTCTATAAGATGTTTGGTCCCATTTAATGCTGTGCTTATTATTAAGCGGATAAATGTTGTGAGCATGACCTGTTGCGCATGCTCAGTTATTATGTTATGCCTCTTCCTGCTTTTTGAATTGCATTCATACCTATCCTTTGTCACACGCATGCATATATAGCCTTATATACTTTTCTTTTTTCTCTTTTTGTACACAGTCTACCATACTTGATGTGTGAGAATAGAAATTGACCTGAAAATGTTCAATGGTGTCCTGTCTCGCATCATCTCCATCACCCATATGTCAGTCGTCAAAAAAGTGAACGAGGGGGGGGGGGGGGGTACATTACAGAGATCATTCATCTGAAGGCGTGTAATGACTGGCTTATGGAAAGGGCACACGCAACAGCAATGGCGATGCACTGGGGCATTCCTTAGTTCAAATGGCCTATTTGCCACAAATACAGTTTTCAAACACCCATGCTGTCACCAGACAACATGGACCAGACACATTGCTATTCGCAAAACCCCAAAAGGTTGTAAGGCTACAACAGCTGTCTTCAACCAAATAGACTTCATACTATGCAAAACAGAAGTAAAAAACCCTAGACTTCAGAATGCTCGTTCCTATGGAGGCACAGACCTCAATTCTGGACTATAACAACATGCGCGAAGGTGATAGGTTATTGTATACATGCAGTTTCCCATTGCAGACCCTATTTTGCTACATGTAGCAATCTAAACTATAGATCTATAGTATACTAAGCCTTTATTTGTGTCGATTTTACTCTTTAATGGGCAAGCCAGCAAAAAAGCTTGTGCAGTGGACAAGAATATTCAGATTTTTGCTTAGTCAGTGTTCATTTGCAGACCATATAAAAATTTTAAAATTGACCACTTACAAAGAAAAGATTCTTCTATTGGTCTACACATATAGACAAGAATGCTGAAGTGTACAATGTGTCGCCTATAAAGTCATTGATAGTGTGGATTGCCAAAGCAAACTTGGCATGGTATATACCCTTGCATAGTATATAACGCTGCTGTAAAATTTTGTTGATATCAGGTGAGCCATTGTCGAAAACAAGAGGTATCAGAAGATACCAATATCTCACATTTTTAAGTTACCGCAGAATCCAGTTACCGCAGGACCCTGTCTGCCCAGGACTAAATATTCTGCGAAAAAATAATGTCCAAGCCATGTACATTTATAGAATTAGATTGTCCCATTTGACCGCTGGCCACTGCCCTCAGATTGACTCAAGAAGAAAATAATTTCTTGTACTGTAGTCTACTAACTACAAGCCTTAAAATGATGTGACATGACAACATTTGATACCATTTATTTTCTGCCCACCATTTCCCCCACCCCTGCCCCTGGGGTTTATATCAAAATTCCAATGTGTCATGCACATCCCTGGCCATATGTGTAATCATACTGAAAGTTTCAAGTTTCTATGTGAAACTGTCTAGGAGTTGCGTTACAATCGATTGGTGCCAACTTTTGACCCGACCCCCTACCCTCAGTTTGACCCAAGATCAAATTAAATTGCTTGTACTGTAGTCAACTCATCATTGGCTTTAAAATGATATGTGACATGAACACCGTTGGAAAATTTTTATTTTTTACCCCACATTTCCCACCCCCAGGGCCTTACCCCTGGGGTTAGAGCAAAATTCCACAAGAGCTATCAGAAGATAGCAAATAGCTTACCTGTACCGTATGTTAATTGTACATCGCAGGATATGATGGACCACCAGTCTCATTTTGAAATTTGACAATCACATACCGATTCAAAATACCCGTGGTACTACCCATCGGGCAAGCATAGCTTGGCGACTGAACCATAAAGCCTTTCTACCCAGCAATAACCTGAAGTTATTGTAATGACAACTGCCACCCTGGGACTAACTGAAAGGCAAATGGTCCAAACATAAGCAAAGTTCATAGTCTGAAAAAAGAAGAAACATTTTCAAAAACAATCAGCATAATAGGAAACGTTGCATTACAATCGATTGGTGCCCACTTTTGACCCCGCCCCCTACACTGAGCTTGACCCAAGATCAAAATAATTCATTGTACTGTAGTCTACTCATCATTGGCTCGAAAATGATATGTGACATGACCACCTTTGGATAAATTTAATTTTTTACCCTCAGTCCCCACCCCATACCAAAATTCCAAGTGTCATGCACATCCCTGGCCATATGTGCAATCATCCCCAAAGTTTCAAGTTTCTATCTGAAATGGTCTAGAACAAGTTGCCTTACAATCAATTGGTGCCACTTTTGACCTTTTGACCCCGCCCCTACCCTTAGTTTGACCCAAGATCCAAATAATTTCTTGTACTGTAGTCTACTCATCATTGGCTTGAAACGATATGCGACACGAAAACCTTTGGAAAATTTGTATTTTTGACCCCACATTCCCCACCCCCTGGGGTCATAGCAAAATTCCAAGTGTCATGCACATTCCTGGCCATATTTGCAATCATCCCCAAAGTTTCAAGTTTCTATCTGAAATGGTCTAGGAGGAGTTGCATTACAATTGATAATTACTGGCCAATTCTGACCTTTTGACCCTTAGGCCCAGCCCCGGGTGGTTAGAACAAAATGCCAATGCCGACGCAGACATTTTTCCACCCTCTCCCAAAATCTTTTTCCAACTTCGTGAAAATGCGAGATAAAAAGCTTAACCAAGAAATTATAAGTATAAATTGGATACAAAACAGGCCTAAAATAATTAAAGTTCAAAGGAAAAAAAAATGTTTAAAAATTTTTTTAATCAATTTCTTTTTCTTATGGACAAGTCCTAAGCATGGTATAGAACACACCTGTGGTTTAAAAAAAAATCTGATGCCCCCTTGTGGGTGCAATGCAGCAAATGTCATTTTAAAAAAGCTTAAGCATAGGAATAACATTAACCTGGACACAGAAATTAGTCAACGTTAAAATTTGAAAAAAATAAAGAAATATTTCAAAAATCGATATAGTTTTGATGTAAACTAGTCCTAAGCATCCGTACAAAACACATCTGCGGCGCACGATTGCGGCTCTATCAGAGAAATCTTACTATATTAACAAGATTTCTCTGGGCTCTAGGGACAGCTATAGGTGTACTCTATTATAGTACAGAGTGGAGACATGCGAGAGAATCACAGGAACATGCCGGCTTCATGGGCTATCAACTTGTGTGGGGCCCACACTCGTTGCTGCCGATGTAATTTAATGGAGGTAACATATGTGGTGAATTAAAATTTGAGGAAATGCCAAATTCTTTGACCATTAGTCTGACTAAAGTATTAAATTAGGAGCGGATAATAGCTGATTTTCCAGAAATGTTTGGAAAATCTACGAGTCACCGGAAAGGTCGATCAATCACATTTCTGTATGAAAGCTCTTAAGTCTACCACATCATAATAGAGCCATTGAAGACAAGTTTTGTTGAAATCAGCAAATGAGTATTCATCTTTTGAGCAATTTCCTAGACATTTTCAGAAAATCGAAGATGGCTGGCGAAAAAATTTGATCAATCAAATTCTTGAAGCCTCCCACACTACAAGCCTACATGTGACGTAATTGATTACGATGTCATATTCATATAAATGAGTAACAGACTGAATTAATCCATTGGCTTCTTATTAATTAATCCTTTAATGGTCAAGCCGGCCTCTGTAGTCATCTTGAGGAGTATCCATTTGCAGGCCAAGAGAAGACTATTTTTGAAATTTACGACAGGAATACCTGGCTCTATAAACGAGCCAGTCATTCCAGTGGTAAATTTCCAAAAACAGTCTTCTCTTGGCCTGCAAATGGACATTCAGTAAGTAAATGTTTTTTATTTTCTTGACCAAATTTGACCACTAACAGGTTAACATGACGCTTTGCGTATGTTCAGTAGAGCCTGGACTTCGAAACAATACTCGGATGCTTGCAATGTAGTATAGAAAAACTCATCTGCTGACTCTGCAACAAATACAATGTGGTACAAAATTGTGAAGGCAGATGAGGCGTTATAACCCTTCAAAACTCATCAGCCAAAAACGGCCTCTGCAGTGGTCTTGAGAAATGTCCATTTGCAGATCAAGTAATGGTCGAGCTGACCAAAACTGGTCTCTGCAGTGGTCTTAATGTCTTAACCCTCAAACTTGTTCAAGAAAATTCCAATTTTCCCATAGAAAACATCCATTTGCAGACCAAGAGATTATTTTTGAAAATTTACCACTGGAATGATTGGCTTTGGTATCGAGCCAGTCATTAGTGGTAAATTTTCAAAAATAGTATTATCTTGGTCTGCAAATGGACATTTCTCAAGACCACTGCAGAAGCCATTTTCGGCTGATTATGAGTGTTACAGCAACTTACAGGGTTATGGAATCTGAACTTACAGGTCAAGTAAAGGCTGAAGACTATTTATAGAAAATGTACTATTAGAACGGCTCACTCAATAACAGAGCCAGTCATTCCAGTAGTAAATTGACAAAAGTAGTCTTCCCCTGCTATGTAAATGGACATTAATTAAGCAAAGATCGCAATTCTCTTGAGCAATCTTGACCATCAAACGGTTAAAGAAAGCTAATATTTAAGGGGAGATAACTGTGACAAATATTTGACGGATTTCGTTACAACATGGTCTCAACCTGTGGCATGTCGCATAACACCCTTAGATATTAAATTGGAAGACAATCTCCAGGCCAAGAAATAACTTTTTCAACAGTGTCCAACACTTTGTCAGGCACCAGCTACTTAGTACCAGACATCCAGAATTTGCTGCCTGTCAACACTCTTCTACTTCACGGTGTTCTTTGCTTGAACTTATTAGAAACATGTCAAAAAACAACTAATCATGTGTCATAATCATCATGGTACACCTTAGATAGAAGAATATTTTATGGCTTTGTCAACACTTGTATGTGGACTCTTTTGTTGCACACTGCAACTACAGGATTTGTTTAAATCTGTAGCTGACAAAATGTCAGGAACCAGCAAGATTGTGCCTGACATTTGATAGTTTGGTGCCTGACAATGTCCTTGACAGGGACCTTATTTCCAGGCCTGATCTCTATTAGAGGCGATACTGCTGACTAATATGAACATATTTCACTGAAACACATTCTCAACAAGGTTACTTAAAAAAAGTATTCATGTATGAAATCTGAAGTCGGCAAAATGTAACACTGCAGGATAAAGAGAACACTCCATTAAGAAACATTACCAATGAAATAATTGACATCCAAGCATGTCGTCACCAAACCGTGCTGTAATTTGAACCTAAAGTACAACTCAGAAATAACTTACCATGCTTCCAAAAATAAATAAAATGTACTGTTGAATATTTTGAACACTATTAGATTGGAAGCAGCAATGTTGTCCTCCAATCCAATTCTGTTCAAAATATACTAACTATCATGTTTCTGTTTTTGTTTTGGAAACATTTTAACTTATTGATGAGCTGTACTGTACCTCGTACAGTAAACCTCCTTGCCCATGCCAGCAAAACACTGCTGTAACCTACTCCTACCTCACAGTAAACACATACAGGAAACACACTAACCATGCATCACAGAAAATACTGCTGTACCTACCTCGCAATAAACACACAGAGTAACCATGTGTAATCGGGTCCCAAAGTGAACATGAGGACGCTGATAGAAAACTTGATGAAGAACAGTAACTGTATCACAGCATAGACTCCAAACTTGCGGCACAACCACAGGAAGTAAAGATTGTTAATGTGAGGCGCAACAAAGGAGATACCTGCAAAACAAATACACTGATGCATGCTTCCTATTTCTCTAATACAACTTTAACCCTTTAACACTCATATCAGCCAAAAATGGCCTCTGCACTGGTCTTGAGAAATGTCCATTTGCATACCAAAAGAAGACTATTTTTGAAAATTTACCACTGGAATTTTCTCTTGGTCTGCAAATGGACATTTTCTATGAGAAAATTTGAATAAATTCAATGGTTAAAGGGTTAATCATATTTTTTAATACAAAGTGTGCGTGCGTGCGTGCGTGCGTGCGTGTGTGTCCAGTCAGCTGTATCTAAAAAACTACTGATCCTACTTGGCTCAAATTTTAATGCAACAAAGGAACTTGCTGTTCAAGAGGATATCCAGACATTGGGCGTGATCGTGGTAAAAGCTTGATCAGGATCAAACCAAATTCTGGATCTGTGGATAGCTCAGAAACTAATGGTCCGATTTAGCTCAAATAGTAACACACAAAGGCTGTGAACATACACTAGGATTTCACAATGTTGGGTGTGATCTGAAATAATCTGGAAAATTAAAAAATGTTTTACGATATGACAAAGACAGGAG
This sequence comes from Chaetoderma sp. LZ-2023a, assembly GCA_034401795.1. Classification (NCBI taxonomy): domain Eukaryota; kingdom Metazoa; phylum Mollusca; class Caudofoveata; order Chaetodermatida; family Chaetodermatidae; genus Chaetoderma; species Chaetoderma sp. LZ-2023a. The sequence goes on from CM067369.1 coordinate 35,332,085, forward strand.
GGGGAGGGTTTGTAATATCTGATTGCTCTTATGTTTAGTTGCAAATCGCAACAAGTTTAAGGTGGTCTGTCAGTCAGTCTGTCTGTAAAATCTTTGACATATCTGACAAAGTTGCCTAAGTCACAACTATATTGCGTCGCACTTATAACATTACTCAGGGTTCCCAGCACTTTATCAAAACAAAATTCCCTGAGTTTTCCCTGATTGTTCCCTCCGAATGCGATTTTATTGATTAATGATTGTCTGTATTCCGACGCTTCACTGAACTTGGCATGAGATATTTTCCGTGTTGGTCAATCATATTGCAAAGATGTATTTTGATTTTAATATTGCTGTTTACGTTCAGCTGTCTATCGTTAGTTTTAGCACTGTGTATTCGTAAGCCAGATTGAATTGTCTAAATGATATAGTACATAGAGATTTATATAAGTTCTTCATTAATTGAACTTATGTGCGAGACAATATTGTAGATTCAAAGTTTATACTGTTGTTATTTTCATTGGCTAAATAGTATTTTGCATATTATACGCCATAAATTTCTCATTATTTAGTCCTCTCTAATAATTTGAAAATGATAAAAATGTTACGGCTGTATTGATGTAAGCTGTTGCAATATCCGTTTGTTTGTTCATTGATTTACAAAAGCTTCCGACAATTCCGCTCTCATTACGCATATTCCACTGGTCCTATGAATTTAATATATAAGGGTAGCACTGAACGTAATTGACTTAGTTAATAGGTAATTTGCCTGTATTATGATTGTGTCAATGGATGTTATATATTTTATCCACCAATTTACAGTCACCTTTGAATTTCTAGCTTCAGTACGCGATACTATTATTGCCATGTTTCTGTACATTTTTTCTTCATTCACTTTTCCAGAAAGATAGCTCTAGATTTATCAACACCCAAGCCAAGCATAGTTTCGCTCTAATGAGTTTAAATGTCTAGCATTTTCTGCAAGCCGTCTTGATGGAAGCTTCAATTCTGGAAGCTTCAATTCGCCACCTCATGGTGTTTTAATGACAGACACTCTGACATTTAGCTATTTTTATTTTTACTTTTTGACTGAAATGACTGGAGCAATGACATAAACCTTTCAACCGGATGTGGGTAAAGTTAAAGGGGGGTCTGCTGGTTATGAAAGGAACTGGTTGTAATGGATGCTATTGTTATTTATACAACAATGTAGTTTAGTTCTGGAAGAGTCTGTAGTTTGCATTTATTGTTTGCATTAAAGTATGAAACTGCAGAGTTTTCAGAGATGAAAGGGTTATAAATGTTTGTCTTTCCCTGATTTTTTGTTTGTCCATTCATCTATCATTTTTAACATACCCCGGTACGCCACTTTGAATTGATTAATCTAGATTGTTGTTTATAATTTTATTTTTGCTAGTATGATAATTAATTTGTGTACATAATTCTATTTTATTAAATGTCATCTCCCTTTGGTTAACCAATTTCATTCTGAACATCTGCAACAGTATTGAACTGGGTGGTGAACAGGTGGCTGATCTCTGAGACAGTCTGACAGAAAGCAGTTGCTATCCACTGTCAGACTGAGGGTTTGGCAGATCTGTTTGCCATACTACGGATATAACTAGGCAGGAGTTCGGGTTGAAAGGGGTTAATTCATGTTTCCAACCACTGTGTCAGTGAATCTCATTCAGAGCTTGATGTGTGTGTCTAGACACATTAATGGGTGGATAATTTGACTGGTAATGCTACCATACAATGACAGGCCATAATATATTCACTCTTGGGTTGTTGGTAGAGATCTGGCCATTTGCAAATTAAAGCTTGAACAGCCAATCTTCTCTTTTATTAAATTTCATTTAACATAATGGCCAGCGTTTATTTTGGATCCGACTTTGCTGAAACCTGTTTCTGTCGCAGATAGCAACATCTTTTAGCAATTTCGTTTTCAAAAAGGAGACTGATTATTTGCGAGATATGAATCATAAATAAGGAGGTTACATGTATTAATGTTTAACACATGACAGTTGTACTGATATTTGTGGGTGTTTAAATCAGAAACAGCTATGCAGTAGTCACCATATTAGCTCATATTTATTTCCCAAAACACAAATATAGTGGTGTTTAATCTCGAAAGGTCTGTGTGTGCTGGCATAATATGATTTTCTGTCCACACCAGGATATTTGTAATGTAGCTGGCTGTACTCCAGCTACAAGGGATGTTGGGTGTCTATGTGATGATGTAACTTCCATGTTATATCACCTGATCTATCACCTGATCACCAGCACTTTATCTGAGCTGTATAGCGTTGGAGTAAGGTGTACAATGGTTATATTTTATGATTACTCTTTATAATATTATTGTAATAGATAGGCTTGGGTCTGTATAATTACTGAATCAGATTTAAGAGTCAGTTTCAGAAGCTGTAAACAGGATTTGACAATACACTACTTTATCTTGGCATTCAGCGTGATCCATACTATGGTCACTATGGTTAGATTACACTAACAATACATCACCTTTCATTAATGTGTGTAATTTTTATGTTGTAACTCACTATATAATAATTCATGTCATTACTCAATTACATACTCGAATATTATTAGTTAATTAGCATCAAATAGAAACATTTGTAATAATGGTAATTTAGCATAGTTTGAGACTTTATTAACCCCATGATGTATTTGATGGTGTACAAATTGCGAATGCTGGCGCCAACTTCTGCTGCTACCTATGTTTAGTGACTGTTTTGGGTGACTTCATTTTCTAATGACCCATCCCTCAAAGATACAGCTGGCCTTTCATGGTTTTGAACTCTGGCAATTTAACATCTTACTAGCCCAACCAAGCACAAGGAATTGTCTAAACTGACAATACTTGAACAGAGTTTATTGCTGGAGTGGGTGGAGATCTGTTTATGTTTGATCAGGTGGCATGTTTGTATTTTACTCATGTGACATCAGGGAACATATGTGTTCACGTGACCAGATGTTGACAGTCCACTGCCTACTTTACATTTGTCTAAATCTATTCAAAATTCTACCTGTAGCATTCCATTTATGAATCTTAGCCGTTACGTTCTGCCTCACTAGCTTCTTATACTAGCTACACATAGTGAAAGTATCCGTTTCTGTGAGTGGATTACTTGTGGTCCTTTGATTTTGTACATTATGCTTAGTCTATTGGACTGCTGACATTCTCCTGGATTGTGATGGGGTGATTGACTGCTACCTATATCTGTCTAGTGGCCTGTATATGCTCATGTCTGTACTGAGTGAATGTGTGAATGCTTGACCCTAATGCTTTGGGTCAAAAGAGTATTTGGGTTGGTAATTATAGTCAGATATCATTGCCTGTCTATCACTTGATTATTATCCGGCCTGGTGAGTTTCAGCTGTTCAGTCACTCAAGCTACAACCATTAGTGCCACTGCTTAAGAATTTAAAACTTTGATTCACTCCGTTCACTCCCTATTTATGAAGCTATTATTTTCATGAGACTCATGCTAAAATTGACACACCAGTAGCCAATTTTGAAAACATGGCCGCCATGTTGTGGTTATTAGAATATGAGTCATGTGGAAATCTTAGTTGGTCATGGAAATTGGATACGTTTTTCAAACAGAATATGCAGTTGGAGATTTTGGTACTGATTTGACTGAAAGTTTTTGCTGCTATGGCAGTCACTATCAAAATGCCTTACCCGTATGATTGCCTACCAGCTCTTTAAAGGGAAATACATTGTTATCCCCAGTACTCTCATTCAGCATTAGGTTTTATAAACTGTTGATCATTTCAGACATTAAGGGAAGACAACTCTTGTTGCTTTAGACACCAGCTCAGCACAGAGCTTTCTCTCCATCCAAGCTCTCTGTCCGCCTTGTCATCTGTGAGCCAACCAGGTGTGGGCAGCTAGCCACAGGGCATCTGGGCAGATGAGAGAGGCTAGTGATAGACCCAGGGAGTATGAGAGAGTGTGAGAGATGACTAGAGAGACTTGTGAAGGAGAGATGAACATGTATAAACAATATAATAGTTTTGCTAGCTAGAAACAAGAGGCCCAAGGGCCTGTGCTGCTCACCTGGACCATTAACATTTAAGCATTTGAATTTAAATATACATGATTCGTTACATTAAACAAGATGGAAAAATCTACCAATCTAAATTCTGAATGGAAATTCTGGATCATAGGATTCAAATTTGGTTGAAATCACTCAGAATGGTAACAAGCAATTTGACAATTTCTAGTAAATTTGTCATAAAATCTAAGATTTTCACCCCAAAAATATCTCAATCAAATTTGTGAATGGAAGTTCTGAAGCCTACCACCATAGAATCCATCTAACCAAATTTGGTTGCAATATGTCAAGCAGCTATGGAGGAGTAGCATTTTAACCATTTCCGGTAAATTTTAAATAAAATCTAAGAAGTTCACCCAAAGAAATGAGGAATCAAAATTCTGTACGGAAGTTCTAGAACCCGTCACCACAAGAACCTTTCAGGCAAATTTGGTTGAAATCTGTCAGGATTGTAGAAGCAATATGACAATTTCAGGTACATTTTTCATAAAATCTAATATTTTGACCCAAAACATTGATGAATCAAAATTCTGAATGGAATTGCTGGTGCCTACCACAACAGGGACCTTTCTGCCAAATTTGGTTGAAATCGCTCGAATGGTAAGGAGAAGCAATTTGACAAATTCCGGTACATTTTTCATAAAATCTGATTTTCATCCAAAAAATTGATGAATCAAAATTCTGAATAGTTCTGGAGCCCATCGTGACAGGGTCCATTTAGTTAAATTTGGTTGAAATCCCTCAGAATGGTAAGAAGAAGCAATTTGACAATTTCCGGTACATTTTTCATAAAATCTAAGCTCTTCACCAAAAAAATTGATGAATAAGAATTCTGAATAGAACTTCAGGAGCCTACCACCATAGGGTCCTTTCAGCCAAATTTGGTTGAAATTTCTCTGAATGGTAAGGAGAAGAAACAATTTGACAATTTCCGGTACATTTTTCGCAAAATCTAAGATTTTCACCCAAAATATTTACAAATCAAAATTCCCAATGGAAGTTCTAGATCCTATGCCACTTTCAGCCAAATTTGGTTGAAATCGGTTAAAATGGTAAGGAGAAGAAGCATTTTGGCAATTTCCCGTAAATTTAAAATAAAATCTAAGATTTTGACCAACAAATTTGAGGAATCAAAATTCCGAATGGAAGGTCTTGAGCCTATGGTCATAGGGTACTTCCAGCCAAATTTGGTTGAAATTGGCCAAGTGGTTAATGAGAAGTAGTGTTTTAAAGCAAAAGTTGACGGATGGATGACGGACAGACGGACAGCAAGACGATGGACAGACGACAGATAGTCGCCACGGCATAAGCTCACTTGGCCCTTTGGGCGAGGTGAGCTAAAAATAAAGAATATTATTGAATAATTGCGTTATACGATTTATATCTACTGAGCTAATAACCCGTAGCTACAACACCCCCGTAGCTACAACACCTTAAACCAGAATCATTTTACCATAGAATTGTAAGATTAACCGAAGCTTACCTGGAAGATGAGGATTGATCCTCATTATATCGACCGAATCAGGATGCGAGGGCTAATGTGAGAATCTGCTAGCTCATTATTCGAAGCAGGTGAAACCAATTATATGTCTTTCCCCGTCATTCAGGGTGGGTTTCAAGTTTAAAGCTTAATAATTAGCCCTCGCATCCTGATTTGGTCGATATAATGAGGATCAATCCTCATCTTCTAGGTAAGATTCGGCTAATCTTACAATTATATCGACCAATCAGAATGCTTCTGCCCAATATGAGATTTTGAAGCCATATATTTGGTTTCGTCAAACGTAACACCAGTGTGCAGTAATAAATCAAACGATTCCAATGTCTACCACTATACAGAAAACTCCTGTTCCAGGACAACTTGATAAAGATTATGTACATCTGATCATCCTAGACAAGAGAGAATATCCACTGTGTATTGTATATATCTGCCACTCAGTTCAAATTTACAATGCGCTATAGTTTCTTCAACACACCTTCGGCAAACGATGGTGATGGCCCAACCTCAATTGGCCTTAAATAAAACTTTTCAAAGGTCGTTTCTCTAGCCGAGCCAGCAGTTTCTAAAACCTGCCTGATGTCGACTCCTTTACAAAATGCTGCAGAAGTTGAAGCAGACCCGCAGCTGTGTGCCGTAAATATATTATTTATGTCAATTCTGGCTAGAGCCATAACCATCTTAAGCCGAGAAATTGTGTCTCTAGATACTGCTTTATATGGTTTGATAGTACCTATAAATAATTTAGACGACTCCCATAGAGATTCAGTCCTGCTTAAATATACACTAAGGGTATGATAAACACACAACCTTTGATCCTGTAAAAACACAGGAATAATAAGCCTCTGCTCCGGGAAAACAGGTCGTGCTTGTTTAAAATTTCCTATGATCCGGAAAATGAATTTCTCAGAGTCTTTAACCATATCCTTTAAATCTAGAAGATGCAAAGACTGGCATCTTTGACCCGTAATTAGTGCCATAAGCATAACTAAGCGCAGTGTCAGGTCATATAATGAGAGGGATTCAACTAATGGTTGTTTCCTAAAAAGAGTCAAAACAATGTTCACATCCCATGTAGCATTATACCGAGGGATTGAAGGTCGAAGTCGAAACACACCTTTCACAAATCTGCTAACCAGATTTTCATCACCAATGATCTTTCCATCGTCTAACACTAACACTGGACAGCATACTTTGAGCTGTATTAATTGCACTGTACCCTAATCCATCTTCTAAGAGAGATTGCAAAAAATCAATAACGTTGTTAACCGATGGTTTGAACATTGAAAAATTATTGTTCTCACAAAAGATTTTCCACATATAAAAATACGTGAAATATTGCCGCTTCGTAATATCTGCCCATGACTTTAGAACAGTTCCCAATGCTCTTCCCACGATCCCTCTGTTATTCAAGGCTTTGCTGACAAAAAAAAAGCCATATGCCATAACCGTGACCCTATCGGATGATGTCCCCTGACATGAGGCAGGGTTAGTAACCCCGGTCTCCAGCGTAAGGGAAGAGGTTGCCATGCCATGTCTTTTCAATATTGGGTACCGGATTTGTTTCCTCCAGTCTGGCACCACCACAATCTCTGCTGCTTGGTCCGTCTCCACTTTCCTGAGCATCTTCAAGATCACGCTAAAAGCATAAAATTTTAATTTTCCCCAGTGAATGGAGAACGAATCTATCGCCATAGCCTCTGGGTCTGGTGACCAAGACACAAAGGGCTTCATCTTAAAGTTCAATCTGGATGCAAACAAGTCAATATCACACGGGTCAAATTTATTGACAATGTCATTTAAAACAGTTCTAGACAATGGACACCATTCCCAAATTTCTTGAGCCATCCGATTACATTCTGGTGATTTAGTACCGTCCATGTGATTAATATATGCAACCGCTGTGGAATTGTCAATTTTTATTTGAACATGACTGTTCTTGTCTTGAATTAAGGTTTGCAAACCAAATAAAACTGCTTTCATTTTTAGCACATTGATATGAAGATCTAATTCTACACTATTCCAACTTCCTCCTGTGTTCACATCATCCCTTACTGCTCCTCATCCTATTCTTGAAGCATCTGTTTGAATCACTATTGTCGGGGGTGAAATAAAAAGGTTATCATATCCAGAAGGTAAATTATCTATCCACCATCGAATATCAGTTTTTTACTCTCTAGACAGGATCATATGAGCATCATTATCACCTCGGGCCAATTTTAATGCTGCATTCTTATCAAGTTCAAGATTCCTGTAATGAAGTGGTCTAAATTTCATAGCCGGAAAAGATGAGACAAAAAATCCTATCAACTCTGCTAATGTTCTGATAGGAAGCATGAGCAATTTTGTCACTTTATAGCATTTGTCTGAGAGCTTCCTAACTTTATCATGTGTTAAATTAATCATCATATTCCCTGAATCCAACAAAAATCCCAAATGTTCCAAGCACTTAGTGGGAAGTAATACAGACTTCTCAAAGTTAATCATGAATCCTAATGATTGAAATAGTTGAAGGGTTTGGGTAACATTATCCACACAGTCGTGATATGACGCCCCTACCAGAAAGAAATCATCAATCTACCCACAAGATACATGTACCAACCCTTTCTCTCGCTGAGTTCCACAAACCATTTTTTAGCAACTTTGTGAATAGCCAAGGCGCAGAAGCAAGCCCATTAGGGACACATGTAAACTGAAAAAGGTCAACTTGCCAGTAAGATTTTAGGTATTTCTTGTCATTATCATGAATGGGAATGGAATAGTATGCATTTTCCAAATCTAAGGATGCCATGTAGCAATTCACACTAATTAAATTCACCAATTAGTGGATTGTCTCCATTTTAAAATGGTGATAAGTGACAAACCTATTCAATTCTGAGAGATTTAAGATAAGTCGATATGATCCATTCTTCTTTGGTCTCAGAAAAACATTAGAGATAAATTCTCCTTCACACCTGATGGTTGGTTCCACGTTCCCATTCTCAATAAATTTGGTAACCTCGATCTTCACCTACCAGTTTAGCTTCCTCATCATTAAATCTCAATGGTCTAGGAAGCCATGTTTGTTGAAGAATATTATCAAATTCAATTGCATAACCAGCCACAGTGTCGAGAATAAACTTATCAGTATAAGTTTTTCCCACACTGTTAAAAAATTCTTGACATTCCCGGCATAGAATTTATCGCTACGATGTACCTGTTTGTTTACTTCCGGAAAGGTCGCCTGTTGCATCCCGGTCCGTACTGCGCATGCGCTCTCCTCTCGTTGAACTACTGGTTGGGGAGGACATTTCTCTGTGGCTGTCCACATCTCTGCCCTCCCCAGTTCCCTAAAAAATTCTTGAAGCCCGATTTCTGCTACCGCTTCTCAGCCCGGAATTTATCCCCGTATGCTTGATATGAATGAAACCGCTCCCTGGATCGCGGCTTCCTGATTTTTACACCAACTTTATTCGCTTCCTCAAAATGTATTATAAATGTCTTCGAGAAGTTTGTCTCCGTATAAGTATGACATAAATGGAATTTTAATCGCTGACAGAGATTTAAACTCAAAATTTAACTCTGGCTGAATTAACTCTCTCCTCCGCAAATTCAGTTCAACATTTCTGTGTGAAATTAAGCCGATAGCATCCATTGCTTTCTTTAACAATTCGGCCGAATCCAAACTCTCGCCTGACCTCATTCTGTGAACAAGCTTATCCGCTATGTGTACGATCAGGGTTAAGCCCCATACAATTGCTCCTTGGATTCGCTGCAAAGCACAGTCTCGGCTCCGAGCTGATGAATCAAGCTTTCGCCAGATTTCCTCATTTACAAGCGCAACGCCAAGCGACTCACAATTTTCTGGCTGCAAATATAGTGCAGTTTTCTCTTTAAACTTTGCATCTTTCATCTTCAATCCATTCATCTTCCCAATAATCCCCACCAACATGTCATCAATCGGTGGCCAGGTAAACTTCTCCTCAGTCGTAAATTCTTCCATAATTTGCAACACGACATTCGGGTCACTTCTTGTCTCATTTGACATCCCCCCCCCCAGAACCCGAGGGCTGGTCAGCAACAGTGGAAACATCCACCTCCTGGGGAAGTGTATCTTCAGACTCATCCTCCTCGCCATCATCGGGGAAATTCCATGTAATTGAGGAAACTAACCACACTAAACTTTCCGCCATTGTGTCAATGGCGTACTTCAAATCCGAAAACTCTTTCAGCGATACATTTTCGACATCATCACCTCGTGACACCACAGTAGTGGTCATCCCAGCGCATGTCAACCCTTTCGCAGAGTTCTTGCCCTGGGGCCTCATCTTAGTTGACTTGTTCTTAGTTTTAGCCCCAGTCTTAGCACTTTTGCCCTTCTCATTTCCCGATATTGTCAAGTCCTTGTCTAGACCTTCCAAAATGGTGTCGTAATCAGCCTCGCTGGCCATAACGAAGTCAATAACTTTAAAATGCAACCTATAACTTTCCACAAAGAAGTTTGATAGCACACCAATATCTCACTAAGCTTCACTCAAAAGAACTTCAAACACAATTTTTCCCATCTAAACAACTTAAAGTAAGTAAACTTTTGAAACTTTCCTGCATCTAATTAAAACATCTTGCTACAGCAGATTCCAACAACGCATGAGCTAGCACTCTCATATTGGTCAGAAACATTCTGATTGGTCGATATAATCAAACCTGTCTGTGTATAGATATCTGCATTTGTGGCCATAATATGGTGCTCTAGGTAGTGGTCTTGTGGAGTAATTATTATTTGACCAAAAAAGCTAATTATCATAGCAAATATGTTGTGTTACGTAAGTCATCACTTACAACCCTTTAGCACTCCAGCTGCCCAACACATGCTTCTGTACTGTCTTGAGACATGTTCATTTGCATACCAAGAGAAAACTATTTTTGAAAATTTATGGCCAGAATGACTTGCTCAATAACCGAGCCAGTCATTTCAGTCATAAGTTTTCAAAAATGCTCTTCTGTTGGTTTGCAAATGATAATTTTCAACCAAAATTTTTGAATTTCTTGAACAAATTTGAGGGCTAAAACATTAAAATCTGTTATTCTGTCTATCTGGAAAATTGTTGACATAAAGTTATGACATAGACAGATTTCTATAGTCCATAGTGTGTCATGCACTTGTTTATGGGCCATACAGTGCCAGCTATAGAGACAAATCCGATTGTGCTGAATTTGATCGGATTCCAATCCATAATGATTATATATATTTAGGGTTCAACTCACCCAGTAGGATGGAAGCAAACGTTGGAGTAATTATACCTCGGAGTAGATTTTCCAGGAACAGAGGAAAGAAATTGCTGTTAAAATGACAGTGAAATACCTGAAAACAATATAAATATCAGAAACCATGTTATGCAATTTTCATAATCATATTAGACTCCTATGAGCCCAAGGAGCCTGTATCACTCACTTACAACATGTGGAACATAGGCATTTCAACTAGAAAGGCCATCACATTTATGTTTAAAGTTTGGCCAGATCCACCGCAAGAAAAAAGATGTGTCCTACTAAATTTGGTTAAGTTGGTCGTGGTTCTCGAGGAGATATTTTTAACTTCCCATTGCTTTACTATGGGAGTTTTTGTGGCAAAAAGATCCAAGATGGCCACCAATACGTTATTTCAGACAGTTTCGAAATTTGCAAATTTGAAATCATCATATCCAAAAACCTATATAAAACCAATTTCAGCTTCAAAATCCATCAAATAAAAACTCCAGTATGGCCACCAAACACACTATATTTTGATAGGTCCACGGTGGCCATGTTTTTTTAATGTATTAACATCCTTTGAACAAGGCTTAATGCCTAATCATATTTCCCAAATTTTGGTCCAATCCATTCAGCAGATCTGAAGAAGTCAATTTCGCGAAAACAAGATCATCCAAGATATCGGGCAAAGCATTTGGTCAATCAAGTTCCCTCGAACAAACTTGGTTCAGCTCTTTCCCTATATGATATTTCATGACTTTTGAATCGATACCCCAGGCGGTTTCAGATAAGATTTTTAAACACAATTCTAACCAGAAATGTGGTTGCATTGCAACCATGAAGCTTGACTTTAGGATTTTGCAATGAGCTATGAACCTTGACTTTAAACTTAAAATAAATATATTAGGCTTATCAATACCCTTATCAATAAGAGGCCCAAGGGCCTGGAATGCACACCTGGACCATTAACATTTGAACCATTTGCATTTAAATACCCGTAGACATGATGGATAATTTTCGAAAAATCAAAGATGGCCACCAAACAAATTGACCAATCAAAATTCCCGTTTGATATGTTGAAGCCTAACATGATAGGACAATTCCACCTAAGTTTCATTGAAATTGGGCCACTAATTAACGAGTTTTCAAAGGTTCTGAAAAATACAAAATGGCCACCAGTAGTAGTTCTAGAGCCTACCACTATAGAATCCTTCCAGGCAAATTTGGATAAAATCCACCAAGCGGTTATGGAAGAGATGCATTTAGACAATTTCCGATACATTTTTCATAAAATTTCATTTTAACAAAAAAAAAGGACCAATTAAAATTCTGAACAGGTGTTCTAGAACCTGCCGTGATAGGGTACATCCAGCCAACTACAGTTTAAATCTGTCAAGCGATTAATGATGAGTAGAATTTTGACAATAATTCTTCCAGCGAAATTAAGTTATAATCCGCCAAAAGGTCATTGACTAGCATTTTGAGAATTTCCAGTAAATCGTTCATAAAATCTCAGGTTTTCACAAATAAACTTGACCAATTAAAGTTCTGTATACAAGTTCTGAAGCCTAGCCTCATAGGGTCCTTTCAGCCAAAGTAAGTTGAGATCCACCATGCGGTTAATGACGTGTAGAGTTTTAACAATTTTCGGTAAATTTTTCATAAAATCCACGATTTTGATCTTTGACCTTTTGACTCCAACATCATTATGCCATGCCATGTCATTATAAGGAGGCATGTGTTCAAGTTTGGATCCAGTATGATTAACCAAACATGACATATAAACAGAAAGGTTGAGATAAACGGAAAATGTTAAAGCAAAAAAAGATTTTTGCCACGGTCAGTGACCTTGACCGTTGGTCTTTTGACCTCAGGATCATTGTGTGTCATTATAAGGAAGCATGTATCCAAGTTTGGGTGCAGTATTATTAACCAAACCTGAAATATAAACAGAAAAGTTGAGCTAAACGCAAATTGGACGCCAACCCGATCAACTTCGTTTGAACAAACTTGGATCACTATACACTAATGATGCTTTCTGCCAAATATAATTGAAATTGGTCCAATGGTTCTTGAGTTGTTATGTTGATGGACAGAGACAGACAGACAAATTGATGGACGATTACCACGTTATAAGCTCACATGGTCATTCTGGCCAGGTGAGCTAATAATTAATCCTGCTTATTTGATTAATAGTACATACATGTATATTATTGGTGGGGTGGTGTCATAAAGTTTTCAAAAACCACAAACAGGAATTGTCAACATAATGCTAACAGAACAACAAGAATTCCACAGAATTAAATGTTTCACCTGTCTCCTGTTTGTCGCAGTGGCATTGACCTTAACATTGAAAAAGAGTTTTGTATCAAGGTCACAGTGACTTTGACTTTGACCGTGTGACCTCAGTATCACCATGCTATTTTCATAACAGCATAGGCAGCCACATAGCCAAGGTTAGTTGCAATAGGATTAACTGATCCTGAAATATAAGCTGAGAAGTCTTGCTAAGCACAAAAAATCTTAACATTGTTGATGCCATCGCCACCGCAGGGTTGGCAAGTTTTGGACACTAGTGGTTTAAACCGCGGTTTAAACCGTCCGCCCAAAACAGGTTTTGGACACCTTAAATTGTCCAAAACTGTCCAAAACCTAAAATATTGGTATAAAAAATATTTTTCTGAAATGTAATTTTCTTAAAACAACTATATAGCATTTAGACACATACAGGTACATGTACATATTGATGGATGGTTATCTACATGTATTTTTGGATACTTTATTGCTATATAATAATAATAATAATAATCTAAAAGGACACATATGATTTCAATAAATTAGGAGTCTTATTTGCTTCTTTCTATAATCCATGGGTTAACTTTTGTTTGTCTTAAATGTTTTAACTCTGTATATTTCGACCAGTTGTGTTAAACCCACAGAAACCCTATTTAATCAATAATGTAAACATATTAGACTACCTATGTACAGCTAGATGTTTATATTATTGAGAACTGTCTCTGTGTCTAAATCTATTTCTTGCAAAATGTTCATGGCCTATGGAAGAATCTTAAACTCATAGAGAAAACATAGTCTGCTAAGATGTTGTTTCAACAATTAACTGATGACCCTTGCTCTCTAAGGCTATTTTAGAATGCACTACTCAGTCACACATTAGCTATGTTTACATAAGATCTTATGCAAATTTGGGATTAAGGCATTAAGCTGATAGAATATAAATTAGATTCTTCATGTTTTCATCTATCCTCAGTTAATGCTAGATATCAATTAGACAATTAGTAAAAAGATATCCTTGTGCTACATTAATCTTTGAATTCTTCTGTTGTCCTGAATATTTATGTGTTGATGGTATTTGAAATAGTTAATATGTATTTCAAAGGTGGTAGGCCTAAGGATCCAATTTGGAAGCACTTTTTGGAAGTTAAGATTAATGGCAAACAAATGGCTAAATGTAGAGAGTGTGAGTACACAGTTGTCAACAAGGTAGCAAGGATGAAAATACACTATGAGAAGCATGAGAAGTCTACTGAAAGTCCTGTTGAACAGGCTGATACAGACAGTGCAGACACACATATCAGCAAAGACATCAACATTTTGAAGGTAAATAAAATTAATGCTTAACCCCTTGCCCTCTAATGTCAATAATTAAAAATTCTATATTTTATTGTGACTATACCAAGGAAACTGGTTTTCATTTTTCAACAATTTTGTTGGGCGATGACAAATTTGTTGAAAATAAAAAAACAGTTTATCTTTTAATTTTATAGGAGTCCAATATATCTAATACATGCCTTAACCCTTTCACCGATGAATTCCTCAGCTATCATTTTCAAGGACACTATGCGGGAAAACTACAGAATATTTTGAAACTAATTTGACTGGAAAACAAATTTACTCGTGAAATGACTGCCGTTTTTACTAAGCCAGTCATTTCAGTGAAAAATTTTCAAAAATTTGTGCTAAGTTGTGTTTAAAAGTCATAATGTACAATGTAGGTAAGGTTACTATTCACTGTAATTGTCTTGGCCGCATAGGGGTTATCAACAGGATGTCTCACCTTTAGTTCAGATACCTGAGTTAATTATTCTCTTTGCCATGCTAGTAATAGAGCCAGGTCTGATAATCTCTGATAACCACAATCACATGCTGAGCCAAACAGTCAAACTAATATTCAGCAAGTCCCAAAGTTTTGAAAATAAATAAAAACATGCATTTATTTGACAGAAGGGTGGTCTATCTTTAACTCTATCCATTCCAAATTTTAAATGTATTGAATTATGACATAAAATTAATTACTTTTGAAAATTCAACATAGGAATGACTGATTTTGTTGCAATGCCAGTCATTTCACCGCCATCGTAAAAGTCACACATATGTCTCGCTTTCTGCTTCGTAGGCGAGACAAAAATTGGTATCGCTCATCAGACCACTAAACACGCCTCCAGTCTAAACTGGTAAAACGTGATAAGCCAAGTCGCTTAAATATACCCGACGCTTGTCTTCGTTTGGAGGACGAAAGTCAGATCCCTGACACTGGTGCATTGCCTCCTATTTATAAGCCACGGAACCCAGCAAGGGACCCGCTACTGAGCATGTGCATGCATATGCTCACTAGTTAGCTGGACCCTGAATTCATGGTCCCTGCTACTGAGCATGTGCACATGATTAGCTGGTCCCTGCTACTGAGCATGCACACGCTCACTGCTTGTTCTTAGCTGGACCCTGTATGAAGGATCCCTAGCACTGATGTCTCCAGTCTAATTGACAGATATATCATGTATATGGGCATTCAGAAATCACAATTTTAACCACTACACTAGAATATATTAATACAATAGCGATATCATTCGAGACCTGAATGCCTCAAGAAAAGTGAAGATTCAGACCACATGATTCTTTAGAAAAATATGAATGCATACACAAATCCACACCCACTATTGACTACTGATTGCTAAAATAATCACAAAATTACAACAACCATCAGTAATTCACCTTTCCACTGTATCCATCCATCATATGATGTCACAATCAACTACGTGACGTTTATAATGACATTACAATCAATGACATCATTATGACATCATAAATGATGTAGATAAGTATGTCACGAATGCATAGTTGAAGACAGACTATGCATTGTTGTACGAATTGTATGTCTTTACTATTTAATAAATACACTGTTGAATATTTTGAAACTAATTTGACTGGGCTCTGTTGCTGCCAAGATACAAAATATTCAACAAACTGTATAGTTTTCAAGAAATTGATAGTCAGGGCATTCATGGATCGATCAATCCCAACACAGCAAAGTGTGGGTGAAGCTTAGCTAAAACTGGAAAGGTGAATTGATTGCTTGTGTAGCCTCTGGGTGTGCGCGCTGGTCCGCCGGATACTCTCGCTCCTCAGCCCCGCAAGTACATGGCACGTTGGGGCGAGGCTGCTGGTTAGCTGCGGATCTCCGGGTTGCGGATCCAGTGTTGCGCATTTCTGGATTGTACAAAGACTGACTTTGAGAGCCGGTGGAACGCTCACGTTCCAGTGGGGGCCGTGTGACCATCGCCGCGGAAGTTGAACCTCACGGTCTCATCCACACTATTTGTGTCACAGGTGTGACAGTCCATTAGCTCCATCTAGAGACTAGACATAATTAAACACATAAATTAAATACAAAGTAACAGACAAACAATGGTACTCTTTTGTTGCTACAAGAGAGAAGTCACGTACACAGGGTCAAGTTGATGACTCGTCATCATGGTCCTCACCACAGGTACCTCATAGATCATAATCCGTGAGGCATCCCCGCAAAGGAGGGTCCTAATGTGGCTACTTAGCAAGTTTAATATAAACTATATTAACCCCTAACACAAACATGATTTGCTGCAAAAGGAAAGTGCCTCGTGTGGGCCTCCATCCCAGGAAAATGCCTATAACGCCGAAGCACAAGAAAAGAGACGGCAAAAAGGACAACTCTCCTGTTCAAACCATACTATGTAAAAGATTCAACCTAGTGAAATTATATGTTATTGTGATGCACGCTGTATTACATGAAGATGGGGGTGGATAATTTCCGTAGAATTCAACACCATCACCGTATATAAGTTCAAAGATACTGAATTAGTAGTTGCCGCTTTATTTATGCAGTCCTTCTACTAGATCCTAACCTACTATTTAGTTTTTGGGTCCAGACCATGGTTAAGCCGCAAATGCCAGTGTATTCTAACTATCTTTAACATATAAGCCTGACCGGCGAGAATGCTCGGTGACCGAATGGTCACCCTCATGGAGCATCCCCCTCAGTTAGACAGTGTGCGGATATGTCACGAGGTGGCAGTTTCAGAATCATATGACAATCCTGTCACCACCGCATCATGACCACATACATGTACAACAACACAGGGACAAGTCACATTACATAAGCACTGGAAAGCACATATAAGCTTAGGGTGGGGACGGAGGGAGCTATCCAACTATGGTGACCTTCCCGTGAGGGTGTGGTGGGATCTAAGACTGCATCCAGTCACTGAGTTAGATGGAGAGCTGTGTCCTGTCCATCACCAGCATGTCGGGGGTGGATCGTGTGAGATCCACACCCGGGGACTAACATTTTACCTGTCATTAGGGTTATGTGAAATTTCCCAAAGATGCACTGCAGGCCAGTAATTATAATATTTTTGCAGTGCTTCCTACTTTGGCGTGGTTATCTAAGTATCCGAAGATACCGGGGAAGTGTGTGAGGTCATCGACACTTTGTTTCCAACCGCTCTGAAACCCCAATAGTTTCAAAGTCAGCTCTAAACAACCTGGTGGAGGGAGGTCCAAACAATTAGTAAGCCCGGAGGCTGGAGGAGCGTAGACAGAGACAATCACTCTTATATTCGTAAGAATAGGCCTTATGGTATATGGTCAATTTGTACAATCTAGCCAGTGTGTGGTGTTACATATCCGCTACTCCCGGAAAAGAGACTTACACAAAATGTCTCCTACACAGTAATCATCCCTACTACTATAAATCTATCCTATTGAGCTAAAATAGTCCAGGTTTAGTCGGCCGTATGTCAGGTTCGCGTAGTGAGAGCATGAACAGCGATCTCAGTGAAAAATTGATGCTGTTGGAGAACAAGGTGGTGCAGTTGATGTTGCTGTATTGTGTAGCCTAGCGAACTGCGGTTCCAATGTTTTTATATAAAATAAGCAAAACATATAACTAGAATGGCTACTGCCATATAAATGACTATCACAATACAGTAAAAAGTGAGGTCACACGACCTTGATGGTGCCTTTTAGTCATCGGCACAAAAATAAGAATAATACATAGTTAAAAGATAAACTATAAAAATATGGTCTCAGACGACTGTGCGGGTACCTGTTACTCATCAGTACCTGTTACAGAAAAGTAATACAATAATATAATAATACAATAGGAGTTAACCTATTAGTCATCGGTACGGAAAAAGTTCTGGAATCACAGTAGTTGAAACGTCACATATTTGGAGCGCGAGACGGCATGATGTGGAAGCTAGCTGCTTGGAAAATCTGCAGGCGAACTGTCTGATGCGGCTCACTCCCAGGAACGGTGAAGAAGAACTGTTGCGGATGCGGATGGCTAGAAGTTAGTCATGTCTATACATAGAAGAGATAATTTAAATGGTGTTTAGAATGTTCCGCACTGGTACGGAGGTTTGAAGCTGCCATGTAGTTATGAAGGGCTACACTTGAAAGTTAAATGCGGATGCATTCTGGCGGATCACAAGACGAGATGCACCGCATAGCTCGTGCAGTGCATTGGGCAATGTTTCCTGACTGCGGTTGAAATGTCTAAAATTGTGCACGACACATGTGCGGATTTGAACCTACCACTTGTTGGTGTGGTACGGCAAATCTGGCGAGCTAACCATCAAGAACATCACTCGGCATACATACTTAGACAAGCTTTACATCTGGGCCAACAGGCCCATCCGCAAGAAGGTCCCTCTGCAGTGTTGGTAGTGGGGTTTCCCTCACTTGAATTTACTTATTAACCCCGGGTGATATCTTTCCAGGAGTGCACAAAAACTGCGATGCGGATGCGGCAGTTATGTGCCAGAGACAAGAACTCAAATCCGATAGGCACTGCTGCTGTTGTATGTAACGATGCTAGCAGTAAGCAGTTGCCTGCATCTCACAATGCCCTGGCCACACAACCTACCACCTTCTCTCTGCTCTGACTGCTCTCGATTCTGATTTTTCAGCCCCTTTTATAATACTTGTGATGTCACAGCTGGAGTACCACAAGTTTGAGAGGCAGGGAAAGTGATCACGTGATACACTATCGTTCCCCCATGCACTAAGTACATGCATGTGCTTATGGCTCTTAGTCAATATTTTGAGAGGAATTTGAAGGTTCAATTAAGGACAACTCGGCCATTTCTGGACCAATTTTAAAATGGTAAAAAGATTTGTAATCCTCCTTTCATTCTGGTAATGATCGATACCAAGAACGACGAGGGGGGAATATAGTTTAAAGAAATTACATGTACCAACTCAGTACAAAATATGATACTAACATGTGTTGGTAAGCAACCTGATGCATGCGCGCTAGGTGATCTCACGGGCTTTGTCATTTTTAGAACCTCTCGCATATGTCTTTATACATGCATACTGTCTTACCCAGGGGGGGGGGGGCGTGCTTGGAACATACCCGGTCCGGCCGTTCCGTACCTAAACAGGCTGGGATGGTTTGTACCGGACCAGTCGATCCGCGCCACACTTGTTTCTTGTTACCTCCAAAGTTGGAAACCAATGTGGGTATGAGATGTATGAGGAATACATAACAGAAGAGACATGATGGATAATTTTGGGACAAACTGAAGATGGTCACCAAAAAGTTAACCAATCAATATTCTTGTTTGATATGTTGAAGCTTACTGCCATAGGATTGTTCCAGCAAAATTTTATTGAAATCGGGCTGTTGATTAAACCTTTCACTGACAAATCCCTGAAAAAGTAGTACGATACAAAATTGTTTGTTGAACATTTAAAAAATAATTGAACTGGAGCTTCCAGTCAAATTAATTTCAAAATACTCAACAATTTTCTTGTATTTTCTTGTACCCTTGAAAATGATACATACGGAGTTCATCAGTGAAGGATTAAGGAGTAGCATTTTAAATTGTCAGGAAATCCAAGATGGCTGCCAAAACATTAACCACTCAAAATACTGATTTAGAATTTCTAGAGGCTACCGCCATATGTAGGATCTTTCCCAGCTAAATTTAGCTAAAATCTGCCAAGGAAAACCCAAGATGACCACCAAAAAGATTAATTAAGATTGTCATTTGATATGTTGAAGCCTACATTTTTACCACGATAAGATTGCTCCGCCTAAGTTCCATTGAAAACGGGCCATTGATTAAGGAGTAGGGTTTCAAATGGTTTGTGAAAATTTTTCAAGTAGGATCCTTCTAGCCACATTTGGTTGAAATCTGTCAAGCCGCTAAGGAGGAGAAGTGTTTTGACGATTTCCAGTAAATTTTTCATATAATCTAAGATTTTCACACAAAAAATTTACCAAGCAAAATTCTGAGTGGAGGTTATAGTCTAACCTACCATGCTAGGGTCCTTCTAGCCAAATTTAGTTGATATCTGTCAACATGGTGAACAAGCTAAGGAGAAGCGTTTTGACAATTTCCAGGAAATTTTCCATAAAATCTAAGATTTTCATCCAAAAAATTAACCAATCAAAATTCTAAATAGAACTTCTGACGCCTACCACCCTAGAATCTTCAAGCCACATTTCTTTGAAATCCACAAAGTGGTAAAAGAGATGCGTTTCGACAGGTTTCGGGAAATATTTCATAAAAAATAAGATTTTTGCCCAAAAGATTAACCCTTTAACCCACATAAAAGCTAAAAATAGCTTCTGCAGTGGTTTTGTGAAACGTCCATTTGCAGACCAAGATAATACCTTTTTTTTTTCAATTTACCACTGGAATAGCTGGCCGAGCCAGTCATTCCAGTTGTAAATATTTAAAAATATCTCTTCTTCTGCAAATGGACATTTTTTATGAGACAAGAGGCCCAAGGGCCCGTGACGCTCACCTGAACCACTAACATTTGAAGTATTTGCATTTAAATATACATAATTCTTTACATTAAACAAGATGGGGAAAAAAATGTTCATGGGAAAAATCTACCAATCAAAATTCTGAATGGAAATTCTGGCGCCTATGATCATAGGATCATTTTAGGCAAGTTTGGTTGAAATTGCTCAAAGTAGTAAGGAGAAGCAATTCGACCATTTTCATCCAAAAAAGTGATGAATCAAAATTCTGAATGGAGGTTCTGGAGCCTACCACCAGAGAATCCATCTAACCAAATTTGTTTGAAATATGTCATGCAGCGATTTGACCATTTCCAGTAAATTTCCCATAAAATCTAAGATGTTCACCCAAAAAATTTAAGAAAAAAATTTGGCCTGGACGTTCTAGAGTCCATCACCACAGAATCCTTTCAGCCAAATGTGGTTGAAATCGCTCAGAATGGTAAGGAGATGAAGCAATTTGGCAATTTCCGGTACATTTTTCATAAAATCCAAAATTTGCACCCCCAAAAATTGATGAATCAAAAATTCTGAATGGAAGTGCTGGAGCCTCCCACCATAGAATCCATCTTACCAAATATGGTTGAAATATGTCAAGCAATTATGGAGGAGTAGCATTTTGACCATTTCCGGTACATAAGATTGTCACCCAAAAAACTGATGAATGAAAATTCTGATTTGGCTGTTCTGGAGCCTAAGACAATAGGGTCATTCCTGCCAAATTTGGTTGAAATCGGCCAAGTGGTTAATGAGTAGTGTTTTAAAGCAAAAGTTGAAGGACGACGGATGGACGGATGAACAACGGATGGTCGCCATGGCATAAGCCCTTCAGGCCAGGTGGGCTAAAAATTTTAATTTTCTTTAACAAAATTGAGGGAAAAGCAAATTGTTGGTCTATCAGTACTAATTCTGAATGTATTCAAATATTTCAAGTGTTGACGTGGGATTTTACTCACATGTATACGAATGCTGACGTGAGATTTTAGTCACATGTATACAAATGTTGACGTGAGAGTTTAGTCACATGTATACAAATTCTGACGTGAGATTTTAGTCACATGTATACAAATGCTGACGTGAGATTTTACTCACTTGTATACAAATGCTGACGTGAGATTTTAGTCACATGTATACAAATGCTGACGTGAGATTTTAGTCACTGTGTAGATATGGGACTGTCTTGTGGGGAGGTCAACACCCCGCTGGACATCTTATATGTACGAGGAGTAAGCCCGAGCACAATTCTTGTTTGAATACCAGGTGAGCTAAGAGACTATGTCACTGTGTATATTTAGATGCATTGATCATCGGCTAGAGCATCTTATTATTTGGATATATATTATCAGCACTGGATCACTGGCAGCAGATACGTCAGCTAGTGCAGGTACAGTTTCGCCGAAACTGAATCGAGCATAAAAGATAATGGTTGGCACCAGGTGGGAATCAATGAAGGGATTAGATAGGACAAACGGACTTGGTTAGTTACGTAGCGGTCTGTGTTCTCACGGAGCGTGGGACCAGATAAGCCGAGAATAACCAGGCTATGAGGAATGGTAACTCGTGTGCCGATTAACTCTAGCATTCTACAAGTTGTCGACTAATAGGCAATGAACATGACATGGACAGGGTAGCGTCCTGTAGGCGGTAGGTACACAATCGAAAGTTACGATCAAAAACGTATCAATTGTAGAGGCGTGCTAGGACACAATCGGAAGTTATGAGCAAAAACATATAAATCGAGAGGCGTGCTAATCCACCAGCAAGCCTTGGTATCAAACCAGCATTCGTCATTTTGGGCAGGTCCTTCGTCAGGAATGATATGGGAAGACAGCTGGAATTCTAAAATAAAGTTAGGGGAACGACAGATCCCATCACTCAAGAACCAGCCAAACCGCAGGTGCTAGGTAGAAAGCACCCTCCCGGGGAGGGAGGGTCGGGGTCTTGATTGGTCAAAATGATGTCATAATCCAATGAGAATCAGAGCAACCTCCGGCGGTGCGAAACCAAGATGGAGGGAGAATAGAAACTGAGATAGTACATAAGGGGGACTTTAACTTTTAATCGGGAGTTCGGTCCGCCTCGCACCTTGTGAAACTCTTGCTGAATGGTTTTAAGTAGGCAAGAGCTGGTCAAAGTGGGAAGCTTAGGAAACATTGAATTGTAATATTTAATGCTTGTGAATAGATCGCTAGGTAACAGTTAAAGTTACCAACTTTGTAGGTTTATTGTATAGTTAAAGTTAGCAAGTAAAACGATCACCTTGTGATATATACAAGGCAAAAGTTTGTTACATATTTGTTGTTATTCTGGAGAACACGGAAGACCACCGTGTCGAACCAATCGTTCTGAAGCGCGCAGTTAGATCAGGCCCAGGCACTAATATAAATATCGTCAGGTCTCTGTACCTACGAGGCGAGCTAGTGTCACGCTCCATCTTCATCGGTGGAACCAGTTGTCGCACCAACCATCCGTACAAGGTTTCATCGAAGGGGGTAGAGCACACGTCATCAATTCAGGAGATGATCCGAAATCTTCAACATGTATACAACTGCTGACGTGAGATTTTACTCACATGTGTACACATGCTGATGTGAGATTTTAGTCACATGTATACAAATGCTGACGTGAGATTTTACTCACATGTATACACATGCTGATGTGAGATTTTAGTCACATGTATACAAATGCTGATGTGAGATTTTAGTCACATGTATACAAATGCTGATGTGAGATTTTACTCACATGTATACAAATGCTGACGTGAGATTTTAGTCACATGTATACAAATGCTGACGTGAGATTTTACTCACATGTATACACATGCTGATGTGAGATTTTAGTCACATGTATACAAACGCAGATGTGAGATTTTAGTCACATGTATACACATGCTGATGTGAGATTTTAGTCACATGTATACAAATGCTGATGTGAGATTTTAGTCGCATGTATACAAATGCTGATGTGAGATTTTAGTCACATGTATACAAATGCTGACGTGAGATTTTAGTCACATGTATACAAATGCTGACGTGAGATTTTAGTCCCATGTATACACATGCTGATGTGAGATTTTAGTCACATGTATACAAATGCTGACGTGAGATTTTAGTCACATGTATACAAATGCTGATGTGAGATTTTAGTCACATGTATACAAATGCTGACGTGAGATTTTACTCACATGTATACAAATGCTGACATGAGATTTTAGTCACATGTATACAAATGCTGACGTGAGATTTTAGTCACATGTATACAAATGCTGACGTGAGATTTTAGTCACATGTATACACATGCTGATGTGAGATTTTAGTCACATGTATACAAATGCTGACATGAGATTTTAGTCACATGTATACAAATGCTGACGTGAGATTTTAGTCACATGTATACAAATGCTGACATGAGATTTTAGTCACATGTATACAAATGCTGACGTGAGATTTTAGTCACATGTATACAATTGTCCTAATTACATTAATCCTGTCATGATGAAGCCGATCAAAATACGCCTCTACACTGATCTTATGGAATGTTCATTTGCATGCCAAGAGAAACCCTTGTAGGCCTATGTAGGTTCATAATTTGGGAAATATGCTTAGAAACTAAGAGCCATTTAAGTTTGTTGAACTTTGCTCATGGGACATTTGAACGTCAAAAAAGATAGCCACCATCGACTAATCAGAATTGAGTGTTACACATTTTTCATATAACAACCGTGACAAGCGATAGTTGTGACATAGAAATGTGGAATACATACATAGTGTCAATCCATCTAAAAGTATCAAAATCTGACACCATTGTTTACACCAGACAGATTGATAGACTATTTGCATATTATACTGCTCTCTTGATAAGCACTGGCATTGACTTTCAATAAAGCTGTTTTGATAAAGTTCAGCAAGCTTTATTCAGATCATTCTCAAAATGTATTCAGTTTCTGGCTATTCAAAATGATAGCTTCTTTGTTTTATAGAGCAACAGCTTACAGGAATGTGTTTCTTTATTAAAGAAACATGTTCCTCTAAGCTGTTGCTCTATAAAACAACAGCTGTTTTCAGCAACTCCATTCCTTATCTTTATACCCCTGTTATTCATGATTTACCTGTCTAACCAAGTCAGATGATTTAGTTCATTATTAGCTCACCTGGTCAAGGGAACTTATGGTATGGTGACAATCTGCCGTCCATCCACCCATCCACCAAATTTGGCTGGAAGGACCTCATTAGGGTAGGCATCAAAATTTCTATACAGAATTTTGATTGATCAAACTTAGAAATCTTAGATTTTATGAAAAATGTACTGGAAATTGTCAAAGTACTATACCGTATTAACCACTTGATGGATTGCATCAGCATAATATTGCATCATACACTGCATCATGCACAGCACATGCTGGTCTGGTGTAAATTCTTATCATTGTTGTAAGTCAGTCAAGTGGTTACTGGTTATGCAATAACATTGTTTAAATTTTAGTGTATGTTAATTATTTAGTTTCTGCAACTTCCACTTTTTGCCAGTTAGGGCAGTTATCAGTTAAAGTTCCTAAACATGCCAAAACGACTTGATATGAAAGTAGGGAATGATTTCAACAAAGAAATTTCTGGAAAAAATAATTACATAGGAAAATGCAAATATTGTGATCAGACCTATGCAAGTAATGCGACACAGATGAGAAAGCACTTAAGTACATGCAAAGCTGCTCCGGCACATGTGACCAAAAGTTTTTCTGAGAGAGCGGGAAGTTTGTCTGTAAAAATATTATAATTATACATCTACATCCTCAATTCAGTAAGTAATGTCACCCACACCCAATCTGCCCAAGTTTACATGTCCCTTACCCCTGAAAGCACAGCCAAATTAAAGGGCAACATTCCTTAAGCACGGATGCGCAGTACCAGTAGTAAAAAATCAAATTAATAACATTTTTTAAAGATGATAATTTGATAAGCGCAGACGCATGCACACATGGAGCGCCATGCAAAGTGGACATTTTTGTGATGGCCTCCGGTTGTTATTCATCAATGAGCTGTGCACATTTGCAAGGTAGTAGGCAGTGCTGACACACTTATGCGTACGTATTATTAATTTATATAGGAAAACGCCCATGTCTATGGAATTATAAGCAGGCGATTAAACACCTACCAGAATGGCAGAACCCCTGTGAAAAGCTGCACCCACTCTGCATCCGTGCTTACGGAATTACGCCCTTAGTTATGCCATCTCCCTTTCCACAATTTGGTATTGGTAATCCATATTGCCAATTGTGCAGGAATTTTATCTTGTTATTTTAATGTGTGCGTGCGTGCGTGCGTGTGTGCGTGCATGCGAGCCCTATTGACATTGCCCCTCAATCGAAAACTCTAACATTTTACTCATTATTCTGGACGCCAGACGCCATTTGGATCGCTGTCTCTCGCTATCCTCCACTTTGCTATGGGCTCGACAAAAACTGTGGTTGCAAAAATTGAATAGCTTACAAAACCGTTTTTCATTACATCCAATTTATCAAGCATTTGATCGCTTGAAAATACACCTTCATGAATGCAAATGGTGAAGGGCTGGGTTGGGTGCAAATATTTTAGGGTAAAAATTGTTCTAAATTCACCAAAATGTGCAATATAGTTGTCGAGCCCTTAGCGAAGCGGAGGATGGCTAGACATAGTGATCCAAATCGTGTCTGGCATCCGGCGTCTGGACAAGATGAGTACATGTAAAATGTTAGAGTTTTCGAATGAGGGGGAATAGGGACCCATAGAGTTACTAATAAATCTTTGTTACATTGTAGGAAATGGAGCCTCAGTTCAAAGGTCAAGAGCCTGTAAATGTAGACAGACCCACACTGCCACTGAAATATGCTGTTGCTTAAGCCGCAAAATCCAGCACTGAAAATGAGACAAATATCTGTGAAACCGTTCATGGACATCATGTCTAAGCCTACACAGATGTTAGAGAAATTGTTAGCAAGAGCAATGTATGCCTCTGCAACACCACTGAGTGTTCTCGATAACTATTACTGGAAACGTGCGCAGATTAGACCAACATTCAAGGTACCTTCCCAGCATGTATTCTCAAACTGCCTATTAGATCAGGAATACGACACTTTACATGCCATCTCCCTAGCAAAACTAGCTGCTGCTAACTCATTGTGTCAAATGAGTGATGGGTGGGCAGACATAAATCAGAGTCCAATTATAAACATCATGTTTACATGCCCAAAGCCAATATTCTTCAAGTCTGTTGAGTGTAGCGAAAAAAGACACATGGCAGAATATATTGCATCCATGCTAAAGGACGCTATAGAAGAAATGGGCATTGAAAAAGTCCATGCTCTTGTAACGGACAATGCCAGTAACATGAAAAAGGCATGGGCAATACTTTCAAAAGATTACCCCCATCTAATTACATATGGGTGCATGGCTCACAGCCTAAACCTTCTAGTTCAGGACCTGCTAAAAATTGGATCCCTGCACCGCCATATTGAGCTTTGCAAAAATATTATAAAGTTCTTTAAGTACAAGCATATTCCAAAAGGCATTCTGGAAAGAATTCAGAAAGACAAACTGAAGAAAAGTGTAGCAGTAGTATTACCAGCTGCAACCAGGTGGGGTTCAGCTTGTGACAGTTTGAACCGTTTGCTAGAGAACAAAGTGTTTAGAAGCAGCCGCTGTTGATGAACAAATGGAATCACTTATAAAACCACAAATGCCGAAACAGCTAGATACAGAAGTTTTCTGGGTACAGATTGAATCTGTAAAGAAATTATTAGAGCCAGTTTCGCTTGCAATCAAACAGATGGAATCGGATAAGCCAAGGCTGTCGGAGGTTCCAAACATGTTTGCTTCATTGTGAGAACACTTCAAGTCTTCGGTTCCATTGGCTCCAGTGACAAAGGCTGAAGAAAGGCAGCTAATGGATGCTTTTGAGTCAAGATTAGAGTTTTGTTCACATAATGTCCAAAAGGTTGCGCGTTTGTTAGATCCTCGGTTTGCATGTGATGATATTGGTCTCACAGGAGGATATAGCAGCTGCCACAGATATAATTGAAGACATATCAGCCAAAATACCTACACTATATGTCGTGACTGATCAGAGACCTTGCTGAATACAGGGCCGAAAGAAGTATTTGGGCGAGAGCTTCCATTTGGGAAGCGGCACAACAAATGGATCCTGTGACTTGGTGGAAAGGCTTTTGCTCAACACACCAGCTGTCCGATGTTGCATCACGTCTTTTATCTTGGCCAACATCTGCTGCACCATGTGAGAGGAACTGGAATCTCCATGTCAGTATTCAGACAAAAAAGCGCAACCGCTTTATCAAGGTAATGTGCTTATTTATTTATTTATTTATTACAGCATGTTCTCTCGACATACATGACGAGGGATAATGCACATTTCCCGCAATATGTCACAGCTTTAGCTCCGCCCTCTAAATTCAAATTTTAATCAGCTCTCATTTTTATTTTAGCTAATTCTCATTTAAATAGATATCTTTCAAAAACTTCTTCGAGATGATAGTACTGTATTTCGCTTAATAGTAGCCTATGATCTAATAGAAGCCCACCCCCTAACTTTGACATATGAGCTCCAATGATTTCTTAGCAGTTTCAAAACGGCAAAACTCTGTATTAGAAGCCCACCCCCTAACTCAGCAGACTGTATAGGAAAATTTTTCTTAAGAGCAAATTTGTAAGAATAGCGTGTATAATAATAACAATCATGTCACAGGGTGTGTCTACTTCAGAGCGATCTCTGCCCTGATACATTCCCGGCCCCTCTAGAAGTCAATAGAGGCCTCGGATTTGTAAATCTCGACCACCTATTAGGTTAATACTAATAGTAGGCCATGTATGTTCAAGATATAATAAAGTTTATTCCACACTTATGTAGTCAAAATGCTCGTAAAACAGTCTTGGCGTGATTAAATACCTTCCTTATAAATATATTTTAAGACCAAATTTATGTACCAAACAACAAGGATGGGAGAAAATGCACATCAATTTTGTAACGCCGATCAACATTAAATGATCCAAATTGAATTATTACGAACGACAATATAGCCGGCTTCTAACGGGAGTTTATCAAACGGGTACCAGTTTTTTAAGATCAGTATAATACTCAGTTCCTATCGCACAATGATAATATATAGATATTCCCGAGTTTCGAGTCCCCGATTCCAAAATATTTATATCCGAGTACTCGCTCTAAAATAAACTCTTCAATTGGAGGCGAATCATGTGATTTGTATTTTTTCGCGACGCCATTTTATATCAAATTGTGGATTAATTCTGATGTAATAAACAAGCTTTATTAAAGGATACGCAATATTTAGGCGCTCAAATCAAATAATTTCACTTCCCCCGTGATGTTTTGAGGTATACTTTAAACATAGGCATAGGTGGTGGGAATTTTTACGGGAGAAAACACGTTGAATTTCCGTGGTATCAATTTTAGAAAACTTTTTTGGGAAAACTCTGTAATATAAGCCCACCCCCTTTATCAGAGATGGTTGGTTGGAAATTGAACACCTCTTGTCCTAACAGAAGCCTAGGCTACTATTAAGCGAAATACGGTACCAGTGTTGTACCAAGAATGTGCTGTGCAAATATCTAAGAAACCTGGAAGGGGTTTATACCTTACTTTTTAAAATATGCCACAAACATTGTAGATGTGAAAGGTGTTTATATTTTGATAGATGCGACACCAGCCCCATCTGGTGCCTTTTATAGTCAAGGTGAGACAACTTTCTGTTGGAATCTGCCAGTTGTTTTTGTGGGCACAATGATGAATCTACAAACCACTACCTCTTACATTGTGCCCTTTTTAATGAGCAAAGAGTCGTTTTCCAAAATCAGCTTGCCTTGAACGATATTTCTCTTGCTAATCTTACGGTCAACCAGCTTCTATACGGGACTTACACTGCTAACTTGGAAATGAACAAACTGATCTGTAATATGGTATGTCAATACATAATTAACACCAACTGCTTTCAGTAGCTTCCCGTTCGCGAACTTATAGTTTAAGGGGTAAAAGGACAGCAGCCCAACACGTGCAGGTCGGGGCGAAGGCAGCACCTAGAGCTCACCTCTGCTATTCTTCCATTTGATCTTATTCCTCGCTCTCTCTCTCTCTATCTCTCACCCTCTCTCCCCTCCTTTCCCCCTCTCTCTCTTTCTCGGTCTTGCTTCCTACTCTCCCCCACCTCACACTCAACATCCACACACTTATGCACACTAATAGACTACAATTAATTAAACTATTATGATTTGCCGCCATTTTGTTGTAAAAATGTTTTGTATAATCTGTATGTGTATGGGAGACACGGGAATAAGACTAAGTCTTATCGTGCTTCCATCTGAACAAAATAAATCACGTTTAAACCAAGGCGAGCCTTTAATGGCCGCTAAGTGGCTAGAGAAGTCTATGGTACCGATAGACCAATACTGAAAGAATTTGAACTAACCTGAACAAGATTCATAAGAGAGAACCAGAGAAAGTTTTTGTGCGACATCAGTTGTTTCAGGAAGACCTTCAGCATCTCAGAATCCTTCACTTGCGCTGTATCAGCAGCATGGCAACTGAAGGAAAATTAACAGTTTACCTCTTTCAACAACAAATTCCTGAAAAAATACATTCTTTACGATTGATAGCATAGTCTGATGAACATTTTGAAATTAATATGACTGGAAGCTATTGCTGCTGCCTTTTGGCAGCAATGTCTTCCAGTTATATTAACCATCTAATGGTCAAATTTAGTCATGAAAATTTAATTATCTGCCTATTGATTGTCTATTTACAGCCCAAGAGAACACAATTTTTGAAGATTTATCAACGGAATGACTAGCTCAGTTATCGAGCCAGTCATTCCAGTGGAATTTTTTTTTTAAATTGCATTCTTTTGGCGTGAAAATGGACATTCCACAAGACCATAACAGAGGCTGGTTCTGGCCTACATGACCATTAAAGGGTTAATTTAAGAATATTCAACAGGCTTTCCTGTTTATTTGACTTGGGATTGAGCTATGGGGAATTTAGCAGTGAACGGGTTAATGGACTAAATTGTCTAAAAAAAGTAAAACAAATTTATGCAGTAAATATCCATTTGTTGATCAAGATACCATTTCTGAAACTTTATCATTAGACTGACTCAGGCTCGATTATCGAGCCAGGCACTCCAGCGGTAAATTTTCAAAAACAGTTTTATCTTGGCTTGGAAATGAACATTTCTCAAGAGTGTGCACGAAAGTGTTTTTTTTATAAAGATGGGTTTTACCCAGATTCATCATTATAGGGCTAATTTACTTAACCCTTTAATAGTCAAGTTGGCTAAACTGGCTTCTGCAGTGGTTATGACGATGCACATTTGCAGGCCAAGACAAACTTTTTTTGAAAATTTTAAACTGGAATGCTTGGCTCAATAACCAAACCAGTCATTCAAGTGGTAAAACTTCAAAAGGGCATCTCTTACCCTACAAACGAACATTTAATGAGCACATATTTAGATTTTGTTGACCATATGATACCAATAAAGGGATAAACAGTTAATTAATAGCTACATCTATCTACCAAACAATTACCTGTAATTTGGCACAATAACCTTCATGCATTTCACCAGTGCCATAGACAATGGTGGGAGGGTAGGTGGGTTAGAACACCTAGAACACCCATAACAATGAAATTTATAAATCTAAGCCAATAAGTTAAATAAGCCGTCTCACTATTCATGGGCAACATTGTAATGTATGGTTATGCACCTGGTTTGCCTACACATATAATCATGCTCTAATCATCAGTCTTGGACACAGCTGTCTTCAATGCCTAGGTTAACCAGGCTTAAATCTGTTATGTACACATTTACTCGTCTCTAAGATAGGCATACAAAATATAATAATTGGTAGCTAAACACAGCTATGCGATGAACAACAGAAATCTGGCTTCAAAGTTAGCGCAATTCAACCAAATTTGCTATGAGACTTAGGTATACCTGTATTATAACAGCCAGTGAGACGTTTACATTTTCTGAGACCTTTACATTAGGCCCCACACCCAGGGTGGTGAGGGTGTGTGTGGATGGCCTGTTAGTGTTGGTGACGAACTTTAAAGTTTATAAAAGCTTGGGGGACCAAGTCCAATTAGTTTCTTAAAATATTCAACAGCTTACCCGCATAGTTTTCTGGAAATTGATAGTCAGGGGGTTCAGAGTTCAGAGATTGATCGATACCAAAATGGGTGAGATGTGGGTGGAGCTTAGATTGAGATGGGCGGGGTATAGCTAAAACTGGAAAGGTCCATTGCCTGTGTGTTCTAGTGATAATTTATAATACATTAACTTGAGAAATTTGTCATGTCATGCAGTTCTACACATAGTTATTTTTATGTAGGGCATGGGGCCAAGCAAGGAAGGCAATAGTATCATTTACGTAAATATTCTCGTAGCATATGTAGATGTATGTCATATCATATCATTCATAAAACAAGCAAGCCTTTCCAAAATACATACATGTATACATGTACATGTGTACGTACATAGATACAATAGTAGCTTAGTGAGAAAATAAGGATATTTCATGATTCTAGATGCAGGTTTCAATTCTTTTGAGGGAGGATACTGGGACCACCCCTGGTCCTTTTATTATCATTTCCCCCACAGTTAATCAGACTCTCATTAGAGACTCACAGAAATTCACATTGACCACATCTAAAACAAGAGGCTCAATGGCCATGATTCACATTTGCTGAATACAATCTTAATGATGTCCATTCTATAGTTTAGCAATTTGTTGGATGTTGACATGAATTCTACAGAAATTAGGCCAAAGTCATATCTATTTGTTTCTGGTACAAGAAATTAGCATTTCATATTATACATTCAGCAGCGTGCAGTCAAATTATGTTCAAAATATTTGACACAATGTTTATTAAATTATAAATTCATCAAAAACATACAATCAGACACTTTTGTCACATACCATTGTCACTTTCATGACTGACCTACGTGATTTTGATTGCGATTTTTCTGACTAAGAGTTACCTCCCTAAAATCATATGACCATACATTACACATACCTCTTTTCTAGGGCATCATCATAGCCACGATCCTTTTGTTTTTTACTGTATTGTTTCTGCAGCCACTTGGAGCTGACCATGAAACCACAAAAACTAAACACAGTCAATACAACACAGAAAAAGCGAAATGATGTCAAATTTGTCTTATCCCAGATTGCGTATGACAGAAACACTGACGCCGATCCTATCGCACTGAATACGGACGAGTAAGAGTTCAGTCTAGTTCTTGCATCTGCTGATACAGCTAAATCAGCGAGAAGAGCAGAATGGTGCAAGTCAATCATTGTCAAGAAACCATCATATAAACATAGACACAGCACAAATTGTATAGCGGGATTTATCCAAGAAACCCAGAATAGGAGAAACGACAATGCAAACAAAGGACCATTCCATTGAATGGCAGAGAGGCGCTTACACACAACTTCTGCAGATGACAGTCCATTGTGTTGACTTGGTGAGCTCTTAAACAGGTAAGCTTTGTCACTTATCCAACCAAATAACGGATCATTTAATGAATTCCACAGTAAGAAGATTGTTTCACCAATCCAAAATGAAACCTTATCAATTTTATACACTGATACAAACATATCCACATGGTACAGTAAGAATATGTTATGCACGATTGAAGTATATAAGGCCATAGAGCCATAGCAGGTGTCAGTTGAACGGTTGATTCTAGCCATGTTGAATGTTATCAGGTTTGTAGATTTATGTTCAAAGCACTCGCCATAAATTCTCTCCAACACTAGATTTGATAGATATGGTAGTGGTAATATTATGCAGATTCCTCATCCATGTTCAGTAAATATTGACATGTGTCAAGCATAATTCCTCTGTCAAATCCCATCATTTAGCTTTAATCAGCTGAATGGCAAATTCATCTGAAAAAGACAAAACACATCAAAGTAATAATAGTGATTAACCGTGAAATGGTCAAATTTGGCCATAGAAACACAAATCATTGTATAGGTCAATGTCCACATTTGCAGGCTAGGAGACCATTCTGGAACATTATCACTGGAATGACATGCTCTGTTATCGAGTCAATCATTAGAGCTACAGTTTCAATAATAATCTCTTAATGCTTACCACTCTAGTGTCAAGACTTTAAATTTTCAAATTAAATTAAAAGATGAACTATTGTTCATTTTTCAACAAATTTGGTGGGAGATGGTGCTGTCGTAGACAGCAACATCTTCCACAAAAATTGTTGAAGAATGGACACCAGTTTCTTTGCTATTGACACAATAAAAGATAGAATATTGACATCAGGGGTTAATGTGCAATGGACCTTTCCGGTTTTAGCTATGCCCCGCCCATCTCTAGCTAAGCTCCACCAACACCTCGCATGTGTTGGGATCGATCGATCTCTGAACACCCTAACTATGAATTTCCAAAAAACTACACAGCTAAGCTGTTGAATATTTTGAAACTAATTTGACTCAGTGCTAAGGCAGCACCAGCGCCCAGTGAAATTAGTTTCAAAATATTCAACAGCATGTTTATTGAATAGCAAAGAATTACAAACACATACAATTTATAGGTGTCGGACTCTGAGATTTCGTGACGGTCTATATGGAACCCTTTGTGAGGTAATGATTGTGACGGCATTATACACAGGCTGAGCTGATTATGATGTCATACGACGTCAGATGATGGATGGATACTCTGGAAATGTGAATTGATAATTCCTCAAGATCAGTGCACAAGCCATTTTGGCCTGCTTTCCCAAAGAGTTAAACTTGATACATGTATGTCTCATCTATACGAGAATAGGAAAATAATCTTTACACGACAGAACGCACAGGATTCATATGCGTTTCGGATCATGAGGCCAAGAGGACTTAAGTGTTCACCAGCAACATTAATATTTGATCAAGGAACATGAAATGTATAAGAATATGTGCATATATGCAGTATAACCAACCCTAAAATATAAGATAAAGAAATTCTGGGCTTTGGGTGAAATTTGATGAATCATTGAAATTCTGAGTGGATGTTTTAGAGCTTATCACCGTAGGATCATTTCAGTCAAATATTGGTTGAAATCGATCAAGTTGCTAAGAAAAAGGGATTTGACAATTTCTAGTATAAGCCTTTCCCCCAAAAATTGATGATTTAAAATTCTAAATGGAAGTTCTAGAGCCTACCACCATATGATTGTTCTAGCCAAACCTTGTTGAAATCAGTCAAACTGTTATGGAAAAGCAATTCGACAATTTACATAATTCTGAATGGAAGTAGAGCTTACCATCATAGGATCCTTTCAGCCAAATCTGGTTGAGGTCGGTCAAGCTGTTAAGGAGAAGCGATTTGACAATTTCTGGTAAACCTTTCATAAAATCTGACTCCCACCCAAAAATATTATGAAATAAAATTCTTAAAGGACAATTCCGGGATGATAAAAAGTCTGCTTTATTAAAAAGATTATTATATTTTTAATGAAATCACGCTAGAATAATAGTCAGACAGAAACAGCGTAACAAAATATGGCTAGATAAAGTAAGTAAAATTGACCATTTCTCGCACATCGGGATGCTGCCATTTGCGTCTAGTGACATCAGTGCTGCACCGCCACTAGGGATGACTGGATGGGCGAGGCTAATAGATGCGGGTATATATATTAAGGAAGTATAGGCCCTATGTATATGGTAATACCAATGGAATCGCTGAAGCGATTTCAATGATTCTTAAACCTCCAAATAGGTGCCTACTCCAGGATTAATATGATATAATGGATGTTAAAATCAGACATTCAAAAATCTGGAATATATAAATATTGGTCATCTAAGATACAATCTGAGAATATTGTATCCTTTTTTGGTCAAATTCAGCATGAGATGGTTTTGTCTCACAGGCTCTATCTTTGGAAATTAAAACTGAAAGAAATGGTTATTTGCTTGACTAATTATAATTTTGCTCACATGAATATTGCCTGAGATATGATCAAATGTATTAACATTTTGACAGAAAATCAGAATTTTCCTATGTTGATCTACACTGCCCCGCAAGTTGTACTAATACAATAATTAAGATATTTTGCTGAAACTTTACCAGTTTTGGGATAACATTATAAAGCATTGGCATGGCAAATTCAGTCATTGTAGCTCTAAGCCTTATTTTGATATGTGATGATGGATAGAGCACATCCCGAAATTTTTGTTTGAAATGTTGCTGGCTTAGTTGTACTGCAAAGTGTATCTTTTGAAACACTACTGGGCCACCTCTGGACTATCCCTGTTGGCTAGACAAGGGATAACTGATGCCAAAGCTGACTTGTATCCAGCAACTGTGACGGGAGCTAGTCTTCAAAAGAACAGCTCACAGAGAAAGTCTGCTATTTGCTGATAGTGGATTGAAAGGTATCAATACCCTTTTCTTCACACCAGTCTGCAAATCTGTTAACCTTGTTGTTATATGACTTGAAGGTTGACCTCCTTCTCGCAGCCGCGATGAAATCAGCAGACTGTTGAGAAAAGCCTTCCCACGTGGAACGTTGTTTGATAACATCCACGCAGTCAATTTTAACATTTCGGGACGCTCGTGTAGGAAGCATCCCTTGGCCTGGGAGATTATGTTCGGAATCTCGGGCAACTGCACAGGATTTTCCACCAGCAGATCTAGAAGATCCGTGAACCACGCCCTGATCGGCCAATACGGCGCTATTAGCAGGACCAGACACGGTTACTCCCTGACCTTCACCAATACCTTCGGTAGAAGAATGGTGGGTGGGTACGCGTAAGCGTGCATCCCTCTCCAGCTTATCGCCAGAGCGTCTGTATCGACGGCATTTGGATCTGGAATCGGCGAGACATATGTCATGATTTGAGCATTTTCCTTTGTGGCGAACAAGTCCACGTTGGGTTTGCCCCAATGCTCGAAGATCCGTCGCAGAACTGGAGGGTTGAGGGACCATTCTGTTGGCAGGATTCTCTGTCTGCGAGACAAAGCATCCACCAGAATGTTCAATCGGACAGGAATATGAGCTGCTTTCAAAACAATCGAGTAATTCCTGCACCATTGAATCAAGTGCCACACCCTGATGCACAGAGTGGGCGACCTGGTCCCGCTTTGGCGATTTATATATGATACTACTGTCGAATTGTCCGACCGTATCAATATCACCTTGCCCCTGATCATCGGAAGGAACTCTTCTAACGCCAGTTCCACTGCCATCATTTCCAACAGATTGATATGCAGCTGACTCTCCGGGAGAGTCCATGTGCCCGAGACCTGGTGTTCTCCCAGGCAGGCACCCCACCCCTCCAGCGATGCATCCGTGTAGACGGACAGCTGGGGGTGGGGTAGGTGCAGCGAAACCCCTATTAGGAGATTCTGACGCTGTTTCCACCATAGAAGATGCGATATTATCGGCTCCAAAACTGGCACCAGTTTTGACAGGGGTTCTGTTCTCTGTTTCCACAGAGACATCAGATACAACTGGATAGGTCTTCGCATTAGAGCAGCGTACGGGATAACCTGCTCCATGGAGACCATCATGCCCAGCATCTGAAGGAACCGCCTAGCCTGAATGTGGTTTCCCACTCGAAAACTCCTGAGGATGGCTAACAGAGACACCACTCTGGGCTCTGACGGGTAAACCCTGCCCTCCTCGAGGTCGAATCGCATCCCCAAATAAACGAAATGTTGAGTGGGCGTCAACTCAGATTTCTCCTCATTGACTATCCAGCCTAGATCTGAAAGTAACTTCAGAGTCAGAGCAGTATCCACGTTCAACCTGGCTGCCGAGTCTGCCTTGAGCAGCCAGTCGTCTATGTAGGTGTGTAGCGTCACGTTCTCTTTTCTGAGAAACGCTGTCACCGCAAGGACCACTCTTGTGAAAACCCTCGGAGCTGTCGACAGGCCAAACGGGAGAACTGTAAACTCCCATACTTGATTCTGAAACGCAAATCTCAGAAACCTGTGCCAACTCCGATTCATCGGAATGTGAAAATATGCATCTTTCAGATCGATCGATACACACCACATTCCTTTCCTCAATCCCGCCATTACCGACCTCGGCGTTTCCATCTGGAACCGAGGCGTATGGATAAACCAATTTAATGGCCTGAGATTGAGTATGGGTCTCCATCCCCCTGTGCTCTTGGGGACAAGGAACATGTTTGAATAGAAGCCTGGAGTGTTCCGGTTTGCTGGTTTTATTGCTCCCTTCAGAAGCAAACCTGACACTTCCTTTTGAACGGCTTCTAACTTGTCTGGCTCCCTTGGTACGGGTGTCCAGACAGGTGCCAAAGACAGATTTTGTGGTGGAAAGTCCCACCACTCCGGCATGTAACCCTGGGATAACCATCCCAGGACCAGACTGTCTGACGTCACACCTCGCCAGGCCTCGACGAGACGCATGAGCCTTCCACCCACCATAAATGCCTCGACGTCTAACGGGGTTGTCCGGCTCGCAGTCCGCCACCCCCATCTTTCTTAACGAGAGAGAGTGAGAACCATTTCGTTCTAGGCACGACGGGTATAACTGGCACCGCTGTTCCTGTCGCACAGGCGCGGTCCAGGCGGATATGAAGGGAGCTTGCGTACCCTCAGGTACGCTTCGGCCCCTTCTGTCCGCCCTTTGAGGCCTTACCCTTACCCTTCCCGCCTCTAGGGCGGTCAGGAGCAACACTGGGGAGGGTAGGCGCCTCTACAACCTTCCTGGGCTTCTTCGCCGGCGGCGGCTCCGAGAACCCAGCTGAAGCAGAAGTCACAACAGGCCTGGCTTTCGCCTTGCTCTTATGCTTCTTCTGCTTCTTTGAAGGCTGTCCCGTTAGCGGTTTCCCCACAGCCCCTAGTGCGTGCGCTTGCCGCACTAGCTCTAGCTGTAGGTTTACCGCTAACCGATTCTGCGCGATACTGGCGGTGTCCTCTAAGATGGCCCGCGCTTGGCCACCAAAGATGCTAGGCCCTGTCAGGGGCATCCCAAGAAGACGCTCCCTGACTGCCATAGCCGGACGCATATGGTCAATGACCATTTGCCTCCTGGACTTCGTCACTCGCGCTTGCACCCTTGCCAATGCGTCCATTGACAGCACCAAGCCGTCATTAACACATGAAAGCACCACAGGTGGCACAGGGTGGCCTGCCCCCGCTTCAGCCCACACCGACTGAAGGAGACGATAAGAGTGATTGACAGCGCTCTTCGCTGCCCTCACACCCTCATCGCATAGGGACAGGACTTCTTCCTGGTGCACCTGGGACTTATCCACTAGTGCCGGACCGGGGCCACCCGACCCGGCACTCTGGACTCCCAGTACCCATCGGTCATCATCCGTGACCGACGGGACTACACCATACCTGTCGTATTCACCCCGCGGAATACGACATCTTGCCCGCACCTCCCTGGAGGCCGCAGGGAGCTGACCCGTGGTCATTAGTTGTTTGCTATAAATAGCATCCAACAAATCTATGAACCGTGGATCCAATCCCACTGACTGGATGCGGGCCGCGGGCAAAATCCCTGTCCTAATTGACGCAACCGACGGACGGGGCGCATCTTCATCGGCCGTGGCCGAAACCACAGACGGGTCAACCCTGGCTAGCCACGCCAGAGCATCTGACCAATCTACCTCCGATGAAGACACCCCCGCAAACACGTCATCCGTTGACGTGCTCACGGGTCTGCCAGCCACGGCCTCCCGGCAAGGAGCCTCGGCTGACACGCCAGGCACTCCGGTACCACAAGGTTCTGCCGCGACCCCATGAAACACTCCGATCCATGGGGTAGGTCCGCACGGAAAACTGTACGGACCCGTAGCAGTCGCGGAACCATAGCCGGACACAGGCGCCAACGGCACCCCACGTCCGACTGCCGGACCAGGCGAGATAGGTGAGTACCACGCCCGGCCCGGCACACCCGTTCCCGTGACGGCTGGTGCCAAACCAAGCCGCACGGAACCGGTGTACGGTAACGGATTTGCCTCAGCCACAGGCGGAGCCGCTGACCTGGCTTGCGCCAAACCAGACAAATGGAGGCCGGTTCCGTCCAGGATGGAATCAACCTCCATATTCTCCACCTGCGGCTTCACGGGCTGCAGCAACCTCTCCTCCTCGTCTTCAGACTCCGAAGAGTCGTCACTAGACGAGTCAACCGTGGAACCGTCCTGGCGGACGGCTCCCACACCTGGCGGACCGGCCACCGCTACTGGACCACCCGGAGGTGGCCGCAGAGAAACAGAAAACCTGTCTGGCCGAAGCCAGACGGGACTGCCAGGGGGCCGTACGAGACGGCCCCCTCGGTAACCAGTCCAGAATCCTGTCCGAGGACAGGATCCGTACCAGGCATGGGGAGAAACTGCCCCCCAACCTTTGGTAGCAGGGACGACACCCGCGTGGGCAGAACGCTATGCAGAAAAACCCTGCACAGCCGGACCAAACCACGCCGGCGGTGCCATCTCCGCCACCTCCAGCTGGGGACGTGGAGCACCCCCCACTGGCCGAACCGGGCGCTCCACGATTTCGTCTCGGACCGCCTGACCCCGCGTCAGACCCAGCCAAGTCCTTCTGGCAAGGAACTTAACCATCATCTCAACGGACCACACTGCACAAACATTACACCTATGATCAATATTACACAGGGAACACCTAAAACAGACATGGTCCTTGAACACGACACGGACAAACTTATGGCATTCGTCACATGATGGCGGGGCTGGCTTGGCCTATAACATAAGCACAAACCTACAATAAACAAGCGGAACGAGACCCGGATGGAAGGCAGACAATTAATTTTCAAATAATTTGACTCATAAATTAACTGTAACCCTCCCGCACCCCACCCCGCCACGTTACAACAACGATCGCATTGACTATGATGACAAGAACGAGGCGGGCATTAAACACACCCATAATAGATCCTCCAGGATGTGTAACGGCTCCAGGAATCATATCGCATAGCATTCGGGGTATATTTACTAATCAATATAAATTATACTCCTAACGAAAGCAGCACGATATGTGAAGAAAACAACAAAATGTATAACAAACTGCTGTATCACACGGTAAAACCGCAGACCACGCATCTACTCAAGAATTTTGAAACCACCGATCATTGCAAACCGATCGTGATCGCACGTAAACTTGATCATTCTAAAGTTTCCGGTACCATTTTTAGTACGCAGCACCCAGAACAAGATGCGCGAATTAATGAAAAAATTTTTCTTCACATAAACATCCGAGCGACCGGGTGTGACGTCACCCGCTCGGATCCTACGGAGAACGACGTCAGCCGATATTCGTGTTAGAAATACCGTAGCATAACACCTATTTTCATATCTGCCGATCGCCTGTTGGGGGTTAAAGAAGGCGATCGTCTGGCATATATCGTTGTTAGCACACGTCCCAGATTCTATGGGATCAGAAATTGGAACATGCGACACAGCGAAATTTAGAGACCTAAGTCTTTTAACTATGGATAATAAAGAACGATACAACCTGGTTATCTTCGGTGGTATTCTCCATAGCATCCTTTAGTTAATCCTTTCACGAACACACAAACTATCACAGATTAAAGACT
The DNA here is from genome assembly GCA_034401795.1 of Chaetoderma sp. LZ-2023a. NCBI lineage: Eukaryota > Metazoa > Mollusca > Caudofoveata > Chaetodermatida > Chaetodermatidae > Chaetoderma > Chaetoderma sp. LZ-2023a. Next base: position 35,373,553 of record CM067369.1, read on the forward strand.
TAGATTTTCTTTCACAAAAAACACTAAAATCCTCAATGCAGAAAGCATGTATTGCTCTTGTTGCTATGCAAACAAGAATGAGCTCTATGGTAAACGGGTACTCGGCAGTTGGGAGCCGAGTACCCGGTTCCCAGGAGTCGGTAAAGCTTTCTAAGTCTATAATCCTAGAGCCGCTGTCAGGGCCAGCTGTATATCAGAAGTAACAGAATGGTGAGTATTGATCGAAGGAGAATGGCCAATTTGGCCGGCGGCCAACTTGATATTTGGTCGATTTTTAGAAGCATCTTTAAAAATCTCTGAAACCGCTTGGTGGATTGAAACAAACTCCAAGAAACATGATCTAGGGCACGAGCTGAACAAAGTTTGTTCACGGGAACTTGATTGGTCACATGATTTGGCAGCCATCTTGATTGACCTAGTTTTAGTGAAAATGACTTCTCCAGATACACTGAAGGGATTGGGCCAAAAATTTGGCAGATATGATTAGGGGGTAAGGGCCATTAAACTTTGTTCAAGGGAAGTTGATCCATAAAAAAACATGGCCGCCGTGGGCCAAGCAAAACATAGTGTGTTTGGTGGCCTTATTGTGTTTTTTTATTTGATGGATTTTGAGGCAGAAATTGGTTTTATATGTGCTTTTGGGTATTCTGATCTCAAATTAGCAATTTTCGAAACTGTCGGATAAGTGGTTTGGTGGCCATCATGGATCATTTTCCTGTCAAAAACTCCCATACTAAAGCCATGGAAAATTTTTAATGTCTTCTAGAACTACTGGGCCAATTAAAATTATTATTTGCCATTGAAGGGATTGGGCCGAAATTTTGGAGATATGATATTGATGACTAAGGGCCATTAAAGTTTGTTCAAGAGAAGTTGATACATAAAGAAACATGGCTTCTGTTTTCTTGTTACAAGTCTGCTCAAATCATTAGAGTTCTACTTATTGTTAATGACCATTCTAGTTGAGATGCCTATAGTCCAGGTGAGCGATACATGCCCCTTGGGCTTCTTGTCTTAAAGAACACTCAGATGGCTCCAAAATATATTTGTCATAGTAGATTCATTATATGAGGCTATTAGTCTTTATTGACCCCCGTTTTAATAGTCCATACATTGTCCGTTATAGACAGGTTTCACTGTATCGAGAAACAGTTATGTTGGCAAATAAAACTGTAAATCCAATTCCATGATGCCAGCTTTGGATTTTGTTGAAACCCCATAGGCCTATTTGCACACAAGATGAGGTATCATTACTGGAATCCGACCCAAGTTACACTCTTTACACAGGTTTGTTAAATTTGGTTTCACAGAAACATTTCACTCTATGTACTTAAATCAGTAACAACATGCACCACGAGAAAATGTCATCAATACTTTTTATTGGTGACATCTTGTCAGGGATACCTTTAAGGGTCAAACTTAGACGGGCCTACCAGGGAGACAATTCAAAATCAACTATGTAATGTCTATCTCCCATTCAGCCACTTTCAGAAAAAAACATTAAAGAAACAACAGAGGAACACCTGAAAATGAGCCCTTGGATGAAATCGGAAATGAAGCTCTAAGTTTGCTTGAAATATAAACTGTTTATTTCGAATGAATCTACAAGTCATAGCAGTGCTGTGCTCATTGACTGGTAAACTTTCAAATACAAATGTATGTTCACTAGTCACTATTCATGTATCTCCTGTTAATGTTCAGGCATTTTTAGCCTAGTAGCTTAAAGGTCATATTTTGGGAAATCAATTTAAGTGTACAATTATGCAAGATCTACGACTTCACTGGATCATGTCAAAGTGGTTTCAAACGTGGTTGCAGCTGCGCAGACATTGTATGGGCTCAAGGCATACTTGTGTCGGTAGTCATGTCCAAACACTGGGATTTTTGCAAAATGGGCATTGACATGTCACAAGCCTTCGACACAATTAAACGCTCAAAGATCCTAGATGTACAGTTGCAATGAAGATGAGCTATGACTAGTGAGACTACTGCTTGCAGACACCAAGCTGAGAGTACGAGTCAAGTCAGTGAAGTCTGTAGAGTTTGAGACATCAATCGGCTCCCCACAGTGAGATGGTCTATCCCCTGTGCTCTTCACCTGTTGCCTGGTTGCTGCATTGAAATCCGTGCGGGAAAACGCCACAAGACCAACCCCCCCCCGGTGTCAATAATGGGCATGCCGCTAGAGATGGAATATGCCGATGATGTGGACTTTATAGATGAGGAAAAGAAACCCCTTGACGAACTTCTCCCAATAGCTGCAAGCAAACTAAAAATTGAGAATCTCTTTATGAATGAATCTAAAACAGAGTTCACCCACATATACATGTACCTATCTACAAAGCATAAAACTAAAGAAAATGATGATCCACTCCGTGGCGGTGAACCATGGAGGAAAGGTAAAATCCTGGGCTCACTGCTTTGCAGTACTGCTGACGTTGCTGCACGCTGCATCATGGGGAACATAGCTTTTCAGTCCTTCTGGAAGCTATGGATTCATAGATCAAAGATGCCCTTGGTAAAAAGACTACATCTATACAATGCAACCTGCGTATCCTTGATGATGTATAACTGTAACAGCTGGGCAGCTTCAAAGGCAGCTATAGACAAACTTGATGCCTGCCACCGCAAACACCTACGCACCATCACTGGACACTGATTGCCAGAGAGCATAATTTCCAACGATGCACTATACAAGGTGTGTAATACACCGCCGCTGTCTGTAAAAGTCGCCCAGCAAAGATGGTCCATGTTTGGTCATGTGCTAAGGATGCCAGAAGACACACCAGCAGAGAGCCTTAGAATTCACCCTACTCGGAGCCAGCAAATACAGAGGCAGGAGAGGACGTCATTGCATAAATCTGCTAAGCGTACTACGAGGTGACCTCAAGAAAGCAGGATTAGGTACACTCAAGTCAAGAATGGATCTGAGGAAGCCAAGGATTTCGGCTGATGACAAGACAGTGGGCAAAAGCGAAGAAGGACTGATTGCAGCTGTAGGATGTTTCTACTACTACAGCCGCAGAATACAGTAATCATACATATGCTAGTACTTACGGCATTATTGTATAGTAATTAATAACAAACAAGCCGTATGTGACTAACATTCGCAAAATAGCTAATATTAAGCCGCGAAGTCGGCGTATGATTGAATACATGAAATTACGTGATGACTTACCACCCTTGATTTTGAACTCTTCAGCGTCAAGAATGATGTAATGGTGGAACAAGCTATTATACTGTAACGTTGAATACACGCGGCTTCATTAAACTCCAGCAGGAAATAAGTACATTTTGGTTGCATTTTCCCGCTCAGCCAGTCAGGCAAAGATAAAAATAGCTTTTTGAGGTCTTAGGCCAATAAAAAAATAGAAAGATATATGTTGATTGATTAAACCATAAATAAACAACTAACCATAGAGACTAATGTGCACTCTTACTTAACATACATAATATAGCCTACAATGGATTGACAATTTTTTGTTACTGAATTAAATACATGTGCATAAATAAAACAGACACACGTAGGCCAGCTACATGTAGATCTTTCTTATCTGTCTAAAGCAAAAATTGTATGAGATCTCAATGCAATTTCCTTAGTCTGACATTATTGCGAAATTTTACAAAAACCAGCCATGAGAGCCTATATACGCTACATGGCTTAGGCCTAGAGGGTGGGTGTATAGGTAGAATCACGCAAAAACAGCAACAGCTACGAAAAACCAATGCAGATTTTTCTCGGTTTTATGTTTCCAAACATCTTTGAAAACGAGATTGCTTCAATGGAGTTTTGGGCGATAGAAACAGGGCCTATGCGTGAACAAAATTAGCCTGTAAATGACAATTAAGATAATGTACAGGCGTGTGAGTTTTTAAAGCTTAGCATATAATCATCATTTTCGAGACTGACTGTTTGCAGGTTTTATCAGAAACCCTTCTGGTTTTACATATGCCTGTGTCATTGGTAAGATTATAGTCGAATAGACGGGGAAAAAAAAGCGTCCAACAGACATTGCACGACTGTAGCGAAGGTTGGATGGGGGGGGGGGGGGCACTTGGGGAATGACTGGGCCTGCATATTTTCACGTTGAAGGAAAGCATATTATTTTGAGAAATTACCACCACAAAACAAAGATACAAAGTTAGTAAAACAAACATTCTGTGTGATGGAAGTACATAAATAGTATCAGATGAACGAATTCATAGGAAGACTGACATATCAGTTATCAATCGTCTCTCTTTCAGTTCATGCATCAATGAAAACTTATATTAAACAAACAATTTTGACAGTCTTGGGCGCATAGGCTATGCAACGTAAATTTGTGTGCTGTTAATAAACGTAGCCTATCTAAATATGACAATTTAGTTCATCTTATGCACCTGTTATAAATCATTATTGTCATGTTTTTGAGCATCTTCACTCACAATATATACATTTGACGCGATTTTTCAGCGCATACACGACAATGGTACATGCTCAGGGCCAGCATTTGTCTCTAGTATGTAAACCTACAAATTACTCCCAGTAAAAGCGTGGAGAGTGAGTGTCATTATGCTTAAATTTATACGTTAGCTACACATTACATTCAAAGAAGTGGGGAATATATCCCCAGAATTTACTTCCTCGCCAACATACATGTAGGATACGCACGCATGTGTAGGCCTATGTTTAGAATGACATCTAGAATGAGAGCTACATCTGGAAAATCATAACAGGTTCTGCTAAATTATAGATACAGTTGTGCAAACTATATATGTTGTTTATCAAATGGAATGCAGGTAATGACTTCGCATAGCATCAGAATTTTCAGAGAACAGACCCAGACCCAGACCCCGCCCATCCACACCTGGCCATTTGGAAGGGACACTCACTCACAAACCCTGTCCCATATTGGACTAACTCCATAATAAAATCCTAGATCTGTGCTTGACGGCCATACACCAATACTGGATGTAGCCAGATATAAAGTGGATACTGTTTCTACAGATTCACGTTGAGATATTTTCTTGGAGAAGATCTCATCTAAAGAGGGTTTTTTTCGTGGTTGAGATTTTCATATAAATACAGCACCGGTACTATTATAAACTTCTGACTAATGTCTACCAGGAATATCATTGAGATAAATGCATATTTCAAAATTCATTGCTAAATACAATAGAATGAAAAATTTACCTTGGGTAAACAGTGTTGCCTGTATTAGCTTTGCTTAGCGGTTGTTCCACTATGATGTCACCACTGCCTGGAATTTAAGGGAGGTAATTCGTGGTGTGATATTCTAAAGCTATGTACTTTATCAGCAATAAATATGCCATGTATTAGCAAATTGATAACAGCTATATGATTTGGAAGGGCTGAATATATTATAATGTCTTAAAATACAATCTCCATATATGACCTTCAAGTTATTTTATAGTTTTCCATATTCATACATTATATGTCACGCAAGTCACATTTTATGTCATGCGAGTCACATCTTTTAAAGTGTGCCAAACAAAATTATTTAATAGAAAGTTTAAAATTCAGCTTGAATTGTTCATGAGTAGTTCTTCCTACATACTCGGATATATAGAATAGCATTTTACTGATAACAGGCTACGAATCTGTCGTTTAGCTCCGAGTGTTGGAAAATGACAATTTCTAGCTGTCACGCGAGTCACGGTGTTCTGGTTATCAGCGTCCTACTTTTTAGTATGCATTGAGATATATATTATATAAGCTAGAACCAAGATAGCCAAATTGTGTTAAAATTATTCATCAAAATGTTAGCAATAGTGTTCAGTAAATAACTATCATCTGCATGGTATGAAATGGGTGAAGAAAGCAGTACATTACAAGATAGCTGCCCTGTAATTATACCCTCCTACATAACAAAGGAATCATAGAAAAAAAACCTCTATGAAATGTCTCAGCTTTTAAAACACAGACACCTGGACTAGATGTGTTATTCAAACTCTACATACATGTGCTCAGTACTCTCACTCAGTACAGCACTATATACATTGTATTGTAATACTTTTTAATGCAACATTTATATAGCAAGGTTTACATGTATCTATAATAATTAGACATGGCATTAACCTTTAGCCCTATTCATCAGAAAAGACTCGGCATTAAGGTATAATTAATACAAATAAACTAAAAATAAGATCTGGTGAATGTTGACTTTTTGGACAATAATTTGACCGAAAGATATAACTACCGATTGGCAACAATTTTTATTCTAATTATTTTTAATATTAACGGAGAGTCAACCAAAAATGCCTTCCACACTGGTCTTGAGCAATGCTCATATATATATGTAAGCTACGAGACTATCCTTTTGGGCATTAAAGGATTAAAACATAACAAGTAAACATTGGAATTGATCAAATGGAATTGAACTTGTCTGGGTGGAATTAGAATTGGAATTGATAAACTGAATTAATGTGCATACGGAATTGGAATTGATAAAATGAATTGAGGTGGAATTGGAATTGATAAAATGAAGTGATCCCATCCCTGCTGCATCATCGGGACACCAACGAAGATTCCTGATGATTGTCAAGTGTCTCTCGAGTCCACAAAGCAGACGATATCTGAATGGCCTACCAAGTGGACGTGCTCCCTAAGCTGCATCCGAGGAAAAAGGTTATGATATATTAATACGTGGTGCAAAAACACCACATTAGTCTCAGGACAAATTGGATGACACCCGTTATCAATTAAATAAAAAAATAAAAAGGTTGCCGTTCTATTTATCTGTATCTTTTCTCTCTGCCATTGAAATCTCCCGCCAGCTTCACGTGATTTTGATGGGTTTTCCAGTAATTGTTTTATTGACATCCAAATGTTTCTCTTTATTCTTGTTTCTTAAATATTGCAGTGGTAGACAAGTAATATCTATATACATGTATGATATATTAATACGTGGTGCAAAAGCACTACAATATTTATTATTTTTTTGGAGGTTATTATCCCCACATTTTAAAAAAACGTCTGGAATATTGTAATCGCCTCTGTCCATCTCCATCCGTCCGTCACGCTATCTCCCCAAACCATTGGGTGGAATTAAATCAAATTTGGTATTTGGGTTACCCATATGATTCTGCTTTGCAAGACGATATTTAGATTTGGCTCCACCCCCAGGGGGTGTGGCAGGTGTCAAACGGTCAAATCAGTTGTAACCCAACTCCACTGAAATCGTTAGATGGAGCTCAACTAAATTTGATATCTGAGTCACCCATATGATTCCGGAGTGCAAGCAGCCATTTAGGTTTGGCTCCGCCCACCAGAGGGTTGGGGAGGTGTCAAATGGTCAAATTTTAACATGCAGAAATTGAGTGTTACGCATCTCCTTCAAAATCGTTGGACAGAATTCTTTAAAATTTGGTCTATGGGTTATATGGAGTACATGAGCACATTTACATTTGGCCCCGCCCTCAGGGGTGGGTGAGGGGTGGAGGTCAAAAGGTAAAAAAATTGATTGTAATGCCACTCCTCTGACACGGTTGGATGGAATTCAACCAAATTTAGTGTGTCAGTTACCCATATCAATGTGGAGTATATCAGCACATTTACATTTGACCCCGCCCCCAGGGGGTGGGGATGGGGTCAAATGGTCATGAAATTGATTGTAATGCAACTCCTCTGAAATCATTTGATGCAACTCAACCAAATTTGATATCTGAGTTACTCCTATGATTGCGGAGTACAAGAGGCCACTTAGATTTGGCTCCGCCCCCATGAGAGGGTCAAAAGGTTAAATTTTAACCTGCAGAAATTGACTGTAATGCATCTCCTCCGAAACCATTGGACAGAATTCAACCAAATTTGGTATGTGAGTTACCCATATCAATGTGGAGTGGATGAGCCCATTTATATTTGTCCCCGCCCCCATGGGTGGGGATGGTGTCAAAGGATCATGAAATTGATTGTAATGCAACTCCTTTGACACCGTTGGATGGAATTCAACCAAATTTGGCATGTGAGTTACCCATATGATCGTGGAGTGCAAAATGACATTTACATTTGGGTCCGCCCCCGGGGGTGGGTTGTGGGTGTGTGTCAAAAGTTCAAAGCGGTGAACGTGGGGATTTGCGATGACGCGTCTAGTATTAGAATGTATTACTGTAAAAAATTATTTTCTTAAAATCATTCAATAAAGTAGATTTTAGCATTAAAAACTGAGTACCGGTAGATGTGCCATGCGAGTCACAATGGAATGGCTGTGCTACTGTTTATGTATACCGAGTATTACGAAAAATTTAACTTGACCAAGTCTAGATTTACTACAATAAATTAAGTTGTGCTCCAGTTTTAGCAGCGTTTATATCACTACCTTTGCTGACAAACTCTCCTGTTGTCATATCATAGACAGTGGTGTCACATCACTATCGTGTCGCTATATAAATAACAAACTTACATCCCTGTTAAACACTGGTACATAAGTACATAAAAACTCTCTGAAAACCGATATTGAGTATTTACACACGATAAATTTATTTGGAGGAACTAAAAATTTTAATTCATGTATTAGTCGGCACAAGTATAAATTTTAATTCATGTATTAGTCGGCACAAGTATAAATTTTAAATAGATGCCCTTAGAACAAGCAATCATTTTATGCATTTTGATGTCAGTGTATTGAAAAACATGTATTTTCACTAAATTACATTTTTTACCCATGATAATAATACCGATAACTTGTAAGGAAATGATACAAATCAATCCAGTTTTTGCACCCGATGACATCTGCCAGTTACTGGGCTGAGTAGCATAGCAGCTCCATTGCCATAGCAATAATTTATTTCTTCCGAAGCGTGGAAATGGCATGGGGTGCTTATGTAGTTTTCAAATCTAGATTGAGTTTTCTCTACCTGCAGTGTCGATTCAAACAGGCCCTAGTTACCACATATCATATAAATTTCAATAATTTTTTTCTATTTTCACTGATGTTCATTTTCAATAATACTTTTACCAATTTCCAAAAGAAAAGCTGAAAGATTTTAACTTTTTTAATGTTTTGACTGAAATTTGCTGCTACCTGGTTATCACAAAAAGCGGAATATAAGCCGATCTGGTTTTACAACCATAAATGAAGTTCTGTGTTTGTTTATGGCATTATAGTTGGTGACAGACTCTCCTTTGCTCAAATCATAAAAATTACATCAATTCACCGCCTCACTAGAATTGAAATTATGCGATTACATCGCCCTTGAAAACACATGACGCAATACTGAGATTGCATCTGTAGACGAGGTAGGGGATATTTATAAGCAGTAAGTTTATTTTAAGGTTATTTTTATTTTCATGCATGTTTTATTTCAGTGAATGTTTGCCAGTTACGAAATTGACCAAATTTGCTAATACAATTCCCACTCTTATATTAAATCGGTGCAAATGTGCTTACACCCTCAAAAACCCATTATCCGATAATATAAGCACTAAGTTTATTTTAAGGTTTATTTTTATTTTTATACATATTTTATTTCAGTGAATTCTTGCTAGTTACGAAATTGATAAAATTTGTTGATAAAATTCCTACTCTTATATTAAATCGGCGAAGATGTACTTACACCCTCGAAAACCCATTATCCGATGACACTTATAGGCAGGCCTTTAGATTACCCCTTAGCTATTACTTTACAACTCATGCCCAAATGAAAGTCGGCCATAATAGTGAGCCCAAATTAAAATCTTACTGGCTGCTATGAACACTAAATAACTGATTTAGTCAGTTAAATACTCAGAGATGGATGCTGTGGCATATTATGGCCATTCAGAGGTCTTATAGTGCTATTAAAACTAAAATGGCTCAAACTCAATCTCTCAGATTTCAAAATTCTCTAGTTTCTAGGAGCATTGATGGAATCCGGACCAGATAGGGTATTTTCAATCGGAGGTAGTTTTCAATCGGGTTAGTTTAGACACTCAAAATTACCAGTAAAATTATAAGAAAATTATCACACTACATTTCTATAATTTTAATTGTTTATTCTTAGTGATTATTATTAATATCAAGTTATTTAAGTATAGTCACCACGATTTTAGGTGACTAATTTCCTTGTTAAATAATGTGTTTAAGAAGTAGCGGTTATATAAATGCTTCAGTGAATACAAACAGTAAAGTACAGGGACTTTTACACAAGGTTGCTTGAACAGAATGTGTCGAGTAACTATTTATGCCTAATCTTTGACTGAATCACACAATTTTAATTCTGTGAATGACTTTGTGTGAAATGAACCGTCAGTTAAAATCAATATATAATGGAGGCAGTTTTCAATCGCCTGATGAGAAACACAAAAATACTAATTATTCCAATAACATTATAATTCTTGTCATAATTAAATAATATTAGCAAACTATTCCCTATAAATTCTAAATAAAATCTTTGCTGTATTCTCAAAGATAACACTCAAATTGTTTGATGATTGTTACCTGTGCTTAGCCACAGACCCACGGTAGTCACTACTTGCTTATCACAGCAGTAAGTAGGCTAATTTCAAAACCACCATACCAATAACCTGTTAAATATTTGGGAACTTATTTGACTGGAACTTCCAATCAAATTAGTTTCAAAATATTCAACAGATTATTTCTTAAATTATTAAGGTTAAATATCCTTGAACATGCAATAATTAATGCATTCAAAATTTCAGAATGGGTAAAAATGAGAAAATGATATGATCGATCATTAATTGATCATCGGTTTAGGCTTGCACGACTTTTCAATTTAATCGTGAAGTTCGATTTATTTTTAAAATCGCGATTTTTCCGATGTAATTGAGGAAAAATCGTAAAATCGTAAAAAATGTCATGTTTTTTTAAAATCTGAAGTGTGTGCTTTTCCGTCGCATTTTATCAGTACATGAGTACAATTATAATCAAGTCACGCCTGTGTTCCTTGTGTTTATATCCTGCCGTGCCATGCACGTGTCGAATAATTACTAATCACAACACAAAGCGCCACAATAAACAAGCTAACAATAGCGAGGTAACACCTTTGTCATTGAGAAAACCAGCTAGTTACTGCGTCAAATCGCCATATAATTTTCTTTCTTTCGCTGCAGACCCTGAGTCTGTCGTGAAATGCCAAGTATATACTTAGTTGCAGAGTGTTAGGCAATCAGTGAACATAATTCTTTTTAATTCTAGAGTTAGCAATTTCAGGCGGTGTAATAATTCATCCTTTTTGATTCGGTTGTCGCGCCAAACTAAAGAAAATAAAGCAACAGCATTCCAGATTGTTTGATTTTGAACTGTGCGTTCTGTTGATTACTCTTAAATGTAAATCGCACATTCTGAAAGTAACTATAAACTGCACTATAGAACGAGTTTACGCCGTTACACTCGTACCTACTCAAAACTATTCCTATGTATGTGGATTGCGCAGTATCTTCCCGTGTACTAATATTAGCGTCTTCGCGTTACTCAGGTAATGACCTAAACTCGTCCTACAAAGGGAGGCTATAAGCAGAAGCTGATACATCATGTAATTTATATTTTTTCTCGCCGACATTTTATCTCAAATTTTGATGAAATAAATACTGTTTATTAAACCATACGCAATATTTAAGCGGTCCCAATTAATAATATCACTCCCACGATGATGGATATAAGGTATACGTTAAACATAGACGTAGGATGGTAAGAATTCGTCGCATGAAAATGTGTTCTAATTTCGTGATATGTTTGTATCATTTATTTCAACTTTTTCTAGAAACAAGCCACGTTACCCCGGTTTATACTTTTGGGAATTTGGACCAACGATTTAATCGAAAATCACAATTTTTTTTATAAAATCGATCGCAATGTTTCAAAACAAAAATCGCGCAAGCCTACATCGGTTAGTATGTGAAACCAATCATTCATTGATTACAAAAAAGCACCAATTCCCAACACTATAACACACTCCGCACATAATAATGAAATACTAAAACACAATTTTTAATTGCAAAGTTCAAATAAAAAGAAAAAAGGCAAGCGATTGAAAACTACCTCCACCGATTGAAAACTGCCGCCATCGCTTTGCCTTATTTCCGTGATTATTAATTCTATATCAGTATGCAGAGGTGGACACAGACCGTTTACAGTGTTTGACAATATTATGACCTTCCATTTGACATATAAAAGTGAGCTGAAAATATCCTTGGAACAAGGAGAAATACCACGCTTCCTTAAGTAATTGAAAGCTACCGCCTCTCCCCTATGTGTTGTGCCCCTTTATGTAAAATGTTATGTCATAAGTCATGTCTTCACACATAATTTGTTTAAATGTATTGTATCGTACTCTATGTCATTTGTAACATAAAATATCCATGTACATGTATATAAATGTTATATGTATAAACATAATATTATAAATTTATGTTATATGTCAAGGGTCCACCGCATCATAGGCCTTGCCTTTGGTGGATGCCTGTATTGAATTGTTGAATTATTTATCTATATGGAAATAAAGAATCTTGAATCGTGAATCTTGAGGCACATCCTGTGCTTGAGGTAAATCTAAAGCCCGATTATGGCCGATAGCGATACGGCGATAGGCAAAGGCTATTTTCATCATATTTACTGTAATTTGGAGGGTTTCTGTGACAGTTAGACAAACCGCAGAGGTAGGCCGGTATGTCATCAGCAAGTTGAAGGAGGTTACACAACAGGAAGAATTAGCATACATTTTTAAGATATAAAATCCGGTTACGGTATTTATATGCGAAAACTGGTACCGGTTACTTATTTTAACTCTTTCAATAACTAAAACATACATGTTGTATAAACCTGAAAGAATGGATAAATACAATGAAACAATAAGTAGTTTATTATGTTTGTAAATAAATATCTAAATGAAAATGTGAGAGAAAAAATTTGTCGACGTTTCGGTAATTCCTTCTTGTTCAGTATGTTCCTCCCTATTTCGAAAAAAGGTTGGGGCAGGTCTCGTGCATAGTTCAAGTTCAGGTTCAATATAATTTATTTCACGGTTTATGTACATTTAAACATATACTACAGGCAGTCCATCCAAGGCAATGCCTATAAAATGATGGACCCCTTACAAATATATATCGCACTACATTACAAATAAGAGACACACAGAAAGGACAACAATAAAAAGCATTCACATAACTTACAATACATGAAAATACATATGAAGAAATTAACATGTACTGTTTGTTATAAAAAATGTTTGGGGTGGGGTGGGGTGGGTGTGCTCGCCATGGTTGATTACAATACATATCATACCATATTTATATATGATCATTAATGCTTAGGCCCGACCAGTTTTATCACAACAAATTGGTATGGCCTTATGCTATAAGTAAAATTAGTATTATTGCGATCCTCAACATAACAATTAACATAATTAATTAATTAATAACACTGTTGTTGTTGTTGTTGTTGTTGTTGTTGTTGTTGTTGTTATCATTATTATTATTATTATTATTATTATTATTATTATTATTATTATTATTATTATTATTGATAACATCATTATCTTAATTATAGTCAACTGTTCCTAATTATCATCATAGACATAATTATGTACATCAGGAACATCATTAATTTAATTTGTGTTCTGACCGAATACATCTGCCCTGTAACAGGCATGGTGATCTTTGCATCATAGCCCTTGAAACACTGTTGATTGGGTATTATGATTTTGTCACTAATTAATAGATGAGAATAGGTGTCCATTTTTGCTACAATGCTGGTCTCATGGCAGGTGTCTTCTCTGTCTATGTTTGGCAGCATTGTTACCGAAATGTACCCCTGTGTTTGTGACCATTGGGTTGAGGCTGGGGACTTGCAGTGTGCCAAGGGTTATTTCAGTAGTTTCCTACTTCGGGTGTTATATGAATGTATTTCGGTGTTGATTTTGAAGAGATTTGATAGTGGTGTTGGTAGATTGCCGTTGTGGTAGTCTTTAAGGATTGAATATAATTGGATTTTCCCAGTGTCTTCTAGCCTAAGCAGATTTTCTGTTTTGAAAATGCTTTGGCCCTCTGCTATTTGTGCAAATAGCTTAATGCTTTTCTTCTGTAGTGCTTTCAGTTTTGTTAGTTTATTTTGGTAGGTGTTAATCCAGATCATGTTGCAGTAGGTGATGTGCGGTAATATTAATGTGCTGTACAGTGTTTTTAATAAATTATTTGGCAAGTATAGTTTTAGTCCTCGCATGATACCCACATTCTTTGCAACTTTAGCTGTAACAATTTCTATATGCTTCTCCCAGGTAAGATTCTTGTCTAAATATACGCCTAAAAATTTTGCAAATTGAGCTTCATGTATTTCCTTATTATCGATAAAGAGTTTTGGGGGATTTTTGAATTTCAGTGTTTTTGTGAATAATAGACAACTTATTTACTTTAAACCAGCGGATTACATTTTCCATTTTATGATTTACATTTTTATATAGGGTATCTATATCTTTGTGGCTACAAAAAGCATTGGTATCATCCGCAAACAGGATTAGTGATAGTTGGTTGCATATGGTGGGTAGATCATTCATATATAATAGAAAGAGCAGTGGGCCACGTATTGATCCTTTAGGAACACCACATAATAATTTTCTATTTTCTGACAAGACTCCATTATATTGGACGCAATGCACTCTGTCGGTTAGATAGCTTTTAATCCAATCGAGTGCTACGCCGCGTATTCCATAATAGGTGAATTTTTCAATTGGAATTTTATGATCTATGGTATCGAATGCTTTTGACAGGTCTAAGAATATTCCTAAAATGTGTTCTTTATTTTCAAGTGAATTTGAAATTTTTTCTATCATGTCCATGATGGCCATCATAGCTGAATGTTTCTCTCTGAATCCATATTGTGATTGATAAATAATATAATTTTTGTCTAGATATTTCATTAGTCGCTTATAAGAGAGTCTTTCAAGTAGCTTTGAAAAAAGTGGTAGTACTGAGACAGGCCGGTAGTTAGTGAAATCAGAGGAGTCTTTGGCTTTGTATATAGGTGTTACTCATGCCAACTTCAGTTTTGATGGGAATACGCCTTGTGCTAAAGAAAGGTTGCAGATATCATCAAGTGGTGTTAGTATTTGGGGAATGCAGTTTTTAAAGATGTTCCATTTAAAATTATCAATCCCGGCACTTTTGTTTGGATTGATTTGCATTAAGATTTTACGAATCTCCTCTGTGTCAGTGGGGAATAGGAACATTGAGGATTGATATCCATAGATTGGACGCTGCGCATGTCAGCAGCTGTTGGAAACGTGACAGTTGTGTGGGAATCCTCCTGTTGGATAGTTTCGTTTTCGCTAGAATCCAACTGAGCGTCTTCAAGAGGTCATAATTCATAATATACACATCTAAACGATTAGCTGTTTGTTTATCACAACAGCGGAGATGCGAATTAGTCAGAAAATAGTTAAAGTTAAGAAATTCCAGGTACATGAAAAAATCTACAGCGCCTAATAGAGACACGTAATATGTTTCCGTGATAGACTGAAATGACACAAATCTCCCTCTAACAACCCTTGAGTTTGAGAAGTTATGCTTTTCATCACATTTAGCTTAAAGTATAAACCATCAACTACTTAATGTAGCATCTGTAATGTTATACTGTGCCAATTTTCTCTTTAACGTCCCAGCCAAAGAAATGCAATTTTTCTTAAATTTATTGTCACATCAATCAAAATTTCCTATTTCTATATATTAATATTTTATTCATGTGGTCAAAGAAATATGGTTACGAAGACCATTATCTTAAGAACAAAATATGGGTATGCCTATTAAATACAAAGGCTGCATGTCTAGAAATGTCATTTACAACAATGCACTAAGCTATTCCAAGCATGTACTGAGAAGTCATTGCATTCTTCTATAAATCAGTACATGTTTGGACTAACTTGATAAGCACCAAACAATGCATGAAATGTATTAACCCTTTAATGATCAAACTGACATTTTCAGTGCTCTTGAGGAATGTTCTTTTGAAAGTCAAAAATCTATTTTTTTAAATTGGATGATTGGCTTGATAACCGTGGCCCTCCAGTGGTAAAATAGAAAGATAGCCTCTTGGTCGGTAAATGGAAATTTTCTCAGGAAATTCTTAGCTTTTCTTGGACATTAAAGTGTTAATTATTCCAAGTTGTGTGGTTGTGATCCTTCGTACACACCACATAGCTGCCTTGAAATTTACATTGCTGCTTTCTGGGTTGAAAACTGGACTATTGAGTGGGCCAAGAAATATTCAAATTTTATGAAGAGACAATTATAGTTGCACAGGCATGAGCGATTGATCAAATAATGTAATATACGGTACATCATTACCATCCATACATTAGAATGCGCAGTCGATGGTACACCATCGCAATCCCACATGTTCTATACCACGCCATAACGCAAAACCTAATGCAAACATCTCACAATCTACAATCATATGAGTAACCCACAAAGCAAATTTGGTTTCAGAATTCCACTAACTTTGTCATCCTATCCCCACCCCCACCCCCAACCCTCAACCTCAGCCCCTCCCCTCATCCTAGACGTCAACCTAATGTAAACATTGTCTTACTGTCTGCAATCATATGGGTAACTGATACAACTTTTTTCCCTGCCTCCCCCCCCCCCCCCCTCTCCAAGCCGATCCCTCCATCACCCCCACCCCGTCCCTCTGGAGGCGGAGCATAATACAAATGTTGTCTTGCAGTACATGAGAATTTTGCTCTCAACCACACTTTTGGTGTAAATATTTCCTGACTAATATCTCGCATCCGTGTGTTTATATTTCAGAATCACATATTCAGATCAATCAAGGGACATGAACGGTACCAGGTCCCATTTTGACTGGACACTTGCCCTGCTGCATTTCATTTACAAACTCACCAGGCAGGAATTGAGCAGATAATCACTTTGTCATACTTAGCATGCTTAGAGTGCTTTAGATCTCTGTGAATGGACATTTGACCTGATTACACCTACAGACATACAACATAGTTGAAACATTCTATATGCACCTTTTAGTAATTGCTGTCTTGCACTAAGCAAATAAAATTATAAAATAGTTTTGAAACTATTAAGCGGGTTTTATATTTTTTCATCTCATGCACATCAAATGCCATGGCACGCTAAGTCTTGAAATATAAAACCTTTGAATGTTGAAATTCCAGTATATATATTTCAAGACAATGACACAATTAACCAATTAACACTTGGAACCCCAATTTCATGATAGCTATGCAGAAAATCTGTGGAATATTTTGAGACCAATTCTACTAGATCCTGCTGCTTCTTTTGGCAGCAACAGTTCCTAGTTAAATAAGTTAGAAAATATTTAACAGAATATTTATTAAATAGAAACTTATTTTTATCTAGGTGCAAAGTAGGTCATATTGTGTGATGGTGCTTGTTGCACCCCTCCCCCACCCCAATCCCGTTCATACATATATGCATGTGTCAATGTTTTGTTTTAGCGAAATTTGTCTATTGCCTGTATTTGTTTCCCCCTAAAAAACTTAAATTCATTGAAAATATGGTTTTCAGTGTATCACCAGAAAATATCTCGACACATTTAATTCAAATTTCAATGGACCATTCCAGTTTTAGTTATGCCCCGCCCATCTCTAGCTAAGCTCAACCCACACCATGCATGTGTTGGGATCAATGGATCGCTGAACTCACTGACTATCAATTTCCAGAAAACTATGCAGGTACGCTGTTGTATATTTTGTATGGCCGCAACAGCACCCATTCAAATTATTTTCAAAATATTCAACAGCATGCTTATTAAATAGCAAAGACATACAATTCGTACAATGTATCAGACTATTAAGCGTTAAAGACAGACTGTATACGGACTATATCAAATCATTCATGACATCATAATTATGACTTCAGCCAATGCGTCATTTAGTTGATTATGACGTCATATGGTGGATGGATAAGCTGGAAAGGTGAATTGGTATATGGATATAAGTATTTGACAAAACATCAGATGTATCAGTTCTAATCATGTTTCAGCAAGATGGAGTCTTCAGCTGTGAAATGAGTATGACACCTATTGTGGTTAATATTTTGAAGCTGCATGCCTCCATTCAAATTATTAAAAAATATTCAAGAAATATTTCGTAAAGGTGCATATTCACACTCTTAATAATTTTAAAAGCTTAAATTGTGTGACTAGATGTAATGAAACAAAATAAATCTTCCTCACAGATATACTCACAGGTCCTCTTCTGACTGTAGGGTTAAGCATTATAATTTCCTCGCTATAGTTAAACTTTATAGGTTGCTCTTGCCAATACTTGTCTATCCTGGATTTGAATGCTTTTGTAGCTTGCGGGGTAGCATTGGGCCATTCCGGTGTCTGCTGTCGACTCACCGCGTCGCATGTGCATGATGAGTGATGATGCTGGTTAGCTCCCGGTCTCGGGGTTACGGATCCCGTGCGACACTGCCTTATGGATAACAAAGACCGGCTCCTAAGGCCGGTGGAACTCAATCATTCCGGTGGGGCCGTGCGACCATCATCGCGAACATTAAACACAACAGTATCATCCCATGAATTGGTGTCACCGGTATGCCAGTCCATAGCAATTTTGGGATCTATGGACTTACAAGATTTGATGGTGACCTAACCTAAATAAGCCTACACAATTAACTTACCTAAACAGACCATCAAGTTTGCTAGATAACAATGAGCATACGAAAAAACAAGACATAGAGACTGCCTGATGAACTTTTAAATGCGAGACTCCAGGAGGTACCACACAGACTAGTAGGTCTGCAGAGGTACCCCCGTAAAGGAGGTTCCCGCATACGAGATCACTAATTAACTTAATATAAGTTATTATACCTCTAAGCTGAAAAGGAAAAAGGAAAATATCCTTTATCGTGGCGAGAGGCTATGTGCCTCGCGCGGGTATTAGTTCTGATGTTGTATTTCTGGGTGAGAAGTAGTAGCCTCGTGCAGGCCGCCATCACTGGATCCTTGCGAGAGGCAAGTGCCTTGGGCGGGCCTCCATCACAGGAAATTTCTGCCACTGCTTTAAGCTGGGGAAGAGTATTGGCCAGAAAGGGCCACTTTTATATTCAACCAAAGTGCTGTGAAGAAAAGACCATCCTAGTGAAACTATAATTAAAATGTTGCGTGCTGTTTTACATGAAGACGGGATGGGCGACTCCCGAGGGATTCCCACATCACCGTCTTATGTAGGTCTAAGATACTGAATTAGTTGGTGCCACTTGTATTTTTGCGGGCCTTCTGCTATGCCTAACTTACCAATTAAGTTTTAAAGACAAGAACTATTTTAGGCTGCAACTGGCAGGTTTCCTACCTATCTTTGAACATGGCTGTCTGAGGGTGCAGACACCCCGCCTCCTGTGAGAAGCCTTGGAAAGCATCTACCTCCAAGGACAGCGCGCGTACATGTTACTAGGTAAGACATCCGAGCTTGGTGAAAATCTGGATGCCCGACTTCGTAACCACATAAAACGTCACAGGACAATTGCTACTTTTCACATAAGCAAATTTAAGCAACTGAGTCATCATTATGGTGGGGGTTGGAGAGATAAATATCAACCGTGAATGTCCTTCCCAAGAGGGCGTGGCAGATCCCAACATCTTGCCAAGACATTCTTACAGAATTCGGTGGAGATACGCATCTCGCCCGTCACCAAGTCTTACAGAGCTAAACCTTTGACCCGAGGTTAGGTTTATACACAAGTTGCCCAATATGCACTGCGGTACAGGAAAGATCTCCTAAGAGATGTAAAAGATCAATAATTATAATATGTTTTCGCAGTGCTTCCTATATTGGCAAGGATAATTAACTACTAGGTATCAGATATATGGGAGGTGTGTGGGATACCACACCATGGCCATCACTGCTCAGAAACCTCCAATAGTTTCCCACTGTCGGATCAGTCGATGGTGCGGATAGAGATATCCAAACAATTAAGAAGCCATAAGGCTTAGTGGAACATGAAGAGAGGCAATAACTTTATAGATGTGAGGCCTTATAGGTAAATTGGCCAATTGTACACAACCTTGCCAGTGTGCGGGGCTAGATTACTGCAACAACCGGAAAAGAGGCGTACACTATATGTCTCCTAATGAAGAAATTGCCTCTAATCATATTAAACCTATCCTATCGAGCTGAATAGTTAGGCTTAGTCGGTAGCATGCCGGGTTAAACAAAGTTATAGCATGGACAGTGACCTTAGTGAAACGTGTTGGTGGCGGGAGAAAATGATGCATATATAATGTTGCTGTATAGTATTTCCTAAATGCACTGCAGTCCTAAGTTTTCTGTAAATAAGCAAAACATATCAACAGATGGATACCAGCCATATACTAAACTAACCAAATACAAGTAATAACAATGTGAATTGATCAGGATAATAATAATGGTACAGGTTGATAAACCTATTACGGTGCAGTTAGTGAAAACACCTTACAGTGAATTAAAAAAAAATGAACAGGTAAAGAAATTATAACTAGCAGTCCTAAGACCGCTACGGTGCCTTTTAGTCATCGGGACTGTTTACAAAGATAAAATACAATCATTAAAGTTGTAATTAACGGATTAATTAAGGATGTTATGTATAGTTACTTGAATACTCGGTAGCCATTCTTAAGGACGGGCTATCATGTTACTGAAATTGATACGTCACCGTTGGAGTGACGTGAGTTGACACATTCTCTGGAAGCTGGAAAGTTTCCGCATGTAGATTCCCGCAGACAGGACTCCAGCATCCTGATCCAGGACGGGAGCGGTGCGAACTCAGGACGGTAATCACAATATAAGAATGTCTAACGAACGGTTAGTAAGTTTTACAATAACATTACTGCTATGAGCCAGGTAGGTATGAAAGTTGGGAACAACCTGTTAACCGGGAGGATTGTTGAATACTGTTACAGGTACATAACTAAGCTTAGCGGTGCAGGGTACGTCAGTTAGCTCTTAAGACATACTGGGCAAAGTTTACTTGCTATGGTCATAAAGTTAAAAGAGACACACACGACATGCAGTGCCGTGGTTGGATATCCACTTTTCGGCGTGGCTGGCAGATACGGTGAGTCATCCACCAAAGAACATCGCTGACTCTACATCTGTAGAATTACATTTTAGGCCGTAGAAGGCCCCACCGCAATATATTGTTCCTTGTTGGTTCTTAATTAAATGTGAACAATATTATTTAAAGTTCTAATACTGCCCCCGAACGATCGTCCGGGAGCTTACAAAATTTAAGTTGCGGTGGATGGGAAAACTGCTGCGGTACCACTGGAGAGAAACCAGCCGAAACAGAGGTGAATGCTTAATAACTGTATTTTAATACTCGCTGAAACATCAGGACTGGCTGCCTCAACCAACCAAAATTAGCTGAACCAACCAATCAGCGGGCTAGAAAATCGTGACGTGTACACGACTATCTAATTATCGCGATACATATAGATGCGTACTATGACGTCAGGGGTCACGTGCACGCAAATCACTTATTATCTACATACGTATATATACGTATTTCCGACGTTATTTCTATATTTCGAGTTTAATTTGAAAGGGGAAAACGGCGATAACTCCGCCATTTCTGGACCGATTTTAAAACGGTTTACATATTTGAAAAGCCCGTCGAACTTTGGTCTTGATTAATGCCAGATTCGACGAGAACGGTTAATTATTAAGAATTACAAAGTACCTGCTCGGTACACTAAAAGCGCCACTCGCTCTCGGCTGTGCTATATGTGCTCTACCAACACAGCGACAGGCGCGCGCTACGTGTTTTAACGAACTTAATCGCTTTGACGACGAAATCTCTCTCATAGGCTCATACACGCTTGTTGCTCTACCCGGGGGGGGGGGGGGGGGGGGGTGTGTGTGAGCGGGCGGCGTGCTTACAGGAACAAATCCAGCTTGGCTGGGACGGCCATTACCCGACCGGTCGATCCGCGCGACACTTTCAATGATTTCATTATGTATAAATTAATATTTTAAGTTGTGAAATTGAATTAGCGACATGAGCCCCTGATTCAACTTCAAAGGCAAATTTATTAATTTTTATGGAATGAAATCATCATATGCGAAGATTTATTTTCGTTTCATTACTTTGAGGTACACAATTTAAGCTTCTAAAATTAGTCGATTTTAACCATTTTATTTTCAAGAATCTTTGTGTGAAGCTGCATCTTTAAGCTGTGAATAATTTGTAACTGATGTGCAAAGATAAAATAGTTAAGTAAGTGGTCACTTGTGTTTTTATTCTGCTATGGCAGTCATTGACAGAGTAGAATTCTGAGATGGACTTCATAAAACCTTGTTGAGCTAAAAAATCTGTGCATAATGAAAAAAATGTCCAGATTATATTTGGAATCTGACTACTTAATATGATCTGATGCCCTAGATGTCTTTTCTATGTAATACTTTCTTACCTGGAAAAGTGATATGAAGTTCATCATTGGCTGTGTCCGATTTATGCTCTGGAATGTTTAACAGCAATTATTCGACCATTGATCAAGTGTCCAGGATCACAAAAAAATATAGATAGTCTATGCCAGGGCATAATGTAATAATTTGTTACACACCATTTAAAACGCAATTGGATACATCTTGTGACCACTGCAGATGTAGTTTTCATCTGGCTTGACCATTCATAAAATTTTTGCCAAATTTCTGTCCATTTCCAGTCTAATAGACGACTATATACTTATTGAAAACTTACCACTGGAACTCTCACGTCGTCCTTATCTGTAAGCTGTATTCTTACATTTTTGTAAAACCTATTTGAGGAATCCTAACGTCCCTAGTACCCAGCGATGCAGCGAGTCAGCAGCTATTTTCAAATAACCGAGTCATTAAAATCGGCGCAGGGACACTGGTAATATCAGCATCTCTAGATTTACACCGGGAAGGTGTCTGTCAGCTATACCGTCCCTTTAAGAACTACGTCATTCGCCACCAGCCACACCGGAAAATACCAGACAGATCTATGGGGAATGCCTAAAATATTGCGAGATGGTACATTGTGACGTAAATGATGACGTCATTAGGTCAATGACGTCACGTGACATCACAAAGGCGCTGTTGGTTAGCTGTTGGACGATTTTGTCACGTGATTCGTGCTTGTGTGGCCAATCGAGTTAGTATATAGATCAATGGTCTTACACCCGGCCACTGATTGTTCAGGCTAAAAAGGGCTTTCTATTAAAATGGCATCAAGTCAATGCCTAACAATTAGCTGGTTTTTTGTAATAACTCTCCACATATGTAGATTCAAGATACAAGATTCAGTAATATTTATTTACTTCTTGGATACCAATTTACATACTTTCAATACAGAAACAGAAACATACTATACTGTACATAACCATATGTACATTTATCTCCAAGATGAAAGGTAAACCGAGCACAAGCAATTAAAAAAAAAAGAAGACGAAAACAAAAATGGCACAGCATTATCCCATTAAGATGGACAGCACAGCCAAGTCCAGCTAATCATGCGTAACACCAATGAGACTTATACATACATACGAGCCGTGATGGAGTCAGAGTACAATAGGCTTAAATGCCAAGGATTGAATGGTGGCAGGTGCATCCACAGATAGTCCCATATGAATCGTCAGTGTGTCAGTATATCAGACATGTGAAAGCTGGTCTGCTAACCCGAGACTTTGTTTTGGCGTGGTGGTCCAGTGGAAAGATGTCTGGTTGCTGATGCTATGCGGAGTTGCAGTATGGCGGTTCGATCCCCCGACTGGGAGATGGTGATCAACAAATTAAACTAATGGGTGCATGACTGTCGGCTGGTAAGCACATGGAAATTGAAGCCGCACTGGCTGGCGTCAATAAAATAAAATACATATACTGCCATAGCCGTGATTGAGTCAGAGTACAATAGGCTTAAATGGCAAGGATTGAATCATGGCAGGTGCATCCACAGATAGTCCCATATGAATCGTCAGTATATCAGACATGTGAAAGCTGGTCTGCTAACCCAAGACAAACAAGACTTTGTCTTGGCGTGGTGGTCCAGCGGAAAGATGTCTGGTTGCTGATGCTATGCAGAGTTGCAGTATGGCGGTTCGATCCCCCAACCGGGAGATGGTGATCAACAAATTAAACTAATGGGTGCATGACTGTCGGCTGGTTAGCACATGGAAATTGAAGCCGCACGTTGCCAGTGCGTCAATAAAATAAAATACATACATATATATATATATATATATATATATATATACATACAGGGCCGTATTTATATATGTGGGGGCCCTGGGGCAAAGAATGAGGCAGGGAGGGGGGGGGGCCTGGCTGGGCGTCCTCCCCCCGAATTTTTTTTACACATAGGTGCTCTGAGACGGCCAAAGAGTATACTTTCAGGGTGAATTATGGCGCTTTCTTTCGTTGTAAAATTATTTTATTTTGCAAATTTTCGTAATTAACATTGTTGCCGAACAGCAAACAAGAATTGGGGCCCCCACAAACATTAGAACAGAATTATAATGCATGATTAAGAGTTCTAAACTAATAAAGTTTGCTTTAAATGTCCTATAACTTCCAAAAAAGTGCACAATTTATTTTCCATTTTTAAATTGTGGCGGCCAGTTGCTTGTGGGGCCCCGGGGCTTTTGCCCCACTTGCCCCCCCCCCCCCCCTTAAAAACGGCCCTGTATATATACTCAAGAATAACAATAGGCCCATTAACGAAGTCCAAGTCAAAACCGATTCTGATAATGATGATGGTGACGACGTCATTTTCACTTTCTTTTTAGAATAAACACCCTATGAAGGAGCATCGCCATGTGCGTTGTTTAAATTTAATCAACGAACCCCATATCTAATACTATTTGACATATCAAGCATGTAAATAGTCAACAATGTATACATCGGCTGATCCTGTGGGTGGTGGTGACCCAGATGGCAGAGCGTGCTATAAGATTTGCAGCAACTTATCACGTCGCGGTACTCCTAAGGTCCTTATCATTAGAAAAAAATACAAACAACATCACGAAATATCATTCGCTAGGATTTTAAAATCATGATTATCCAGACATTTGTAGCAGAAAACGTGGCTTAATGTATATCTGCGAGTAAATCAATAAATGTACAGTTTCTCCTGGTAAGAATGACATGACATCGGACCTTAAATATATATTTACAAAGCTATTTAAAATGATGGTTCAGGTATTCATTCAATGTAAGCCATTTGACCTGATTTGTTTGATGCATGGATAGTCATTCGAAGCGCCATCCTTTGCCAAGTAAGAGTACCACTACAGCGAGTTCCATGTAGTGTATGCGGCAGCGGCAAGTCCCTGCGGGCTAACAGCCAAGGACATGCTCGCAAGTCTATGTAGGATCATCATCATCATCATCATCATCATCATTCAGGACTTAAGCCATAGGCTTTTCTTTTAGTTCTGTTAATATCTTGCAATTTATACTTAGCCAATACAGAAGAGAGTGGTTCTGACATTGTTATGTGCTTTATAAATAGTCTTAATTAGTCCTTATTAGTCCATTAAAGTGGACTCAAATCGCTCTTGGAAGTATACTAATGACCAAAAATCTGACATAGGACTTAACAACCAATTTGCTAGTGTGTTCACTAAAACAGTCTTCAGCGAAATACCATACACAATCACTAAAACAAGCAAAATGGAAAAATGGAATTAAGAAATTAGTAAATGTCTTTAAAACATCACAGGCCATGGGGCCAAATGAAATACATCTGCGAACACTCAAAGAACTGTCAACAAAACTGTCAGACATAATGTGACATTTATTTTTTCAACAATCCATAGAAAGTGGAGTTATCCCAACTGAATATAAATCAGCAAACATTTGTCCCTTATATAAAAAAAGTGACCGTTCCTTACCAAGCAACTATAGACAAGTTGCACTCACATGTATTTGCTGTAAGATGATGAACACATCATCTGCTCTAATCTAATGAGTCATTTCAGTAAATTTCACAGTTGTGAAACTTAACTAATTAATGTCATCAATGATTGGGATTCATCCATTGATAACTGGAAACAAGTGGACATTTTTATTCTCGACTTTGAAAAAGCTTTCAATGCCATTCCACGTGATCCCTTGAAATCTAAATTGCACAAATATGATGTGTCAAAAAACATACTAAATTGGATATTGGATTGCCCCATTCTGAACGGATCACAAACAATATGTAGTAGTCAATGGTGCCAAATCAAACGGTGATGCAGTTATGTCTGGTGGACCGTGAGGAATGGTTCTGGGCCAACTACTGTTTTCAGTCCACATAAATGATATAGTCCGGGACATTTCCTCGGAGATCAGGCTATTCGCCGACCATTCTGTATGTTACCGGGAAATTAATGACCCGAAGGACTACAAAGCACTCCAACATGACATAAACATGTTAGGTAACTGGGCTATAACTTGGGAAATGTGCTTCAAACCAGCAAAATGCAACACGATGTGTCTCACGAGAAAAAAAATAAATAAACAAACCCCTATCAAATTTAATGACATGCTGAAAGGAACCAGCCTAGGCTTTGTCTCATCAGTATCGTATTTGGGTGTTAACATCACAAATGACTTAAGCTCGAAAAAACACATCACAGAGATATGCAGAAAATCATGCATACCCTTAGGACTATTGCAGATAAATGTAGTATTCGGTTTACATGAAATCAGGCTTCAAGCATACATGGGACTGCTAGACCAGTTTTGGAATATGCAAGTGCAGTTTGGGACCCTCATGAAATCAAATAACACCTTTAGGACAAACTAGAAGATGTGCAGAAACATGCAGCTAGATTCACCACCTCAAACTATAGCTATGAACCAGGCAGTATGACAAACATAATATAAATCCTAAAGCTTCCACTCTAGAAAGACAGAAGGAAACAAAACTACCTTATTCTGTTCTACAAAGGTCTACAGCAACAAGCAAAGCTATCATTAAGCAGTCTACAGAAGGCAATTCTGAAAACCAAAAACATGCACAACAGCCACTTCAATCAGGTTTACGTGAGCACCAACACTTTTAGCTTCAGCTTTGTTCCCAATATGATTAGGGATTGGAACAAACTATCACAAGATCTTCTAAGAAGTTCATAAAGCTCAACAAATCCTACTACTTAGGAAAACAACATATTTAAATTAGCTACTTGACGAATGTGCGGCGAAAGAATATCCTGTGGACGTGTCGCCATAACTAATCAGGATCAGGATCCTATATGTTGTATATTAGTATTTACTTACTTATTATTACTTATTGTTGATTTCCAGTTCAGGCTCCTACAGATCCTCTTCACTGGGCTCCAGATCTACATTTACAGTATTTACTTTGTGACTTCTGGTTTTATAAATTTCTTGCTTTATGATTATTATACAAAATATCTTGGTTTACCCAATGTTTATCTAGCCTGTTTCTTAATGTGTTCACATTTTTAGCTAAAATAACATGGTTAGGGAGGCTGTTCCAGATTGGTGTAACACACACAGTGAAATAATTTTTGAAGTGCGATGTCCTGGGTCTTTGTGGATATAACCTTTTAGAATTGCCACATTTGCTTAATCTTGATGTTATGTCAATCCACATATTTATAAAATTACATGAGCTTGAATCATACTTCCCACTAATCATCTTTTCGATTTCTAGCATGTCTCCTCGAACACACCTGTAGCTCAGTGTTGGGAGCTTCAGGTTCTCGAGCCTTTCCAGATAGCTTAGGTCCTTCATTCCAGGTAGCTGCCTGGTTGCCGTCCTTTGCGCAGCATCTAATTGTTCGATGTGCTTGATTTTGTACGGAGCCCAGACTGGGCTAGCATAAGCTAAATGTACTCTTACCAGTTATTTATATAATGGAATGAATGTCTTCTCATCCACTATTTGCTAGTTACTTTTATGGGATGTGCATGCCCAGCAGCCGCCAACTGCAGTGTGCCGCCTACAGCTGCTATACACACGTTTAAACATGGTTTTATGGGATGCCCATGCACAGCAGCCACCAGCTGCGGTGTGCCGCCTACAGCTGCTAGTCACTGATTTAAGTGTCAGCTGCGGTGTGGCACCTACATAAATCGAGCTTACACTTCCAATTACATTATAAAATTTTGTGTTTATCATCCTGTATATTGTCTGTATGCAGAGTAGCTAGTTGTGTTTCATTCACGGTATCATGTCTTCATCATTTCATCTAGGTTCTTGGCTTACACAATGCGTGCTGGTAGGTGTTTCCAGATTGGTGGAATGAGTACGTTTCACAAAGAAGTACTTTCTTAAGTTAGTGTTGCAGCGTTGGATTCCTAGTCTGAAGCTATGATCACAGGTGCTGCTTGTGAATGGTTTGCTGAAAGGATTGAATGAATCAACATTGTAGATGTTTCTCGTCAGTTTGTAGACCTCAATCAGGTCTCCATGTGTCCTGCGATACTTTAGAGGGAACAAATTTAGTAATCTTATCCTACTTTCGTAACTGAGATGTTGCATGTCAGGGATTAGCTTGGTCGCTCGGCATTGTACTCTCTCTAGTGTCCATGACTGTCTCAGAAAGTGGGATGCACACACACAGTTACAGTATTCCAATATATGTCTGACTAGTGTTTTGTATAGCAGTCGCAAAGTGTTTGAATCCAGGGAGGTAAATATAATTTTTATAATGCCTAGTATACTATTTGTCTTATTGACGATTAGTAGGGGAGCCAAGGTTAAAAAAAAAAATCACTTTTCACCTGTCGGAAAGTAATAGATTATATCTGTGTTTTTCCTCTTTCTCTTCGCATACGTTTTTGGAAAATGCCTGTTAGCAAGAATATCCGTCTTGCAAATTCGAGATTTTGCCAATTAACTACTCTATTGACAACCACATTTCTGCATTGTGGCAGAATATCTATTTCAGTGGAATGAAGTAAGAATCTCAAAAGCAGCTCCGATTTTGGTCATGAACATTTAGAGGGTCATACATTACATAAGTACAAGAACTTTCAAGACAGTTGGTCGCTTTCTTCTTACGAAATTGGAATTTATTTCAAATAATTGTGAAATTTTGTCTTTTTTTGCTATAAGAAGAATTACTACATAATGCACCATTGGCGAGCTGTTACAGTCACAAGGACACCACTTTCCAAAAACAGGTTCAAACAGACAGAGAAGATGGGTATTCTGTCCATTCACGGCTGAATTCTTCATTTCTTACTTCCTTGCTGTATAAAACAGCTGTATATTGGATATAAAACACAAGGAACGAGTCCTTGTTGTTTCCTCTTGATATATTTTTTGTATCTGCGTGACTTTCCTTTTTGTCATTGTTTCTGCAAATGGTGTTATAATGGGTGGTAGAATATTTTCTGAGTTGCTTTCTTTTGCTGCTTTAACCGCCTCTTTCCCTATTGTATTCGCAAGAGCCAAACTTGTGTTTCTGGCTTTTTTGTAGCAATATTTATCAAAGAATCATCTTTGTCAACACCTGAAAAAGGAATTTAGCATCTAAAATCTTACAACATTCATGAGCCTTGTGACCATCTCATTTTCTTCAATGGGCTTCCTGTTTGTAGCTAGCTGTAAATCTTCTTAATTGTTTAGGTGTGTAATTACCTTAACATGTTCACCAACCGTAGTCATGAAAGGTACTGTTTTAACATACTTGTCTCTAGCCAATTCGTTAAGACTGACTCCCTTGAACATAGATGATTTCCCCTCATTGTTAAATGCTCACTTCTTAAGTCTGTCCATACGCCATTGAATGAAGCTGTTGTCTGTCTTACTGTGAAGATGCCACAACAAAACTGATTGTACACGTTCGGGTCTGTATTTGGCAATTCATTGATTTCATTGAAGTACTGTGGAAGACATACCATGTAATTATGATGTCTCATGGATACTAATAATGGTAGTATTTTCTCAGCTTCCTCTAACTGTTTCTGTCAATTACAAAATCTTTCTGATTCAATGTAGCCTAGAACAATAGTTATCGCATCGATATATGCATACCAGTATTTGGCTGTTGTATGGAGTGTCGAGGTGAACTCATTCCAATTTTCTTGCATCTTGATATCATCCATAAATCTTAGCCGATCATCCAATTTTCTTCACCTGGATCTTTTGCCAACTCTGCCAATGGTGACGGTAGACCACTTGGTATTTTGATATCACCGTTATCCACCATCCACTGTTCAAATGTTTCCCATTTCAATGAAAACATTGCTTCCGCTGCAAGAAAATGACACAGAACAATCTTATAATAATCTTTACCAGCCAGTACTTTATTTGCACGCTGGAGCAGGTGTGATTGTGGCAGTGATACTTGAAAAGGCAAAAACAAAGTAAAGTATGGCATAATTCATGTTACACCTGCATTTAGTATCGTCTTTTCCAGTAAAATCACTCGAATGCTTATTTATTTATGTCTTAGAGAACCACCAGAATGTGGTCCCACAACCAGGTAACCACTATAGAACATCTGCACAAGATCACTGAATACAAACGCACTTCTGTTTACTGTACAAATAGTATAATTACGTAAATTTGCTAAAAGATATAATTCGATAAAGTCACGAGGTGACAGCTCCGTTGACTTCCCAATTTTAGATGGTGTGAAAAGATGGGGTAGGGGTAATTGGGGCTCTATATTTCTTAAATGATTCAGCCAATTACATTAAGCAATATCTTAACGGTTAGGGCACATATATGGTATTATTTTGAAAAATTATTATACAGACTAATTGAAAGGATTATTTTGGACATTTTATAATTAACCATACTTACAAAAACACGTCGAAAAATCTAACTTTCAAGAGTGAAAATAAATTTTCCAAGAAATAATGAACGTACACTTCAAAACATTCTCAAAACATGTTATGTCATGGAATCTTCAATAGTAAATGCTGATATGCTATATTCATTAGCGTTGACATTCACATTTTAAGCCATGGGTTCCGCAATGGCAATCTCAAACAGAAATGTGGGCGTGGCCCTTAACATAGCAATATCTCATTTTTGCAATCCAGATATTCTTGCTAACAAGTATTTTCATGAAAGGAACATACATGAGATTTATAAAATGATCAGCTATCAGCTATTACTTTCCGATAGGCAAACTCCTTAAATAATGGCATTTTAGCATGTTGGCTCCCCTACTAGATGGTGTTTATGTGGTAGTCAAAGTTTAGTTTGTTGTCAATGTGAATTCCAAGGTCTTTTTCACAATCTGTTATGGTTATTGGTGATGCAATTGGAGTATCTGTCATGCTGTACTGTATTAGTGGGTTATTTATTCCCCGGTGGGGAACGTGGATTTTTGTCAAATTGAATCTAAGCTGGCAGTCAAGTGGCCACTGGCACTGACTCACAAGTACCCCCCATTGGGTATGGTCAAAAGATTCTTAAAATAATATTGGGAAGAACGTGTTCCCTCCACACACACCCCTCCCGAATGTTAACTTTGACACCGTTTAGTATTTCTTCAATAATCTAACAATTTGGTGGCCTAATAAATGTCCACGCGGATGGCAGGTGAAGATGTAAACCATTGGCTCGAGAAACAGCTGCAGCTCTTTGAACTTATATGTGAATGGGTCGCCTGCCCTTCACTCTTTCTTTGCCTCATTGCAACGTGCGTGCGTGCGTGCGTGCGTGCGTGCGTGCGTGCGTGCGTGCGTGCGTGCGTGCGTGCGTGCGTGCGTGCGTGCGTGTGGTTTGGCTTTGCAGACATGTTACAGGATACACATTGCTTATATGTTTTGCTGCTATGTCGATTTCTCTGTTCCAGATTGTGTTATTATGAGATTCTTACTATTTGAAGTTGGGATTGTAGATTTTTTAATCCATCATGATGGAAATTACTGATGAAACACATTAATCTAGATTGTCATAATTCCATACGGTATTACTTAGGGACGCATTCAGATCGCTGCAAATTTTGTGACTATTGGCATATTTGATTACAATTTCTTTCAATTCTACAAATGTATTATAGAAAGAAATCGTTGTATTAGACTTGGTTGATCTTGGAATTAACCAGAGATGCGCTACAAATGTTAAAATACTTTAACCTATAAGCCACTAAAAGCGTCGAGTATCCGGATAATCACTTCGATTCCTACATGGTTTATAAATAGCTAACCTAATAGACTCAAGTAATAACATATATTAGCATGAGCTATGCTAACGCAAAGCTGATTTATATGATGTGAACTGTGTAAACCATTAATAGGTGCCTATATTCGGATAGTCAGGGAAACAAAGTAAAGTAATCCTGCTTCAAAACGAAGCGTTATTGGGCATAAACCTTCATCCAAGCAACCAACTTTCTATACCAAAATGGTGGATTGTTTGTCAGCAACATGCTCAAACGAGTCTGGCCTCATTAGGCTAAAACACGGATTCGGTTTCCGGGTACAGGATGACCCTGGATTCGACACTGAGGCTACATGCCACATATTTTGACCAATACATAATTTGGAACACTATTTTCTCTGAGACTAACACACATGTGCAGCAAGCCATGATGTCACCAGCCCTTTATAAGTAGCTAGAGCCACTAAAATGAACCGTTCACATACATAGTTCAACCAGTTCGCTTACACGTCTCAAACCAAGCAGGCAACTCAGAACGCGCTCTGACATTCTAGTAGAATAGGCCCAATAGTGCACCAATAATACCTGATAGGTCAAGTCGTGGATTGTACTATGCCTGGTACTGTGTTGTGTCAACTGTTGGAACTTAGATTATTTCCATGGCATTCATTTATCATAATCCTAAAGAATCCCACACAGAACCGTAGGCCATTTAGAGTAGTGGAAATTTAAATGTTCTTGTAGCATGGACCGACCGGACGGGTACTGACCATCCCAGCAAAGCTGGGTACGGAATGGTCACTCCGGATTCGCTCCAAGCACACCCCCTGGGTAGGATAGTATGCGAGAGAGGTTTCTCATCACAAATCGGCTAAGTCCGATAGAATGCGTGGTGCGCATGGGCACGCGCCAGAGCTTCCCTGACAACACGACTCGGAATTGGAAGCGAGTGCATGCCTATAGTGTACGAAGTAGGTACTCGTAAATGTTTATAAGTTATCCGTTCTTGGTATCCATTAGGACCAGAATTAAACGAGCCATCCAAAACTGTAAACCGAAATGGCTACCTTATCGTCGAAATTCCCCGCTAAATTATACTTAGAATATTGCTATAACATCGTAGTCGCATGTATTAATTAAACGAAATACAGAGATCTGTGTACACGTGATCGATACGTCACTAGCATACCAGCACGCTGATTGGTTGAGGCGCCCAGCTCTGAGGTCTCAGCGAGTATAAAAGGGGTGAAAAATCGAGGATCAAGAGCATTGCCGGCGTGGAAGCCGGCCCCGTGCGGGATGACTGGACCACCATGATGACGGATGTAACCTGCTGACCTACCAGTGATCTTCACTTCAACTGGTGTCTTATGGAACCCAGCACATCCGAGGTGTAGGACGTCCTCAGCTTCCACACAATTTTGGATACTCCCGGACGGCCATCTGGGAGTATAAACTAAATTTAAAGTTAGACCTTCCGCATACAGACTTTCCTAACACAACTTCTGCGGGAGGGGTCGTGCAGGCCCGGAATGTAACCCTGTGCGATGTAGAGCTACAGTGATTCTTGGTGGACGACTCACCAGATCTGCCAACCACGCTGAAAAGTGGACACTAAATTCTGCACTGCATGTCGTGTGTGTTTTGTGACTTTGCTAGGTGCGCTGCAAGAACTATGCGATGCATCCCGCACCGTGTGCCAAGTTATGTATCTGCTTAACATTATTATACTGCCCTCTCTGTTAATGGGCAACCTTTAATGTTACTACTTCTGTCGCCGGACGGAGAACTTTCTCACTTCTGCATAAATTATGATTTAGTTATAGAGATTATCTAATAGATGTCATTTCGCTGCTCTGTTTCACTGTGATGAGTATGCACCGTATCTACCCTGCCTGGAGGAGTCAGATTGCGGAGCCAACCTGCAGAGACCAGCTGCGGAAATCGCCTGCGGAAATCTCTCCAGCTCCAGAGAATGTGACAACTCGCACTATGAATATGTTAGCGCCTCAATTTCAATAACATAGTAGACTGTTCCGTACCGACGACTATTAGGTACTCAAGTAACTATACTATTGTACATCTAATTATTATTTCCGTATATGGCACTGATGACTAATAGGTGCCTTTCCGGTCTTAGGACCGCAATTTATAATATCTTTATTACTGTTCATATTATCCTTATTTACTGTAGGTGCTTTAACTAACCGCACCGTTTAGGTATATCAACCTGATACGTACTACCTCATTAATTCATATATAAATTGTCATTATTCATTGCATTGGTTAGTTGTATATGGCAGGTAGCCATTCCATTGATATGTTTTGTTTAATTATAGAAAACCTAGACCGCAGTATATACTAAACAGCAACATTTTTATCCGCATCACTTATTCCTACCATCATCAATTTTACACTGAGGTCGCTGACCGTGCTCTAACTGTTTGAGCCCGGCATGTTACTGACTAAACCTTACTATTTAGCCCATTATGATAGGCTAAAGTGGTTAGGAACAATCTCTTCGTTAAGAGACATATAGTGTATGCCTCTTTTCCAGTTGTTGCAACAATGTAGCCCTCCCCCCCCACTCCGGCAAGGTTGTGTAAAATTGGCCAAATACCTATAAGGCCTCGTATATATCAAGTGATTGTCTTTTTCCACGATCCACTAGCCACATGGCTCTTAATTGTTTGGACGTCCCATCAGCACGTTGATCTGATCCGACCCTGGGAAACTATCAGAGGTGTCCGAGTGGTGATGGTTAAAGTACTGATTTACATACATCTCCCCCGTATCCTCGGATACTTGTTAGCTAGATAACCCCACCAACGAAGGAAAGCACTGTGAAAACATATATTTATAAATGTGAGTTTGGTACCCGGATTTTCATCAAATTCGGATGCGTTGCGATGTAACATGTACTGTAGCTCGCGGGGTAGTATCGGGCCATTCTGGTGTCTGGTGTCGACTCGCTGCGCCGCAAGTGCACGCCGAATGATGACGCTGGTTAGCTTCCGGTCTCGGGGTGACGGATCCAGTACGAGACTGCACTATGGGTGCCAAAGACTGGCTCCTAAGGCTGTGGAACTCAATCGTTCCGGTGGGGCCGTGCGACCATCGTCGCGAATATTAAGCACAACAGTCTCATACCAAGAGTTTGTGTCACCAGTATGCCTGTCCATAACAATTCCGTGATCTATGGACTTACAAGATTTGATTTTGGTGACCTAATTAAAAATAAGTCTATACAATAATTTTACCTAAACAGACTGTCACGTATGCTAGATAAAAATAATGAGCATACGAAAATACAAGACATAGAGACAGCCGGATGAACTTTTGAACGTGGGGCTCCTGGAGGTACCACACAGACTCGTATGTCCACAGAGGTATCCCCGCAAGGGAGGCTCCCCTACACAAGACGTAACTATTTAACTTAATATAAGTTATTATACCTCTAAGCTGAAAGGAAGGAAAACTGTCTTTGTAGTGACGGAAAATTATGTGCCTCACGCGGGCACTACTCCTAGTACTAGTTTGGGTGAGGAGTACTATCCTCGCGTGGACAGTCGTCGCTGAATCCTTGCAAGAGGCAAGTGTCTCACGCGTGCCTCCATCATCGGAAAATGTTACCACTGCTTAAAGCGGGAGAAGAGTAGTAGGCAAAAAGGGGCCTACTCTAATATTTAACCAAAATGCTGTAAAGAAGAAACCATACCTAGTGGGATTATGACTATAGGCTGCGTGCTGTTTTACGTGAAGATGGAACGAACGATTCCCGAACCGTCTTATGTAATTCTCAGTATGCTGAATTAGTAGTTGCCGCTTTATTTATGCGGGCCTTCTTTATTGCTTACTCCTCACACTTAGTTTGTAGTGACAAGAATTATTTTAGGCCGCAAATGGCGGGCGTCTACCTATCTTTTACATACGGCTGTCATTGAGAACAGATGCCCTAAGACATCAATACTGAAGACAGCGCTCATACATGTTACCTAGTACGATCTCCGAACTGGATAAGAATCCGGACATCCTACTCCGTAACCACATAAAACGTCACAAGACACTGATTACTTTTCACAAAAGCATTTTTTGGCAACTGGTCTATTGCTACGGTGGGGGTAAGAGAGAGGAATACCCATCGTAAATGTCCTTCCGTGAGGGCGTGTCAGATCTGAATATCATGCCCAGACATTCTTACAGAATTCGGTGGGGATGCGCATCTCACCCGTCACCAGGTCCTATGGAACTAACTGTTTTAACCTGTTATTAGGTTTAAATACAAGTTGCCCAGCTTTGCACTGCGGTGCGGGAGCATTGTTCAGCAAATTAAAGAAAATAATAATTAAGATATGTTTGCGCAGTGCTTTCCTACTTTGGCAAAGGTGCTAACTACTAAGTATCCGAGGATATGTGGGAATGTGTGTAATACCACACCTTGGTCATCACCGCTTGGAAACCCCAATAGTTTCCCAGGGTCGGATCAGCCCATGGTGCGGATAGGGACACCCAAACAATTAAGAAGCCATAAGGCTTAGTGGAACATGAAAAGAGACAATAACTTAGAAATATGAGGCCCTTTAGGTATTTTTGGCCAATCTTACACAACCTTGCCGGAGTGCGGGGCTAAATTACACTATGGGTTTCCTAACGAAGAAATTGTCTCCAATCATATTAAACCTATCCTATCTAGCTGAATAGAAAAGGTTTTAGTCAGTAGCATGCCGGGCTAAACAGAGTTATAGCATGGAGAGCGACCTCAGTGAAAGATTGTTGGTGGCGGGAGAAAGTGCTGCATATATAAATGTTGCTGTATAGTGTTTCCTACGTGCACTGCAGTCCTATATTTTCTACAAATAAACAAAACATATGAACTGATGGTCACTGGCCATATACATAAACTAACCAGAACAATCAATACAGTATGAAATGATCGGAACAATATCTCTATAGTACAGGTTAAGAAACCTACTACGGTGCTATTAGCGAAAACACCTTACAGAAAATAATAATAACTCTAAACAAATACAGAAATTATAACTAGCGGTCCTAAGACTGCTATGGTTCCTTTTAGTCATTGGGACCATTTATACGGGTATGATATAATTAGCAAAAATACATTTAACGGAATAATTAAAATGTTAAGTATAGTTACTTGAATAATCGGTAGCCATTCTTAAGTCTGGGCTATCGTGTTACTGAAATTGAGACGTCACTCTTAGGTTGACGTGAGTTAATGCATTCTCAGGAAGCTGGAAAGTTCCCGCGGGCTGGTTCCAGTAAACAGGATTCCCGCAAGCAGCTCATGACGGGAGCGGATCGAACTCAGAACTGTAATCACAATATAGAATGTCTAACGAGTAGTCAGCAAGAGATACAAAACATTACTGCTGCGACGAAAGTTCCCGTACACCGATGGTACGGATGGAAGTTGACAACAACCTGATTACAAGCGGGGGTTGTTAGATGCAGATGAAGATACGAAACTAAGCTTAACGGTGCGGGGTACGTCAGCCAGCTCTGAAGACGTACCGGGCAAAGTTTACCTGCTGTGGTCGAAAAGTCTAGATGAACCTGCACGACATCAGTGCGGGGACGGTTAAATAACCACTTTTTGGCGTGGCCGGCAGATCCGGTGAGTCATCCACCAAAGAACATCGCTGCCTCTAAATCTGTAGAATCACATTTTCAGGCCGGAAAGGCCTCACCGCAGGTTTGTGTTCCGAATTAGCTCTTGATATATTCGTGAACAATATCTAAAAAGTTCCTAAATTGCTCCCGCAAGGACGGGAGTTACAAAATTGCTTTAGTGCGGTGAGTTGGGTTACTGCTAGCTACGGGAGAAAAACTGACAGAAAGCGAAGTGATATGCGTAATGCCTGTCGTGCTGATCATAGCTGTCACAGGTCCAACCTATTCGGCCCCGGGCCGAGGATGCTCTCGAACTCTGGATCACGTCTCCTTTTATACTCCTAGTGACGTCACAGGCGCAGGCTCCAACCAATCATCGGTTGAGCAACAGCCAATCAGCGCGTAGCTGATAATAACTCAGTCGAATGTTCTAGAACATTCTAGAAGTTCTGCGTCCACGTGGTTATGATGTCACGGCAATATTTTGAAGATAATCAAAAGGGGGTTTCCGTAGATAACTCAGCCATTTCTTAACCGATTTTGAAATGGTTAACAGATTCGGAAAGCCCGTCGAATTCTAGTCTTGATTAATGCCAGATTCGGCGGGAACAGGTGTCTACAAAGGATTACATTGTACCATCTCGGTACACTAAAAGCGTCATCCTATCTTGGTCATAAACTACACGCTCTGTCAAAAATAACATTTAAGCATGCGCACTATGCGCTTTAATGAACTTAGTCATTTTTATAACGTGATCTCTCTCATAGGCTCATACGCTTATGGCTCTACCAGTCAGCGTGGGTGGGGGGGGGGGGGGGTTCAGGGAACGAATCCAGGACGGGCGGCGCGTACCCAGCTTGGCTGGTATGCCCGGTACCCGCCCGGTCGATCCGAACTACAGTATGCATGCTGTCTGTGGAGGTAGATGCTCTTTCAAGGTGACCTACGGGAAGCTGGGCGTCTGCGCTCATTGGACAGCTGTATCTGACGATAGGTAGGAATCCCTGCCACTTGCGGTCAAAGCTAATTTTCGTTTCTAACTCATA
Organism: Chaetoderma sp. LZ-2023a; assembly: GCA_034401795.1. Classification (NCBI taxonomy): domain Eukaryota; kingdom Metazoa; phylum Mollusca; class Caudofoveata; order Chaetodermatida; family Chaetodermatidae; genus Chaetoderma; species Chaetoderma sp. LZ-2023a. The sequence goes on from CM067369.1 coordinate 35,412,236, forward strand.
ATTGGTAGGTTAGACTGTAGCAGAAGGTCTGCATAAATAAAGTGGCATCTACCAATACAGCATCTTGGAACTACATAAGACGGTGATGTGGTAATCCTTTGGAAATCGCTCGTACCGCCTTCACGTGAATCAGTACGCATCATGTTAATTATGGCTTCACTAGGATTTGTCAGCACTTAGCATTTTCTGATGAACAAAAGAGTGGCCCTTTTTACCAACTCTTTTCCTCCACTTTGGCATTGAAGGCATTTTCCTGTGATGGAGGCCTGCGCAAGGCACTTGCCTCTCGCAACAGCGAGAATTCCTGTGACAGAGGCCCACGCGAAGCACCTTCCTCGCGCACAATCATGAAATATTCGGTGACAGAGGCCGGCGTGAGACACTTTCCTCTCGCAGCAACATTGTTCTCTGGGTGTATGTTAGGGGTATATTAACTTAAATTAAGTTACTCAGTGATCTCCTATGCGGATGCTTCTCTTGCGGGGATACCTCTGCGGATTCAAGGATCTGTGTGGTACCTCTGGCGACACCACGTAGAAAGGACACCAGCTAGCTCTATATCGTGTATTATTGCGCTCATTTTACTGTCGAACGATTCACCTTGTTTGTATAGTACTTATTTATATTTCTAGTATATTATTCTAATTGTTCCATTCTCTAAATTAGTATGGATAGACGCACCGGTGACACAAACAGTTGGGACGACACCGTGTCGTTCAATCTCAGCGGCAATGGTCGCATGGCCCCACTGGAATATTAGTGTTCCACCGGCTCTAGAAGTTGGTTTTTGTACACCGCGGAGAGACATCATATGGGATCCGCAACTCCGAGATCCGCAGCTAACCAGCCATCCCAGTCATCGCACACTTGCGGTGCGATGAGCAGATAGTTAACATCAGACCAGCACGTACCCCTGCGAGCTACAGTTCTCATAGAAATTGTCCATTTGCAGTCTAAGAGATTATTTTTGGAAATTTACCACTGGAATAATTGGCTCATATGTCGAACAAGTCATTATAGCGGTCCATTTTCAAGAAATGGTCTCTTGGTCTGCAAATGGAGAGTTTCTCTGAAAAAATTGAAATTCTCTTGAACAAATTTACGGATTAAAGGTCTAAACACGGTTTAGTCATGAAATATTCAAATGGTTATTTTCATCTGAATTCAAATGGTAGGCCTAGATTGAAATCAGTGGACTGGACAGATAATATTTCAACTCCCACTTGCTTAAGTCACATTGGAACACCAACTGGTTTGATTTGCGTAAACTACCGGAGAGACTTGTAGGTGGAGGTAGCTTTTTAACGACATCTCTTGGAATTGAATCTTCATCGTCGTGGTCAATTATGAATGCTGGCCTTCCAACCCTATTAAGATGACCAATAACCTTTTTCAGAAATACACCTTCCGGTTCATCACTATCTAATACATGGGCTCTTGCAATTCAATAAAGTGCCTTTACTGCCGGCAACTTTGACAACAACAAAATCACCGTCTATGATTTCATCATCTATCTCAAAATCATCATCTGTGTCCATTAACTGCATGTCCCACTCACTAACAGAGCTCGATTCATCACTTCATCTACATTTCTTTTACTTTTAGAACCAAATAAAATTTTCTCAGGAATGCTAGGGGCTTTCTTTATTATTTTCTGCTCAGATTTCTTCTGCTTGGGTTTTGCCTTCACAGATTTCTCATCAGCAATCTGATTTATAATTGATGTGCTTGTAAGTATTGTAGTACAGCCCTTTTTACTTTTACGGCCACCTTTTGTCACGTGTGCTGGTGATTTGGGGAGGGGAACAATGGCAGAGGGTGAAACGTGCCCCCCCCCCCTGCTTCAGTTGTTCAGACTCAGCAGCTGATATTGATGGTTCAGGACTGGCGAATGATGTTGATTGAGTTTGATTGGGCACAAGTCCTGTCGACGGATCGTTAGGACAAACTAGATCGTCACCTCGCGTATAGCCATGGTCTGTTACTGGAGCAGTATTTGTTTCCTGTTCACTCCGGTTTTCACCTTGTGCTTCACTTTCCACTGTCACAGTCTCGGGACAGGGGTAATCGGTCACTGCTGCAGAAGCAAAATCGATGTCAGTGAATAGTGTTCTGGTGAACGGATAGATTCCAGTTGAACAAAAACCAGAAACAATATTCCGCTGTGTCATGGCATTAACCTGGGCTTCTGATACCATTGAGGAAATGTAATAAATTGTTATGGTTTTGCCGGGGTGAGAGCGAATCCATCCATCCATTGCCACATTGTACGCTGTCTTGAAGGGTCCGTAAACTGAGCGGTCTAATGGCTGTAGATGGTGAGATGTGTGAGGAGGTAATGTGATGATAACTACATCATTTTCACGAGCTAGATCAATAATATCAAGAGAAATGTGTGAATCCACGTTATCAAGAATCAGTAGAACTGGGCGTTCCTTTGAGCAGCGTACATAATGTATGAAGTGCTTCATATATTCTATAAATATCTTCTCATTCATACAACCTGATCTAGATGCTGCTCCAAATGTACTAGGGGGAGCTCCATTTAAGAAATGCTCAGGGAAGTTTACTCTAGAGAACACAATCATAGGTGGTACTACATTACCGCAGGCACTGACTGTGTATTCAATGGTAACTAGTTCTCCGTGTTCAGCACTTATGACAGAACCTATACTTGCTTCTTACCCCTTTCCATTATTTGTCAGGATTTTGTACAGTCGTACAGCCCGTTTCATCAAGATTATAAATATCCTGAGGCTCGAGCATATAGCTGTTCATCACTGTGACTGGGTTGTCATAAAATGTATTTACTGTGTGCTGGTTAACGGCTGTGGCACGTGCCAATGATGTAGCTTCTGGTACTCTGTTTGCAAGATTATACCTTTTTCGGAAACAAAGAAACTAATCCTTGCCAGCCTTTGCATCTATTTCCGAATTGGAAGGTATTTTAAGTCCATTCCTTTGTGTATATTTAAATGCTAATTCACAACATTTGTCGATGCTGAGTCCATAAAACTGATCCGCTTTATGTGATTAGCTATGTTGATTTCCATTTCTGGACTTAATATGCACTTGCTCTGAGACAACCGTTTATATCCAGTTTCAACAACTGTTCCAGGATTTTCCCCTACTTTAAGTATATAGCGCCTCAATGTGTTTACATCTATGTCATAGTCCCTGTCAGTTTCCCAGAGTTTTCCACTAACACGGAATGCTGCCACTGCTCTGTGAAGAACATCTAGAGGCTTGGCACCTCTTCCTGTTTTTCTTGTGTAGGTCCTAGGCATGTTTTTTCTGAAACAAGAAAACAAGCTTAATAATAATAATAATAATAATAATAATAATAATAATAATAATAATAATAATAATAATAATAATAATAAAGAGGGTTGTCCACTTGCCAATTTTGGTTTGAATCGATTCACAAACGGTGAAGTTACAACCCAAAATAAACATTTGGTACAGGCATATGTGTGCCTGCCTGACTGATCGACCGATTGACCGACTGAGTAACTCACTCACTCACTCACTCACCCACCCACCCACTCACTCACTCACTCACTCACTCACACTGACTCAATCACCCTCAATCACTTGCTCACAGCAGCTAAAAACTGATTGGGGTAAGTTGATACAGGAAAATAAATTGTTTCATCTTACCTATTCAACCTGTTTCATCCTACCCCATTGCCACCATCTTGGATTGAATAAGACCCACCACAAATATTAGACATGGCAGCGGAATGAAGCACTGCATAAATACCATCCATCCCATGGCCAACGGTGTGCTTATATAACTTACTATAGATAAACAAATGGGGGAAATATATAGGACCACATACCTGACTGTAAAAAAATTACTTTTTGCAAGTCAAATTGATTTTTTGCTCATAACTATAACTGTAGACATCCAAAAACATCAACGATCACATGGGAGGTAGCTAGTTTTCAGAAGACAACACAGCGGGCGCTACAAGCTTACACAAGAAAAAATGACATCAGCAGTTTTGCTGTATCATATTGTCCCATGGTTCATCTTACCCCACCTTCCACTATGTCGGCGAAACGAAAAATCCACTAAGATGGCGTGCAACTAGACACCTCTCAGATATTAGACTAGAGGAAGACACACATATGGCTGAACATTTAAACCTAACTGATCATTTAGCCCCTCGTGACTGAAATCATGCCTATCGAACAGCTACCTCTTTCAGATACAACAGAGGAAACTGATAAACAAAGAAAACTAATAGAATCGTTTTGGATTAAGCAATTAGAAATGGCCAACGGGCATAAATTCTGACCCAGGCCTATTAGATCAAAGGGAGATTATCCAATTTACCCTCACATACAATCGGAAAATGTTGAAATTGCAAAAATCCTAAAAAGTGAATATCACAAATTACGGGACAATCTCAGACAACCTTTCAACAAGCGTCCAGTAATTGCATTTAAGAAAAATCCGAATCTCCGTGACATCGTAGTAAAAGCCAAACTCATAAGTTTTCAAAATACCACCCAGTGATTTATCATTGTGTGACAATTAGGCCATATGGCGTCTCTTAAACAAAAAAAATGCCAAACTCCGGCGAATGCGGAGCAGCAGTAGTCATTGGCGACCAGGAAGAATTCCTCAAGTACAAGGTTCCGAATCACCTGTCGACAGCTGAACTGGTGGCAATTAAAAAGGCTCTAGAATGGCTTAAACCAGCAAATCCAGGCAAATACGTTATTCTCACAAACTCACTAAGCTCAGTGAAGAGCTTCAAATCTAGCAGCAGCAAGAGCAGGGGCAATCTAATCAAGGAAATCCGGCAGCTGTATGCAACTGTTGTGACTGACAACAAAACTGTGGGCATCGACTGGGTCTCAAGCCACATTGACATCAAAGGCAATGTGCAGGCCGACGAGGCAGCCAAACAAGCGCTCAAAGATGGAACTAGGACCAGCATAGGACTCTCAAAGTCTGAAGCAAACGTCCTAGTCAAAAGGCACATCAACAGCAAATGGCAAAAACAATGGGACGAAAGCACAACTGGCAGATTCCTGTTCAGAATCGTCCCTGGATTCAAACGCAAATACCGACATTGTATTACGCCACGTCAGAATGGGTTGGATCAGCGTTAACCAGATGCGGAAAAAACTCAACCTGTCAGACACAGACCAATGTGATGCATACGAGGAGACTGAAACTCTAGACCATTTCTTATGCCTGTGCACTGAACATATAGGCATTAGAAAGGAACTCATCGATACACTGAGAAAGGGAAATTTCAATCCTGACCCCATAGAAGACATTATAGCGATGCATGACCGACAGGTCAACCATGAATTAATCGAGTTCGTACTTGCGTCGGACAAACACATCATATAATCAGAACACATCATATAATACAGAATCTCCCCGTGATAGGAAGTAATAAAGTATTGTTTATAAAAATTTGTATTGAATGTTTAGCGTTCATTAGGCCACATCAGTCTTATTCAAGCGTGTTGATAAGCTGTGGTCACATAGAATAATCTTACAAATTTGACCAATAAATGTTAGTGCTAAATTATGCCACATCAGTCGTATTCAAGCATGTCGATAAGCTGTGGTCGTAAATATTCAAACGAGCTTGCAAACACTTATAAACAAAATATAATTAATATATGCGTAAGTGCCTGCGTCATGAATAAAGTATTGTTTATAAACATTCGCATTGAATGTTTAGCGTTCATTAGGCCACATCAGTCTTATTCAAATGTATTGATAAGCTGTGGTGCATAGAATAATCTTACAAATTTGACCAGTAAACGTTAGCGCTAAATTACGCCACATCAGTCTTATTCAAGCGTGTCGATAAGCTGTGGTTGCAAACGTTCAAACGAGCTTGCAAACACTTATAAACAAAATATAATTAATATACGCGTGCGTGCCTGCGTCATGGATTGGTGACCCAGTATGCGTGCACATAAACGAGCGTGCAAGCACATATAAACAAAATATAATTAATACACACATGTGTGCCTGCATCATGAATTGATGATCCAGTGCGCGCACGCACAAACGAGCGTGCAAACACCTAGAAACAAAATATAGTCAATATACGCCTGCGTACCTGCGTCAAGAATTGGAGACCCAGTGCGCATGTGCATAAACATAGTATAACTAACATTGCACAAAGGCAGTGTTGATAAGCTGTGGTCCCATAGAATAATCTTACAAATTTGACCAGTAAATGTTAGTGCTAAATTACACCACATCAGTCTTATTCAAGCATGTCGATAAGCTGTGGTCGTAAACGTTCAAACGAGCTTGCAAACACTTACAAACAAAATATAATTAATATATGCGTGAGTGCCTGCGTCATGAATAAAGTATTGTTTATAAACATTCGCATTGAATGTTTAGCGTTCATTAGGCCACATCAGTCTTGTTCAAACATATTGATAAGCTATGGTCGCATGGAATAATCTTACAAATTTGACCAGTAAACGTTAGCGCTAAATTGCGCCACATCAGTCTTATTCAAGAGTGTCGATAAGCTGTGGTCGTAAACGTTCAAACGAGCTTGCAAACACTTATAAACAAAATATAATTAATATACGCGTGCATGCCTGTATCATGAATTGATGACCCAGAGTACGTGAGTACATGCCCGAAACATCTGTTTGTTTATTTGTTTGTTTTCTTTTGTTCTCTTTCTCTTTCTTTCAGTGCCAGAGCCGGTGCCCCAATGCGGCAATGAACCCAACAGAGAGACAGATGGAGGACTAGGATGGACAACTGGCCAACAGAACAACAGACAGGCTTGTCTGCGGATAGACCATGAGGGATATGGACGTGTGCCCATGTCTTTCATGGTCCGTCAGTAGGTATGTTTGTCTGTCGAACAGACTGACAAACCGATCAACAAATGGACAGATGGATGAACAATTCTGGGCACAGCAACTTGCTGGAGTACGCTTAGGCAATGTACTTGGCCCCACTTGCTCAGTCTTCTCGGATGGGACTTTAAACTGAGGTCCCGCCATATAGTGTTCATCACTGTGTGAACGTGAGTTAGGGCTAGATAGGCAGCACATTTTGGCTTAATCAAAGTAAACCGGATGCTGAATGGATTCGTCCTCGGACGGAATCAACCAACATACGGATTACATAATCAAAACAAAAATTGCTAGAATTAGAATCTTTCGGACATTTTCAATGGGTCTAGGGAGGGATGCAACCCGGATGGCTGATTGAGCTCATCCTCGGACGGACGCAATCACCATACGGGCTGCCCAAACAGTCAAAATCAAACAGGTGCACTCTGGTGCCTGCTTTGGATGACGATCAGAAGGGCAAATGGGTCCCAGGACCCTAAAGACCCCATACCCCACCCTCCCCGCACCCCAAAGGGGCCGGGAGGTCTCTGATATAAAGCCCCCCCCCCATAGGGTACATCGGGTCATATGACCACACGCACCCCACCCTCCCAGCACCTACCTCATTCCCTTCCCCATCCCCGTTAGGCCCAGGTTAGGCCCTCGCCACACACACCCCCACGCCCAAGCATGAGGAAAAACAGAACAGCCACGGACAAGAACAGTATGTGCCATCTTCAACAAGAGACAAACTCGAGAGACAACGATCAACACGCACACACACATGCCCACACGCACGCGCACACGCACACGCACACGCACACGCACACGCGCGCGCACGCACGCACGCACGCACGCACGCACGCACGCACGCACGCACGCACGCACGCACGCACGCACGCACGCACGCACGCACGCACGCACGCACGCACGCACACAAGCTAATGCACAAACTTACGGCACAAGAATTCACAAGAATTGAACAGAAACCACAAAGGCCAGGCATGAGTCTAGACCCTAGCATTGGGAACTAGCAAATAAACACCTTAAAGATTACAACACACCACACACTCTTAAACAAAATGACAATTTCAAGGAATAAAAAAAACAAGAATTTCTTCAGTTTTGAAAATTCTGAGCGAGTGCGTTTGACAATATCAAATACATATTTGCCAGTGCCTGTTTCGTTATTTTATTACTTTATAAATCCACTTGTCTATAACATTCGTCCACATCGTCGGGCAATCTATCAGTCCTTCATTAGATCCACCTAACAAAGGGTAAATAGAAATCTCATCTTCTCTGTATAAATGGTTAAATTGAACCTTTTATTACTTTTTAGATTGCATGATTGTTTGAGCAAGAAAACTGTCATTCATTCCATATCCTTCCTCCCTCTATCCTACCGGCCCTCCATCCGTCATTCTGTCTTTCCTCCCTTCGTTCATTCATTCCTTCATTCCTTCCTTCTTACCAGACTTCTTTCCTGCTTTCCGTCCACCTGCATTCGTTCGTTCGTTAGTTTGCTCGCTCACTCGCTCGTTCGTTCAATCATTCGTTCACTCTTTCCTTCCTTCCTTCATTCCTTCCTTTCATCCTTTCATCCTTCCTTCCATCCTTCCTTTCATCCTTCCTTTCATCCTTCCTTTCCTCCCTCCTTCCCCCCGCCTCATCCACTCATTCATTCATTCCTTCCACCCATCCATCTTTCCTTCCTTCCTTCCTCCCAGCCTTCCTCCCTTTCATCTTTCCTTCCTTCCATCATCCCATCTTTCCTTCACGCTCTCATTCCTTCTTTATTTTTTATCTCCCCCCCCTACCCTCCTTCCGTCTTTCCTTCCATTCTTCCATCATGGTTTGTTGGTTGGTTGATTGCTTGGTTGACTGGGTGGTTGATTGGATGGGTGGTTGCTTGCTTGGGTGTTTGATTGGGTGGTTGGTTGGGTGGTTGGTTGGTTGTGTGGTTGGGTTGTTGTTTGGGTGTTTGGTTGGGTGGGTGGGTGGGTGGTTGATTGATTGGTTCGGTCTGTCAATCCTTCTCTCCTTCTATCCTTGTATCATTCAATCATGCGATTTGTTTATTCATTCATCGGTTTTAGAGAGAAAATTACTCACAGAAAATGATTTTATTCTCAAAGCAATGCTAATTTTTTAAATCAATACCCATGGAAACTGCTGACATTTGAGTAACTATATTACAAAGCAAAGGTTTTGATCAAAATTACCCATTCAGATCAAAAGTTTTCGAACAAGGCCATCAGTCACTTATTTCTTTAAAATGTTTCCTTTGGGTTCCAAATTATTTATTATACTTTGAAAAGGTCACTTAAAGCACCTTTCAAATGAACTCATGGCTCACATTAAAGTCAGATTAATAGTTCCCTTTGAACCATTGATCAGTCCAACGCTAAGCCATTGAAAGTAGCTCAATCTTTAACACCTTTCAAAAGTGAAACCAACTCATTTATCCAGAGCTCAATTAGTCAACAATACATTATTACAACGAATTATAACACCTTATTAACATGTACCTCAAAGCAAACAACTTAGTAACTTTAAAGAAAATGATTAAGTCTCAAAAACATTAACTTGCCCAATAAATAGTATGGCTAAATGTTGGACTGGTAGATTTGTCAAATAGGCTGCTGAAGAAGTGTATCAACACGAAACGCGTCTAGCCTTCTGAAGATGTGAAAATTGCATTACTGTGTATTCCTGTGCATTCATGTATTCCTGTATTGCTGTGGGTAAGTTATAATATTTATATTGCTACTACTGTATTGATTGTTCTTCTGTATTAAATATTAACATGTCATTACTCATTGCTACTAACCATACTACTTTTATTTCAGCTCTGTAAGCTAACCCCTCTTGAATTAGAACATATAAAGACAGACAGATTCAGATTCAGATTCAGGTTCATTTATTTTGAGAGACCATCTGTTAAGACTTGTAAAATGTGTGCCTGTTAACATTGTTAGGTGATTGACTGTCTGAGTGTATCCTACTGGTTAAGTAATTAGTTGATGGTGTCTGACTTGATTGCGTGAATACGTGATTGATTGATTGATTGTGATTAGTTGCTTGATTGTCTGGTCGGTTGATTAATTGAATGAATGATTGCTTGATTAACAGTTCGATTGATTGTGCTTGTCTGTGAGCGTTTGCATTTGATTGATTGATTTGAATGACTGTGTAGGTGATTGTGATAGTGGGTGATTAACTGATAGTGAGTGGGTGATCTGACGGATTGTTTGACTGAATGGTTGATTGTGTGTAAATGGTTTTGATTGATTGATTGACTGGTTTATTGATTGTGAGTGTTTTTGATTGATTGATGAATTGATTGATTGGTTGTTTGTGTGTGTGAGTGACAGATTTAGTGATCGACAGATTGATTAAGATTGATTAAGATTGATCTAGATTGATCTAGATTGATTAAGATTGATTAAGATTGGTTAAGATTAATTGAGATTGATTGAGATTAATCGAGATTAATCGAGATTAATCGAGATTGATTTAAATTGATCTAGATTGATTCATTGATTGATGGTGTAGCATGGATCGACCGGATGGGTGCCGACTATCTCAGCTAAGCTGGATACGGGACGGCCATTCCGGATTCGCTCCAAGCACGCCCCCCCCCCCCCCCCCCCCTTAGTAGGATAGTACGCATGTATAAGCCCTATGAGAGAGGTTTTCGTTAAAAATGGCTAAGTCCGTAGGAATGCGTAGTGCACATGCACGCTCGTCGGAGCTTCAGTGACAACACGTATCAGAATTGGGAGAGAGTGCATGCCTATAGTGTGCCGAGTTGGTGCTTGTGATTTTCTTAAACTATACTATTCTCGTTGTTCTTGGTATCGCTCAGGACCGGAATAAATCACAGAACTTTTTACTATTTTTAAATTGGACCTGAAATGGCTTAGTTATCCGCGAAACTTCCGCTATATTATATTCAAAATATTGCTTTTGACGTCGCAATCGCGTGATAGCCACGTCACCACTTCTAGCTGCACGCTGATTGGCTACTACTCGGCCGCTGATTGGCTGAGGCACCAACCTCTGACGTCACGAGTAGTATAAAAGGGGGTGAAAAATCGAACATCAGGCGCATCACCGGCATGAAAGCCGACCCGTCATGAGGACTGCTGGACCTGTGCGGACTAGACGTGTGTAACTGCAAACCTACGGTGATCCCTTCATCACTGCGGTGTCATTCGGATTTCAGCTCATCCGTGTTGGTAACCAGTCCTCGACTTTTCACGATACAAAGTCTTTGGTCGCTCTCAGACGACCTTGGTCCGGGGGCAAAATAATTAAAGTAATAACTCCCACATTCAGACTTTTCTAGAGGAGTCTTTCCACGGACGGGCCGTGCGGGCCCAGATGTGATTCTATGGAATGTAGAGCTGATGGTGATTCTTGATGGATGACTCGCTAGATCTGTCGACCATGCTGAAAAGTGGATTCAAACTTCCTCGCTGCATGTCGCGTGTGATCATTAACTTTTAGACCACAGTCTGGTTGGACTTTGCTCTGTGCGCCACAAGAGCTATGCGACGTATCCCGCACCGCATGCCAGTTATTGTACATTCATAAATAAATATATATTAGCCCCCTCTGTTAATGGGCAACTTCAAACTCTCATACTGCCGTCGCCGGACGGAAACTTTATAATAAACTTTAAATTATATAGCAGCTAAAAGACTATCTAATGGACATCTCCTGAACCATACTATTACACTGTCCTGAGAATGTGTCGTATCCAACCCGCCCGTGGATGCCTGCTTGCGGAAACCTGCCTGCAGAGACATGCCTGTGGAAGCCTGCTTGTGGATGCCTTCCTGCGGAAGCCTGCTTGCAGATACCTGCCTGCGGAAATCTTTCCAGCATCAGAGAACGTGCCATCTTGCGCTATTTACATATTAGCGCCTCAATTTCAGTGACTCTTGAACTTTTTCCGTACCGATGACCAATAGGTACTCAAGTAACTATACTATTGAACATTTAATTAATCCCATATATGGTACTGATGACTAATAAGTGCCTTACTGGTCTCCAGACCGCATTCTTATATTTTCTATTTTACTGTGAATATTATCCTCGTTTACTGTGGGTGCTCTCAACCAACAGCACCATAAGGTCCAATGACCTGTGATACTTTATTCTAATCGTATTCATCCATGTGTACTAGTTAGTTGTTCATATGGCAAGTAGCCATCTAGTTGATATGTTTTGTTTATTTATAAAAACTCTAGACCGCAGTACGCTAGGAGATACTATACAGCACCACACATATCCGCATCACTATATCCCCGCCAGCATAAATTTTACACTGAGGTCGCTGATCATGCTCTAATTGCTCGCCGACTAAACCTGGTTATTTAGCTCGATAGGATGGGTTTGAAGTGGTTAGGGACAATTTCTCTGTGAGAGACGCATAATGTACGCCTATTTTCTGGTTGTTGTGGTAATGTGGCCCCACGCACTGGCAAGGTTGTGTGAAATTGGCCAGTTACCTTTAGGGCCTCTTATATAGATATATATATATATATATATCGAGTTATTGTCTCTTTCCATGATCCACCAGCCGCAAGGCTTATTAATTGTCTGTATTCCCTATTGGCACATTGGCCGGATCCGACCCTGGGAAACTATCGGAGGTTTCCGAGCGGTGGTGGTTAAAGTGTCGATTCACATACATCCCGCCCCCACCCCCATATCTTCGGATACTTGTTAGTTAGACACCCCCGCCAATTTAGGAAGCACTGTGAAGAGAAATAATATTATATGTGAATTAGTTAGTTATATACTGGCCTGCAGTGCAATCCTGGGCATTCTGGAACTTAACCCTAATGACAGGTCAAATGTTAAATCCGTAGGACGCGGTGGCGGATGAGATGCAGATCTCCATCCAATTCATTGATGTGTCTGGGTGAGAACTTGGAATCCGCCACGCCCTCACGGGAAAGACACTAGCGATGGATATTCGTCTCTTTATCCCCACCATAAATGAAATTGCACAATCTAAACTTGCTTGTGTAAACTGTAACCTTTGTCCTGGTGATGTTATATATGGTTGCGGGACAGGGTAACCAGATTATTATCTGATTCTGGAGCCTTGCTTCATAACATGTATGCATGCTATCCTTCGGAGGTAGATGCTATGCAGGGCGACCTACTGGAAGCTGGGCATCTGCAGCCGTTGGATAAATGTATCTAAAGTTAGGTGGGAATCCCTGCCACTTGCGGCCAAAGCTTGTATTTGTTTCTAATAACTAATTTGTAGGTTAGAATGTAGCAAAAGGCCCGCATAAATAGAGTGGCAACTACCAATGCAGTGACTTTGGACCTACATAAGACGGTGACCTGGGAATTCTTCAGAAATCGTTCATCCCGTCTGCATGTAAACCAGTGTGCATCACAGTAATTATGGCTTCACTAGGATTTTCAGCACTTAGAATTTTCATCTTGGACAAAAGAGTGGACCTTTTTGCTAGCTCATTTCCTCCGCTTCGGCGTTGAAGGCAATTTCCTGTGACAGAGGCCCGTGTGAGGCAATTTCCTCTCGCAACAACAATATTTTCTTTGTGTGTGTTAGGGGTATATTAGTTTATATTAAACTACCAAGTGGCTTCGTTGCGGTGCTCTCTTGTGGTAATACCTCTGTGAATTTAAGGGTCTGTGTGGTACCTTCGGCAAAACCACGTGGAAAGAACACCAGAAGGCTCTATGTTTTGTATTATTGTGCTCATTGCTGTCAAACGAGTGATATTGTTTGTATAGTATATCAATTTGTGACTTTTTAATTATTAACATCTTGTCCGTTTCTCTAAAATAGAATGAACTGGCATACCGGTGACACGAACAGTCGGGATGAGACAGTGTGGTTCAATCTCGGTGGCAATGGTCACATGGCCCCACTGGAACATTAGTGTTCCACCAGCTCTAGAAGCCAGTCTTTGTACTTTCTGGAGAGATGCGATATGGGATCCGCACCCCCGAGAACCACAGCTAACTAGGCCTCTCACACATCATGCATTTACGGTGCCACAGAGCGGAGCGATATGGCGGACCAGCGCATACACCCGCGAGCTACAATTGATTGATTGATTGATTGATTGATTGATTGATTGATTGATTGAGTGCCTTTGCCTCACTGAGAAGTACACCGTAGCCAGACCGGGAAAAGGTAGACGAAGGGATGGTGTGGGATGTGAATCACATCACCACTCAACTGCCCAAGCATGCCTAGTCAAGGTGTATTATATGGTGATCCAGTGTTTTCACCATATTGGTATTTTGAGTAACCACCTCAGGTTGGAGACTTTGCCAAATGGCTTAAGCCAGAAGGTAAGGGATATGAGTAAGTTTTTGAAGCTGGCCATGCCAAATGAGGATATACTCTTTAACATTTGGTCGGTGAACACTGAGTGGGTAAAATTAATGGTTAGAACGCTGATTGGTCATTATAACTGTCAGCTACGGTGTTTAAGGTCCCAGATCCTCTCCGCCAAAGACCTTCCCAACCTTGACCTCGGCCCGCTAAGTCCATTTCCATCCACTGGGCCAAAAACAACCATGGTGGAAAAGTCTGTGGTGGCGCTATTGCAGCATTCTATGATTTCATTAGACCTATTGACCCACATTTCCGTTCGACTGTTGGCACAAAGAATGTTGCGCCAAAGCGTAAGCCAACAGTTGAACGGACATGTGTGGTGCCACCCTCCCACGCTAGGAACAGAGTAAGATCACCCACTTAGGTTTCGCCACCCCTTAAACGTTTGAATGACAGACCGCCCCTTGTAATTTTCCGTTTGTAGACTCGCTCTTGATCCCACTCCATGAATCACCACCATCCCCATATGTCACCGTTTCCACATGATGATCTTACACCGCTACCACAGCACGTAGCTGGTGGAAGATCATCACGTAAAAAGCGCTCTGAACCAATTGTTAGTGTGATCTCGTGACCCGTCCTTGATCGCACTGCCAGAGTCCCCATCATCCCCTGTGGCGCCATTTTCAACTGATGATTTTCCATCACTACCACAACGTGTAGCTGGTGGAAAAACCTCACGTGAAAAACCACCTGTAACAAATGTCCGACAACCTTGTTTCACACCATCTCCGTTTTCTAATTCCAGAATTAGAGAAGAAAACCTTTTGGAAATTCCAGAACGAGTCTGTAAATAGACCCACTTGGCAGTTTCCCACTATTTGTAAGAAAATCTTGATTGTGGGAGCATCAAATCTCAGCCGATTCAATGTAGACTCGCATCCAGACACACAGGTGGCCTGCTTCCCTGGTGGATCTATTAATGACATAAGAACTGTCATTTATCGATACACAGGGTCAGGCCATCCTGAGAAGCTGGTCCTTAATATAGGTATCAATGACTGGGACAGTCCACTCTCAGACACTGAAATTCGACTGAGATTGATGTTCAGCATGATAAGAAAAATATTTCCTAAAACTGATTTACTTCAGCCAATTGAACATCTCAGCTACAAGGACCATCACCAAAAGAAAATTCTTGAGACAAGTAATCGAATTGCAGAGTCCCATAAGTTCAATGTTACTGTCATACCACGTCTGCCAATCGCAAATTTCAGAGTATGTTGTGACAATATACATTGGACTGAGATGACTGCTAACACTATCTATAGCAATTGGCTAAATTTCCTTAATTTAAACTAG
Source organism: Chaetoderma sp. LZ-2023a (assembly GCA_034401795.1). Taxonomy (NCBI): domain Eukaryota; kingdom Metazoa; phylum Mollusca; class Caudofoveata; order Chaetodermatida; family Chaetodermatidae; genus Chaetoderma; species Chaetoderma sp. LZ-2023a. Next base: position 35,427,789 of record CM067369.1, read on the forward strand.
ATTCGGGTCAAGGTAGCTGCCACCCAGAAATTGGACTAGGCAGTAATATTGTCAACCTAGCTGGTTCTCAGTTAAGTGATACTGAAACATCGCTGCTTAATTTTGGATTAACCTTTGTACCAACATCGAAACCCAAAACTGGTTTGGATGCAGATTTAGAAAATGGCCTTATTGAAACTGCAGAATTTGGCCACCACGTCAAATTGAGACTTTTTTTCGAAACTCGAATAGCAACATTCCACCATTCATTGAGAAAACAGGCTGGGCACCAAATTTGAAACTTGTTGACCCAGCAATCGGTGAAAGTATAAAACTGTATTCAGAGCATATTAAAAATATGACCCCTACCAGGGTTATCTAAAAATAATGAAATTGTCATCAAACCTGCGGATAAAGGATCAGCTACTATAATAATGGATAAAGATACCTATATCAAAGAAGCGCATAGACAGCCTGGTAATCCGAAACATTACCAAAAGCTAAAGGAACTACTTTGGCAAAATAACTGTAGCAAATTTAAAGAAATTCTCCAAAAATGCTTAAATACAAGAAGATAACTGAAAAGCAATTTAAATACCTGCTTGCAAAAGATGATTCGAAGCCACGTACATTTTATCTTCTTCCTGAAATCCATAAGTCTGACTCGTGGACAGACGCAATGACTCTACCAGGGCGACCCATTATTTCAGATTATGTTTCAGAATCATATAGGATTAGTGAATTTATCGACTACCATCTTCAGCCAATTGCGAATAGAAATTTTAGCTATCTGAAAAACACTGAAGACTTTATAGCCCAGGTCTCTAAGACCTCGGTCCCTCCAAATTCATTCTTAATTACGAGGGACGTCGATGCTATGTACACAAACATTGATATCGAAAAGGGTCTAAATTCAATTCATAGAGCATTTTCCGACTACCCCGACACCAATAGGCCCAACAGAGAAGTAATAGCTCTATTAGGGCGTAGTCTGAAAGGCAATGACTTTGAATTTGCTGGTGAAATTTTCCAACAAATATGTGGCTGCGCAATGGGTAAGCATTTCAGCCCAGGTTTTGCTAACCTTTACATGGCAGAGTGGTAAAAGGAAGCACTCAAACATTGTCCAAATCAGCCGCTCATTTTCATGATCTGGCAACATACTAAAGAAGCATTTAACGAATTTTTAGCCATTCTGAACAATCCGAATCCGAATATCAAACTAAAAGCTGAAATTGATGAGATGTCCGTAGATTTCCTGGATGTAGCCATATACAAAGGTATAACGTATGAAACAACTGGTTACTTAGACCACAAAGTTTATTTTAAGCCAACCAACTCCATCAACTACTGCACAAGAAATCATTCCATCCACCACATACTTTCAAGAGATTTCTAAAATCACAAATAACCCGTTTTCATAGAAATTCGAGTGATAGGAAAAACTTTGAATCATCATGTTCGATCTTATTCAAAGCCCTCAAACCGAGAGGGCACTCTTCTCGGTTCCTAGGTAAAATAAAGTCTGAAATTTGCATAATTTGGAACTCATTCCGGATCATGCCAGAAATTCTCGACCTACCAAAATTTGTCATAATTATCCGATTGTAGGTGAAGGAGGATCTCGGAAATGCGAAAAGAAAAGACGTAAATTAGATAAATTTCTTCCTTCCCAGAGTACATTCACAAGCTTTCAAAACAGGCAAATTTAGATTTTGATTCTAAAAATGTAATTTATATAATTTCATGCAAATTGTGTCAAAAGCTGTATGTCGGCGAAATGAAAAATCCACTAAGATCGCGTGCAACTAGACACCTCTCAGATGTTAGATTAGAGGAAGACACATATGTGGCTGAACATTTTAATCCAACTGATCATTTAGTCCCTCGTGACTTTGAAATCATCCCTATCGAACAGCTACCTCTTTCAGATACAACAGAGGAAACTGATAAACAAAGAAAACTAAGAGAATCGTTCTGGATTACACAATTAGAAACGCAATGGCCAAGATGATGATGATGATGATGATGATGATGATCATCATCATCATTTTATGAGGCATAAGGCATTGGCTTGTTATTGCCTCTGTTTTTGTTGTAGTATGGCTTGCTCAGTCCAATTCAAAAGTTCTTTCTTGGATCTCTAGTTTGTTCTTGAATGATTTGATTGTTGTTGATTAATTAAGTCACCTCGAAACAGTTAGATTTAAGAGTTTAATTCTTACCACTCCGATGTCAATATTCTATCTTTTTGCTGCGTAAATAACAAAGAAGCCGTTGTACACTTCTCAACAGTTTGGTTGATGATGTTGATGTCTATGACAACAACATCATCCACCAAATTTACCGAAAAATGAACACCAGATCATCTTTTAATTTAATATGAAAATTTAAAATCTTGACATCGGAGCGGCAAGGGCTAACACTGATTTGTGGAAATGCTGTGGTGCAGATTGGTATTCCCCACGTCAGCTGCGGTGTGCCACCTACACTCATGGTTACCCTCTGCTGCACTTAGCATGTGTTTGCATGCTGACTTGTTGAGGGCGTGGTTGGTCTTATTGCCCTTACAAAGATACATAGATATATAGATGTCTTCTGCTGGTTAGGCTAGACAGCCTATAGCAGATCTTCACTCTCATGATTGTTGTCGCTAACTTCTTTCACCTGTTTAACTTGGATATGGGTGCGGATGAGCTCGATTGGAAAGTCAGTTTCAAAGGTTTTACTGCAGTAACTGCTAATCGTCCCTTAAAGGTGTTCAGTGTTGGGACAGATACAACTGACTCTGGTAAGTTGTTCCAGTAGTTGATCACACAGATGCCTTTTTCTTGTGTCACTGTTAAAACGTTGCTTTAGACAACAGGTGACAACAGCTTCTCTTGGTCGACATTGTAGGTGTTATGTACGTACTTGTATGTTTCGATTAGATCTCCGCAGAGGCGTCGGGATGTCAGGCTTGGCAGTTTTAACTCCCCGAGCCACTCTTCATATGCTTTGTGCTTCAATCCAGGTACCAGTTTTGTTGCACGTCATTGCACGTTCTCAAGAAGCTGGACATCTTTCTTATACAAGGAGGAGGACGATACAACATTCCCGTATTCCAGATGGGGCTGGACTAAACTTTTATACAGTAGGACAAGAGTACTGGCTTCTACATAATTAAAAGTCCGTCGAATCATACCACGGATCCTGTTTGCTTTGTTTACTGCCGTTTCAAAATTTCAAGTTGTTGTCCACATATAAACCAAAATCTTTTTCACAGATCGTTTCTTCCGACCTGAGACTGAGAGTTCTCATTCATCGTCTATGGAGTATTTTGTTGTTCGTTTTTCCCAAATGCATGGTTTTGCATTTTGACACATTAAAACGCATTTGCAAGGTATCTGCCCAATGTGTCAAATTGTCAAGGTCTGTCTGGAGCTGATCATGGTCTTCTGTTTCATTAACTTGAGCAAATAGTCTGGTGTCATCTGCGAACATCTTAGCTATGTTGTGTACTGTTTGCGGCATGTCATTGATTACACCTACACATAATGCAGGACCTAGTACGGTGCCTTGAGAGGGATTCTGCTGAGCACCGGTGTCCAACTGAAGCAAGAGCCGGTGACCAGTACTCGTTGCTTTCTATTTTTTTAGGAATTCCTCTATCCACACAAGAGCATCGCCACCTATGCCATAGCTTTTCAGTTTGCCTGGTAACGTCATGTGGGGTACAGTGTCGAATGCTTTGGCGAAGTCAAGGTAAATGACATTCACTGCTTTGCCCTCATCTACTGCCTTGCTACAGAAGTCGATGGATTCTATGAGCTGGGTAATGCATGATCGTCCAATAACCATGCCGTGCTGACAGTCTGTGATGTGGCTGGACATGTGCTTCATCAGCGCATCTCTTATAAACGATTCCATTGTTTTGCATACCACAGATGTTAAGCTGACTGGTCTGTAGTTGTTGGGTAATGACCGTTTTCACTTTTTTGAAAATTGGGATTATCTGCCCATTCTTCTAGTCTTGGGGTAGTACTCTTTCTCTTAAGGATCTATTAAAAAGTAGAGTCAGGGGCTTCGCAATCGCTTTACTACCTTCTTTCAGTACCCTAGGATGCAGTTCATCCGGTCCTTGCATTTTAGTTACTGACAGGGTTTTTTTGCCGACACCATCCTCTTTAATCACAATCTCATCCAATCTATATGACGCTGTTGTATTGGGTAACGTTGGGATGTGTGTTGCGTCTTCACGGGTATATACACTTGTAAAGTAATTATTTAGTTCTTCTGCCTTCTCTTCATCAGATCAATCTTACTGGCCATATCTTCCTCATTGGTCAATATCAGGTCTAAGATGTTAGATTTATTAATGCCTCTGTATTGAGATGGTTGCTTAGCATGCTGGTTCAGGAAGGAGTTCCTTACTGGTTCTAGAAACCTAATCAATGCTTGAGCTACTTGAGCTGGGCAGCTTCGAACTATCAGGCCATCTCTGGCGATTATCCAGTGAACATTCTCTTTGTTTTGTGCTGACTGTTGGTTTCTTGAATCCCTCTCTTTCTTTAACTTTGCACATTCTGGTTGCTCTAGTGGGGTCATATCTCTCTTGATAAATATTTGCCTGGCTCTCTCATTTCTGCTCTCCGCCAGCAGTCACACATTCCTCAGTATCTCGTTTTTGCCTCAAGACTGATGACTAATACTGTAGCATGGATTGACTGGTCGGGTACAAGCCATCCCAGCTCATCTGGGTACGGAATGACTTGACCGGGTGCGTTCCAAGCGAGTCGTGGTTTGCTGCTTACTGTAAAGTCAGGCTCCCTATATCCTACTATGGTGCCTCTTTGTTTTGAGCACTCGTCTCTAGGGTACTAGCCACCCCATCCGCATCGCAAGTTTGTGTACGCTCCTGGAAAGATATCATACGGGGGCAATAACTAAATTGACATAAAGGTACCCTCCACTACCAACACCACAGAGGGACCTTTTTGTGGATGTGACTGTTGGCCCTGATGTAAAGCTTGTCAAGTATGTAGGGCGAGTGGTGCTTTCGATGGATAACTCGCCGGATCTGCCATACCACGTCAAAGAGTGGTAGTTCGAATCCGCACATGTATCGTGCTCAGTATTAAACATTTCGACCTCAGTCAGGGGACATTGCCTGATGCAACGCATGAGCTATGCAGTGCTTCTCATCTTGTGGACTGCCAGGATGCATCTGCATCACATAATTTTCAACTGTATCCCATCATAACTACAGGGCAGCTACAAACTTCCACACCAGTACGGAACTTTCCAACCACTGCTTAAATTACTAACTGTGTGAATAGGCGTGACTAGCTAATGGTCATTCGCATTCGTAACAGTTCTTCTTCACCATTCTTGAGAGTGAGCCACATCAGACAGTTCATCTGCAGATTTTCCTAGCGGCCAACTTACACATCGAGCCATCTCGCATTCCGAATATGTGACGCTTCAACTACAGTGACTCTAGAACCTTTTTGGTACCGATGACTAATAGGTACCCAGTCATTGTATCAATGTATTCATTTATTTATAAGGTACTGATGACTAACAGGTACCGCACGGTCATCTGAGACCGCATTTTTATAGTTTACATATGTATATATTTATTCTTATTTTCTACCGATGTCTAACATGCATCATCAAGGTCGTGTGACTTCTCATTTTACTGTACTATAATAGTTAGTTACAGGGCAGCAGCCATTCTAGTTATATGTTTTGATTATTTTATATAAAAACACTGGAACTGCATTTCGCTAGGCTATACTACACAGCAACAACAACTGCACCACCTTGCTCCCCAACAGCATAGATTTTCACTGAGGTCGCTGTTCATGTTCTCACTGCCACTTGAGGGTGTTGTGGGTGTTGAGGGTGTTGTGGGTTCTAAGACTGCACTCAGTCACTTGTAGAGTTAGATGGCGATATATGTCCCTAGCATGTCGGCGGCGGATCGTGTGAGACCTGTTCATGTTCTCAACGCATGAACCTGACATGCGTCCGACTAAACCTGGACTATTTTAGCTCAATAGAATAGGTTTATAATTAGTAAGGGACGATTACTTTGTGGGAGACATTTTGTGTAAGTCTCTTTTCTGAGAGTAGTGGATCTATAATACCGCACACCGGCTAGGTTGTATAAATTGGCCATGTACCATAAGGCCTCCTATTCTTATGAATATAAGCGTAATTGCCTCTGTCTTCATTCCTCCAGCATCAGGGCTTAATAATTGTCTGGACTTCCCTCCGCCATGTTTGTTAGAGCTGACTTTGAAACTATTGGGGTTTCAGAACAGTTAGAATCAAAGTGTCAATGACCGCAAACACACCCCCACCCCTGTATCTTCAGTACTTGTTAGCTTAGATAACCACGCCAAAGTAGGAAACACTGCAAAAATATTATAATCACTGGCCTGCAGTGCATCTCTGGGCAATTTAAATAACCCTAAGGACAGGTGGAATGTTAGTCCCAGGGTGCAGGTCTCACACGATCCGCCGCCAACATGCTAGGGACATATATCTCCATCTAACTCTACAAGTGACTGAGTGCAGTCTTAGAACCCACAACACCCTCATTGGAAGGTCACTATAGTTGGGCATCCGTCTATTATTCCCACCATAAAAACTTATATGTGCTTTTCAATGCTTATGTAATGGGACTTGTACCTGTGCTGTTATATGTGGTCATTATGCGGTGGTGACAGGATCGTTATATGATTCTGGAGCTGCCACCATGTGACACGTCTGCACACTGTCTAACTGAGGGGGATGCTCCATGATGGTGACCATATGGACACCGGCCATTCTCGTCAGTCACGCTTATAGGATATAGGATCTATCAGAAGGACCACATAAATAAAGCGGCAACCACTAATTCAGTATCTTTTAACTCACATAAGGTGACAGCGTTGAATTCTGCGGAAATCATCCACCCCATCTTCACGTAATACAGCATGCATCACTATAACTTATGATTTGAACAAGATGGTGGCCTCTTCCTCCGCTTCGGTGTTGTAGGCATTTTCCTGTGATGGAGGCCTGTGCAAGGTACTTTCCTCTCACAACAAATAATATTTGTGTTAGGCATTAATTTAGTTTATATTAAACTTGCTAAGTAGCAGCATTAGGACCCTCCTTTGCGGGGATATCTCACTGATTATATTGATCAGCGATTGGTGAGGTACCTCTGGCGAGGACAATGTTAAGCAAATCATCAACTCGGCCATATGTACTTGATTTCTCTCCTATAACAGTAAACTAGTACCATTGTTTGTTTGCTAATTGTAGCTAATTATGTATTTTGTAATGTCTACACTGAATTGAGTGAACAGACCACCACACCTGTGACACAAACAGCCGGGATGAAATGGTGTGGTTCAACTTCCGTGACGATGGTCGCACGACCCCACTGGAATGTGAACGTTCCACCGGCTCACGAAGTCGGTCTCTGTACAATCCAGAGACGTGCAACACCAGGTCCGCAACCTCGAGATCTTTTGCTAACTAGCAGCCTCGCCCCAACATACCATGTACATGCGGTGCCATGGAGCGAGAGTATCCGGCAGACCACCACACACTCCCGGAGGCTACAAGTGGTGCCCGATATGGGGCTCGAGCGAGAAGTGAACCCACGCCCACACTCAACACCTGCATGTTCCATGCTCCTTTCTATTATAACCAGTATTCCCCTGATGCAGACGTGGAGTACTATGATGGAAGGGCAGCTCGAGCAGTCACCGATGATGAGCCAATCTTTCCAGACATAGAAGGCACACCACCCATTAGTCAGCAGGTCACTCGCCAGTCAGTGTGGAGGTTTTCCGTGATGCCTCCCAGGCAGGTGCATCCTACAAAACTCTTTCTGAAGTATGCGATAGGCATCCAACACCTTTGCCGGATCATGGATGTCAACAACAATGTCCCCCACGGGGCAACCTCAACCACCTACATGCCCAGTGCGTTCACTGTGTCAACCAGATGGTAACCAGTCGCTTTCCCCTCATGCACCGGGGCCCACATCTCTACGATAAGAATTTTTCACCATGCTAACCTTCGGTTCTGTGGTACGAACATTGGAATTCGGACCTGCAACAGCCACATAATGCCAGAAGCAACACCCACACGCACAACAACCATCGCTCTCGTCACTCACCTAGACCACCTCCCATGCATTAACACACCACCTACAAGTCATCGTTCTATACCACTTAGGAAACCAAAGGAGTCATCACTGCCCACATATCGCACCGACCAAAACAGATGGGATTCTCCACTGCAGATGTATCGACACCAGGATACGAAAGCCCGCACACAGCCAACACCACACAGATACCGACCAACATCCACATTTACACCTCTATCTGCACCCATTACTCCGTATCATGGCACTAGCTGAGTAACCCTACCACCTGAATTCAGTGGAGCGGGTGACTGGGCTAATTACAAGTGCCAGTTCAAGTTTATCAGCCACACAAACAGATAGACAGATCAGCAGATGGGAGAATACCTGGCTGCAAAGTTGTCAGGAAAGGTCTTACAGGTGCTGGCAGATTTGGGGTCAGATTTAACATCCACATACACAGAGCTAGAGAGAGCCTTGTCCGAGAGATTCGGGGCCATGGCCGTGGGAGAAACCAGTCGTCTTCAACTCAAGAATTTGCGGAGACAAGAAGAAGAAATGCGTCCAGAATTGGCCAGCCGCATCTGTCTACTCATCACAATAGCATACCCTAGCACCAATCATGAAGGAGTACCGCATCTTCACCTAGACACATTTATTGATGCACTAAGTGGAGAACCTGCCCTTAAAGGACACTTCCGGGATGATAAAAAGTGTGCTTTATTTGAAAGATTATTACATGTTTAATGAAATTGGGCCAGAATAATAACCAGATAGAAATAGTGTAACCAACTATCGCTAGATAAAGTCGGTAATATTGACAATTTTTCGCGCATCAGGGCGCTGTCACTTTATCGCGTCTAGCGACGTCTGTCCCACACCACCACTATTGCTATGGCTGGATGAGTGAGGCCAATAGATGTGGTTATATATTTTAAGGAGGTATACATAAATGATAATAGCAAACGAACTGCTGAAGCAATTCCAATGATTCTAGGATCTCTAAATAGGTGCCGACCTCGGGATTAATATGATATAATGGATGTTAATATCGGACAAGAGGTTCAAAAGACTGGCATGTATAAGAAAATTATTCATCTAAAATACGGTCTGAGAATATGTTACACTTTTTTGGTAAAATTCAGCATGAAATGGTTTTGGTCTCACAGACTCTATCTTATCGAAAGACAGCTGACCTGCACAAAGCCATTCAAATATGAAAAAATTAAATGCAGAGAAATAAATCAGGTCAATATTGAACAATTTAAAAAATACATGTCTGAGGTGGATTGGCATGCAGTCACAGACATACAGTGCTGCGAAAATGCCTACACCAAGTTCCACGAAATTTGCACGCACATCTTCGAGAACAGCTTTCCCATGAAAGAAAAGAAGAAATTTAAACACAACCCGACTAAACCATGGATAACAACTGGACTGATAGCTGCCTGTCATAAAAAACATAAACTTTATTTGACGTTTATCAACTGTCAAACAAAGCATAATGAACAGAAATTCAAGAAATACGGAAACAAGTTGGACCAAATAATCAAAACAGCAAAAAAAACTTACTACCATAACAAATTTGAACTATGCAAGAATGACATAAATGAAACATGGAAAATAATTAAATCACTTTTGAATAAAAATAACCGCAAAGCGCAACAAACACAATTTCTTTATAATAACAAGATAATAACTGATGCTTTAGAAATTGCAACAGGATTCAATGACTATTTTGTTAATATAGGTCCAACACTTTCAGATAAAATCAAATCAACATCCTCTAATAAATATAGTGATTATCTCACAGGCGACTATCAATCCTCTTTTTTCGCTAACCCGGTCACAAATGAAGAAACTTTTAGCATTCTTAGCTAACTAAACCCTACAAAAAGTGCTGGCTTGGATGGTTTCAAGTGGAGTATTTTCAAACACTGCACATTAGCGCTACTAATACCCCTTAACCAGATCTGTAACTTATCTTTCACTCAAGGCATATTTCCATCAAAATTAAAAGCAGCACGAGTAACACCTATATACAAAGCAAAGGATTCATCTAATTTCACAAACTATAGACCTGTCTCAATACTTCCACTTTTCTCCAAATTAATGGAACGACTTATGTACAATCGGCTTATCAGCTACTTAGATAAAAAGTCAATCCTCTATACATCACAATTCGGATTCCGTGAAAAACATTCAACAATGCTAGCACTAATTGAAATGACAGAAAAAATAATAGAATCAATTGAAAAGAAAAAGCACATAATAGGCATTTTTTTTATCTTTCAAAAGCTTTCGACACTATCAATCATAAAATCCTACTAGAAAAACGTGCCTATTATGGAATCCGAGGAAGTGCACTCATCTGGTTTGAAAGCTATCTAAGTGACAGAACGCAATGTGTGCAATTCAATGCAACTTGCTCTGAAAATAGGAGACTAACTTGCAGTGTCCCTCAGGGGTCCTTCCTTGGCCCTCTGCTGTTCCTCTTGTATATGAACGATCTGCCTAACATATGCAAACATATGTCACTAATACTATTTGCTGATGACACCAATGCCTTTTGCTCTGACGAAGACATAGCTACATTATATAAAAATGTAACTAAGGAAATAAAAGAAATTACTAACTGGTTTTCACTAAATAAATTATCACTAAATGTGGATAAAACAAACTATATGTTATTTTCACAATCTAGAGAATTAATAAATAAAGAGGTTCCAAAATTGTACATTAGCAATAAGGAAATTGAAGAGGCCCCTTATGCAAAGTTACTAGGAGTATATTTAGATAAAAACTTGACCTGGGCCAAACAAATCTAAACAGTTACTGCAAAATTAGCAAGAGGAATAGGTGTCATCCAAAGACTAAAACCATATATGACACAGGCCACGGATAAAACACTGTACAGCACCTTGATCCTGCCGCACCTCACTTACTGCAATGCTGTTTGGACTAACACCTACAAAAACAGAATATCCAAAATTCAAAGTCTCCAAAAAAAGCATCAAACTATTTTCTAGGCCAGCAGAGGGCCAAAACATGTTCAAAGCAGAAAAATTGCTTAAGCTCACCAACATAGGAAAATCTCAAATGCTAACTATTGTCAAAGACTTCCACTACGACACTTTACCAAAATCTATAGCCCCCTTCTTTATAAACAATATTAACATCCACCAACATAACACTAGAAGCAGACATAAACTACATGAGCAATACACACGGACAGACATAGGAAAACACCGAATATCATTTGCAGCCACTAAACTATGGAACAACACAAAACAGGAAACACGTGAGAAAATTCTATCAACAAAATTGTGCAAGAAAACAATAAAAAAACTACTTGATTAACACATACTAGTATTATCTAACTCATGCAGTACAGCTAAAAAATGGCCCGACTCGTCTACAAAACAAGGTAAAAAATGCTGTTTTATACTCGTGCATAATTGGATCCTAAGACATTGCTGTCTAATAGGACAGCGATGTCTATCCGTCCAAATAATTTCTATCTATATAACATGCTTCTTTTCTTGTTTTGAAAAAACTATTGACCTGCTACTAATACTGATGCTACTTCTGCTGCTACTACTGCTACTGGCACTACTACTACATGTACTTCTGCTGCTACTACTACTACTACTACTACTACTACTACTACTACTACTACTACTACTACTACTACTACTACTACTACTACTACTACTAGAATTATGACTAGATGATTCCACTTGCAATTATATCCAATACTAATTTCAATTACCATAGTAACAAACTACAGGACGAGCCGGAGAATGAGCACCCCTCCCCCATCCCGCTTCCCTTGTCGAAGGATGCTCCCCATTAGCCAGCATCCTGTAAACAGTATATCATCATTATAAGTAAAAGTACCCTCCCCCAAAAATATATAAATGTTTATTGTTGTATCTATAATCATAGATATCCATGTATGCTATTGAACTTGACTATGTTCTGTGCTTGTCTGTTACGTAACTGTCTTGTCCTTATTTACTACCCATATGTATCGCAAAATAATAATAATAATAATAATAATAATAATAATAATAATAACAACCCAAGTGACTAACTCTTACACACACCCTGCTGTTACAATATTATATGTTGGTTCGCGGACTGAGAGAGGCCCACCCCTGGAATTTTTCTTTCCACTGTAATGACTGACAAGATAATTGAACCGGTGGTGAACTCTGGGTGTGTGTGTGTGTGGGGGTGGGGGTTGGGGGGGGGGGGGTTGGAGTGTGGTGTGTGTGGGAGGGTTCTGGGGGTGTGGGGAGGGGTGGTCTCATCTTGACCCGTGAATTGACATATTTCCTTTTTGAAATTTAAACTGTTTATGTGGATCAAGGGTCAAAGGGTTAATAAGGAAGTAGTAAATGTAATGTCTGAATGTCTGAATTTATAATTGTTTGTGTAAGTACTGTCTTGTCTAATTTACATATACCTGTATATATGTGTGTAAGGTGTCCGCCAAAACAATAGGCACTGCCTTAGGCGGACAACCTGGAATGATTCGTGAATACGTTTATCTTGGAATTATTGAATAAATAATCTTGAATCTTGAATCTTTGCATATGGTCATTAAATTGGAGTGTGCTTAAAGCTGAAAGAAATGGCTATTTGCCTGACCAATTATAATTTTGCTCACGTGAATATTGACAGAGATATCACCAAATGAATTAACATTTTGACATAAAATCTGGGAATTTTCTTCACTGATCAATATTGCTCGGCAAGCTGTAGTAATTTCAATAATTAAGATATTTTGATGGAATTTTTTGAGTTATGTGATAACATTGTAAAGCTTCGGCACAGCAAATTCTGTCATTGTAGATGTAATACTCATTCTGATTGGGGATGATGGATAGAGCGCATCCTGAAATTTTTGTTTGAAATTTTGCTGGCTTAGTTTCCCCCGCAGAGTGTATCTATTGAACCACTAGGCCGATTCTAACATTCCTAGAATTGGATAAATCTTCGAATTTGCAGCTACAGGTAGGTATCAGAATTATTACAATCAGTTTTGTGGTTCCGGCATTAGTATTGTATCATATGTTTTCTTGAAATATATATTTACACTGCCTGCTGGAGTCGGCTGAGGAATTTGACAAAACACATTTGTCAAGTGTGCCACTTCATTTAACCCTTATCGCATGTCGTAAAATGTGTAATAGCCTACTGGTACTTACAGAGATAGTACCGGGGTACATGTAAATGTTGCTGACACATGTTGCTATCGTGCACAGCAATGACTTACAGCAGCATTGTTACCAAAATGAACACATTCTGATAGGATAGAGAAAATGGAATCTATGCTTCAGCGATCTAGAGGGTAATGATTCCCCCACTGACTTCGGATACTAGAATTACTTGAAAAACTTACTAGCTTAACTGGACAATGTCCTAACGATTACAAATTTACATATTTAGTGTACGCCTCACTGCAATCAACAAGAACTAGACATACACGGCCGTCGCATACCTCTTGGACTGGAGTCATCACTGTATGACACTTGTGTTGTGATATTAGCTTCTACAGCAACAGGTGAGCCAGGGCAGGAGGAAATTATATGGGCTGCCACACCACAGTTAGGAGACAAGACACACACATTTAATAAATTGCTCCACAAGGGCATAGGTAGCAATGTCTTGCCCCAACATAAGGATGCAACAGAATTGGCTGACAGATTTGCAAACTACTTCTTTGACAAAATAGAATTGATTCGTAGTAACATTCTAAAACATGCTGACTATACAGGGCTGAGCGACAGCACCGTATCGCCACTTGATTGTACAATGACGTGTTTCACCCCTGCTTCTATTGACGAGGTCTTGGCAATTATTCGCAGTTCTCCAACAAAATCATGCGCATTGGATCCACTTCCAACATATCTACTCAAAGACTGCATTCAGGAGGTATTGCCTGCGATAACTAAAATAATTAACATGTCAATGGAAAAGGGTACTGTGCCGGACGATTTTAAAACCGCAAATGTGATGCCTTTATTAAAGAAACCGTCGTTGGATCCAAATATGCTGTCTAACTATCGCCCAGTGTCCAACCTCCCCTATGTCTCAAAACTCCTAGAAAAAGTCGTAGCTAATCATCTTAACAACCATTTGGAAGTAAACAATCTGCTTGAACCATATCAGAGCGCATACCGAAAGCTTCACAGCACCGAGACGGCACTAGTTCGTGTGCAAAATGACATTTTGTGTTCAATGGACGAACGTATGTGTGTGATATTGGTGTTACTAGACTTATCGGCTGCATTCGACACCATCGATCATACAATTATGTTGTCGCGTCTACAGGAACTGGACCTTGCCGGCACTGTCCTTTCTTGGTTCGAGTCCTATCTCAAATGTCGCCGTCAAACTGTCATCATAAACAACTCCAAATCATCCGATGGTACATTGACTTCCGGTGTGCCTCAAGGATCCGTTTTGGGGCCCCTGCTGTTTACAATATATACATCACCACTTGGTCGATTACTGCAAAAGCACGGAGTCGAGTATCATTTCTACGCTGATGACACGCAGCTATATATAACCTTCCGCCCAAATAGTCAATTTGATGCTCGTGAGAAATTAGAACTTTGCATTCGCGATGTAAAACTCTGGATGCTTAACAATTTTCTACAGCTAAACGATAAAAAAACTGAAATACTGCTTATCTCGTCACGGCAACTCCGACCAAAACTTGACATAGAGCATCTTCAAATTGGTGACGAAAACATTTCTTTTAACTCTAGTGCAAGGAACATTGGTGTCATATTCGATGACTCGATGTCCATGAACAAACATGTTACGTCCCTCTGTCAATCGCTATTTTTCACATTCAGAAACATTAACAAAATTAGAAAATTACTGACAGCAGATGCCACTAAGACCCTCATTCACGCCTCTATAACATCCAAATTAGACTATGGAAATGCATTGCTAGCAGGAATTACATCAGAGCAGATACAACGTCTCCAGAGGGTGCAGAACACGGCAGCACGGATAATAACACGAACGAAGCGAACAGACCACATAGCACCAGTACTCAAACAACTCCATTGGCTTTCTGTGAGAGAGCGCATACAGTATAAAATCGTGCTTCTCGTTTACAAATGTTTACATGGACTAGACCCACAGTATCTATCTACTTTAATTACAAAGAGAATTGCACCTCGGTCCCTAAGATCAAGTGATCAGACATTATGTGTGGTCCCGTCTACTAATTTAGTTGTTGGACAGTGTGCATTTTCGAATTCCGGTCCAAGACTTTGGAATAATCTACCTGCCCATATCCGAAACTGTCACAAAATTGAGCCTTTTAAATCTAGCCTAAAAACGTATCTTTTTCATCTTTAAAATTTGTAAAGCGCCTTTGAGCGATTAATTTCGGAATTGGCGCTCTAGAAATATTTACATACATACATACATACATACCCACTCTGGAACCCGACCCTGAATACATGATCGCCTCCCAATGCATGAGTCCATGGATGATAGTGGACACCACCAGCAAGAACCAAATACCATTCAGGGTATTCAATGGAACAGCCGACCCTATGACACTTATCCCAGGCATTCGCTGTGGCCATTTGGTGGACGTGATTTCACTGGAGACAACCCCCACCACACCCATGACAACAACAGCTTCTGGTGACAACATTCCACAACATTTGCATGACCTATATTTACATGCCACAATTGGACTAATGCAGTCTCACAAACGAGATGTATGGCGGATACTGTTTAAATACCTGGAGAGTTTTTCCCGCAGGAGATATGGACCTGGGAGAAACTCACCTCATGCATCACTCCATTGACACTGGGAACAACCAACCTGTACATCAATTGGTACGTCGTCTTCCCATACATAAAGAGGCAGAAGCATACCAACAGGTGAATGATATGTTGCAGACGGGCATAATTGAGCATTTGGCAACCCCCCCCCCCCCCCCCTCGACCAGTCCCATAGTACTTGCAGGCAACAAGGATGGATCTTTGCGCTCTTGCATTGACTACCACCACCTTAATGATCTAAGTGGATATATCAGGTGTTAGGTTCATTGTCCGGAGCCAAATGGTTTTGTACTCTTGACCTGGCAAGCAGGTACTGGTTGGTAGTCATGGATGAGGCTGATCGGGAGAAGACCGCATTTATTTGCCGAGACGGTCTTTTCCTGTACTGCAAGATGCCTTATGGCTTGTGCAACGCTCATAGAACATTCGAGCATCTCATTGAGCAGGTATTAACCACCCTGCACTGGAAAATCAGCCTCTGTTACATTGCTGACCTTATCGTTTTTGGCTCTTTGTTTGAGCAGACTTTGTCCAACTTGGACAAGGTTCTGATGCGGTTTCGTACTGATAACCTTAAGCTCAAACCCAAGAAGTGCCATTTCTTCAGACACAGTGTTGAGTTCCTGGGACATGTAATATCCATGATGGAGTGGCCACTCAACCCTAAAAAACCACAAGCAGTGCCAGACTGGCAGACGCCAACTTCAGTTACCAATACTCGAAGTTTCCTCGTGCTCTGCCAGTATTAGCGTCATTACATCCATCATTTCAGCGAGATTGCGTCCCCCCTGTTCCAGATCACTGAAAAGGATCGGCCATTCGAGTGGATGAGTGAGTGTGAGGTTTCCTTCAGGGCGTTGAAGGAACAATTGACAACCACACCAATTCTTGCTCATCCTAACCATAACCTCGATTTCATCTTAGACACTGACACATCTGCTTATGCATTAGGTGCTGTTCTATCACAGGTCACAGCAGATCGAACTTTGCAGGTACTGGGTTATGGTTCGCGTACTCGGATTAAAACAGAGAAACGTTATGCAACCACCAAGAGAGAATTGTTAGCTGCAGTGTACTTTGTCAAGTACTATAAACACGTAGCGCGGTGACAGGAATCCCTGCAGGCCTTCAACTTCAATGTTGTTCATAGACTCGGCAAACTGATTGGAAATGCTGATGCCTTGAGCAGAATCTGGCTCAACGATGAACAAGAAGTAGCCATCACTGTCACACATGCAACACAGTTAGCTCCTGTATTCCCAGAGCTGTTCTCACTGCATGAACCTGACATATGGCCAACTAAACCTGGACTATTTTATCTTAATAAGATAGGTTTATAAGTGCATCTCTGGGCGATTTACATAACCTTAAAGACAGGTGGAATGTTAGTCCCAGGGTGGGGATCTCACATGATCCGCCCCCCCCCCCAACACGCTAGATGACAGACAGCTCACAGATTTCCATCTAACTTTACAAGTGACTGGGTGCGGTCTTAGAACCCACCACACCCTCACAGGAAGGTCACTATAGTTGGACATCTGTCTCTTATTCCCCACCATAAAAACGTATATGTGCTTTTCAATGCTTATGTAATGGGACTTGTCTCTGTGTTGCTATATGTGGTCATGATGCGGTGGTGACAGGATCATTATATGATTCTGGTGCTGCCGCCCTGTGGCACATCTGCATGCTGTCTAACTGAGGGGGATGCTCTGTGAGGGTGACCATATGGACACCGGACAGTCTTGACAGTCAGGCTTATATGTTAAAGATAGTTAGGACACAAAGCCACTTGTGGCTTAACCTTGATCGGGACCTCAAAAACGAACTGATAGGATATAGGATCTAGCAGAATAACCACATAAATAAAGCGGCAACCACTAATTCAGTATCTTTTAAATCACATAAGGTGACGGCGTTGAATTCTGTGGAAATTATCTACCCCAACTTCATGTAATACAGCATGCATCACTATAGCTTATAATTTCACTAGTTTGACTCTTTTTACATAGCATATTTTGAAAAAGAGAGTGGCCCTTTTTGCCATCGCCCTTCCTCCACTTCGGCGTTGGAGGCATTTTCCTGCGATGGAGGCCCGCCCGCGGCACTTTACTTTCGCACCAAATAATATTTGTGTTAGGCGTTAATTTAGTTTATATTAAACTTGCTAAGTAGCCGCATTAGGACCCTCCTTTGCAGGGATATCTCACTGATTATAATGATCAGAGATCCGTGAGGTACCTCTGGTGAGGACCAACCCAATCACCAACTCAGCCCTATGTACTTGATTTCTCTCCTATAACAACAAACGAGTACCGTTGTTTGTTTGTTAACTGTAACCAATTATGTATTTTGTAATGTCTACACTCTAAATTGAGTGAATGGACCACCACACCGGTGACACAAACAACCGGGACGAAACGGTGTGGTTCTACTTCCGCGACGATGGTCGCATGGCCCCACTGGAACGTGAACATTTCACCGGCTCATGAAATCTCTCTTTGTACAATCCGGAAATGCTCAACACTGGATCAGGAACCATGAGATCCACAGCTCACCAGCAGCCTCACCCCCACGTACCGTGTACTTGCGGTGCCGCGGAGCAGGAGTATCCGGCGGTCCAGCACGACTGCCTGTTGTGAATCTGCAAATGTATATTCGATATCAAAATAAATAACCTTGAACTTGAAAAGCAATTTGGCGGACGGTGAATTCTATCTATTGTATAGAGCAGATTGGTCAATGCTCATTCTATGTATAAGATTTCTATGGTCACTTCCTGTGTTTGACATCTGTCAAAATACGTGTCAATTTTGTGTTGAAAAGTAAGCACCAACCATATTACAACGGTTATTTGTAATTTGTATTCTTAACAAAACGTTTTACAGCCGATGTATATGTTTTAGGAAAAATAATCATTTTGAAATTTGAGATTATAATAACTGTCTATTTGGAATGATTATATTTTCGTGGTAAAACCACTCACTACTCAGTCAGTCTTTTGGAGCTTTTCTTCTTTTTCTTCAAAATAATGTGGATAACTCAATGGAGAATCCAGTTTGAACTTTGTCCGCCCATTTCTAGCCCGGCTGCACCCACGCTTCGCTCGTGTTTGGATCGATCGATCTATTTAAGTCATGAGTTAGACCCTTCCTCGAATACACAAGCCCAATCCTTGAATCTGGTCTCCCCACTACAGCAAGGACATAACCATGATTGAAAATGTTCAACGACGTGCCATAAAACTGCTGCCGGGAATGCGGGACATACCTTGTGAAGACAGATTGCGCATTCTCAAACTACCGTCTCTAGCCTAAGCCTTCCGAAGACTCAGCGGTGACATGATTGGAACATACAAGTTCTAGCACCATGAATACAATTATACTCTCCCTGGCCTTATTCATAGTTTCGCACATCCGGGAATTTTAAGATCGGCCACCATTAAAGTGGGGGAAAACTTACTACATGTAAAGAAGAAATTAGCCCCACCAAAAATGGCGTCACTCAAATGGGATTATGGAAAATTTGATTTTGATGACATCATTGCGATTCTATGAATATTTGACACTTCACAGAAAACTAGGTGTAATAGTCTCAAACTGGCAAAGCAACACTGTAATTTTTCACTCCGGCAACACTTCTTTAGCAATAGAGTGGTGAACAACTGGAACTCACTCAGTGGTCCAAGCGCCTACGCTAAACTGCTTCAAAAGCCGCCTTGATAGATTCTAGTCACATCATCTATACAGCACAGACCTCTGTGACCCGCTGGAAAGCTCTACTGCCCATTAAAAGTCACTGCTGGTTGTTCTGGTAGGATCTGCCCTATTGCACGACCACGTAGCATGCACACAGTTCACAGAAATAAGTATAAAAAGTTACCTTGCACACCGTCTGAACATACAACAGCTGTACCAAATCCTGAGATTTAACTTGGTAGGGACTGCCCTATTGTATATGGCCAATGGACATAAAGTTGCTACTGCCACAGTGCTACTTTTGTATCAACAAGTTCTGTTTGTAAATCTATTGACAAATCTACTCGGCACTATCCATTGTTTCTGTTATTTCGGTGCATCTACTTATACCATACCGTGAGAGCACAAGTTGCTAGGCATTGCCCTAGTGTGTGTGATCCATAGTAAGCAGATCTGAGATCAAATCCTAGTAGAAACTAACCTATTGTGTGTGATCTATGGATCTCATCAACCCCCAAATGGTTGGGTCTGGCCCACCAAAATCTGTACATAATAACGTATTGTAAGCATGGCCCATTGTGTTGCACATCATCCGACATTATGTTTTTTGTTAAGTTTGGTGCTTATACATACATCAGTCTCATACCCTGAGAACAAAACCTTGGTAGGGACTGCCATATTGTGTGCAACTCATGTGTATACTGCAAATCTCTGATGGTACGGAAACATTAGTAGATAGTAAAGTTGCAAAATCTTGGTCCCACATAAATTGTGTAGATAAAAAATAAAAAATAAACCATACATATGTAATATACTGAAACCCCTATTCCTGCCGTAACCGGAAGGAAGAAAATTCCCCTGCGTAGTAGAGCTGGGCGGTATTGATATTTACATGACGGTATCGGTACCATGAAAAAATACCGCGGTACGGTATACCGTCATCTTAGCTTGAGGCATGCCACCAAATTAGAACAATTTTTTCCATTTCCTTTTCACTTCCATCTCCAATCAACGGTAAATATAGGTAAAATAAATAAATTGGCTTCCTGATTTAGAGAAGAAAAACATGGCTTTTGCGACTGTTTAGTTTCACGATTTTAGTAGGTCACTATTTTTATTGACGTAATATCATTCACGGGAATATCGGTCAAAGGGTGTGGTCGACTCGCTAACTATAGCCCGCTGTTTGAGACATTGGGTGCACTATTTTCAATCTGGATTGTTCTTGCTATTAATGCGTGCGACCAGCAAATGGTAAATTTTATTTTGGCAGTCGAGCGCTTTGATAAACAGAGTCCAGACAAAATCCGCGAGTATTTAAACGTGGCGAGTGTTGTACTCTTTTATTTCTGTTGGAGTCGTATATTCTGTTACTCGCGAAAACAGGCTTATACACATACATATAACACGACATTGAATATAGCCGATTCCAAAGCTTCTGATAATTACCGAGTACCCGATGTGCAGACTCGTTACTCGCCATGCTTCATGTGAACAATGCTTGTAAAAAGATATTTCCGCGCACTTCCGACGTGTAGCCAATTGAACAATGAATTACAAAAACTAAAACACTATAATTTTTAGGTGTCGTTACTTAAACTGGATTTAGTCCGTAAAGAAATTTCTTAAAACAAGCCAGAAAAATAACAAATAGGCCCCCTAGCGACCTTAACGTTGCTCGTTGTTAATAAATTAGCACGTGATAAAAACGGCGCGAGCAAATAGTACGTTTTAGTAAATTTTCATTGATAAATTCAGCGTAGTAATGTATTTTCACACGGTCTAGTTCATGAACAACCAATCAGATACGTCTTTGCGAGATCGCTGTTGTGTTTGAATAGCACACAGTTTGTATGTTATTTTGTTATTCTAGCGTGTTTGTTCGGTGACAAAATGCTTGGAGTAATAAATTACAAATAATAGAAACGGGAATAGGGAATATATTATAGTGTAATTACTACTGGCGGACGGCCAGAGAATGAGTTTAGATGTTTTAAATAAAGCAATTTTACCGTGAGACTTTCAAGACGTACGTTTGACATACAATTCTGCCTGTCATTATTTTGTAATTGACGTCTTGATGTTTGTTTTTACAACGACCCTTTCACCTCAACTCGGCTAATAGTTGGGGATGCCTCTAGTTTTGGCATTAGCATGTATTTACCCTTGGTCAAGTCAGATTTTATGAATATATTTCTCAAATATTGCTCAAACATTATGGACGGTATTCACGGTATTTGGAAATGTCAACAGTCATGGTATCGGTTCACGGTATATCGCGGTCCTCACGGTACTACCGTCAGACCGGCCAGCTCTACTGCGTAGGACATAAACTGTTAAGACCGACAAAAGGCCTTCACAGGCCGCAAGAGTCGAAATTGATGATGATGATGATGAGCTCCCTGCATATCAATTTCCAGAAAACTCAGTGATCCAAACTCTGTCAGTCCGTGGTATACCAAACTCCATGGCAAGGCTTGGTTGTCAAGCTATATGATATACAATGACATATCACATAATAATAATAATAATAATAATAATAATTTGTTATATTTTAAAGCTTCTTATCTGACAAATCTAATTATACCAAAATCAGCTGAAGTGCAAAATTTTTTAGTTTTGATTACACAAGATTGCATAACCAGGTGTGAATCTGTAGTAAAAAACGTCCACTTTTGAAAAACGCTCGAAAATGTTGACTGAGTTTCCAAAGTGTTAAATATACATCTTTTACTTATGTTTTCCAGGGGATAGATTGAAGAACAGTATATAGGGTCAAACTTTGATTTTGAATGCAGCACACAATTGGCAGATTTATTTTTGAATACCACGCACAATTGGCAGATTTATTTGTGAACGCCACACACAATTGCCAGATTTATTTCACATTTCATCAATGACTAAGGGGATTTGTCATATGTATTTTCAAACACCACACACAATTGCCAGATTTATATTTGAATGCTGTTGCATAATTGCCAGATTTACTTCATATTTCATGAAATGCTATAAAAAAACCTAAAGCACAACAAAGCCGGTGGTCTCATCAGGTAACAAACGAGATGATCAAATATGGACAACATGTTATCCTGTCACTTCTCACTAAACTCTTTAACACAGTATACCAGTCTAGCATATTTCCGTTTAGCTGAACTACAGGATACATAACACCAATCCACAAGAAAGGGGCTAAACTTGACCCTAATAACTATCGAGGTATAACAATCACTAGCAGCATAGTCAAGTTATTCTCAAGAATCATTAACAATAGATTGATTAATTACATTGAATCCAATAAACTAATATCTGATAATCAAGCAGGCTTTAGTAGAGGTAGAAGAACCTCATAATTTGTTCATTCTTAAGACACTAATAACTATCGAGGTATAAATATCACTCGCAGCATAGACAAGTTATTCCTAAGCATTCTTAACAATAGATTATTTAATTACATTGAATCCAATAAACTAATGTCTGATACTCAAGCAGGCTGTAGTAGAGGTAGAAGAACCTCATAATTTGTTCATTCTTAAGACACTAGTAAACAAGTACATGACACGTAAAATCATAAGACAATATATTTATACATATGTTTTGTAGATTTTAGCAAGGCTTTTGATAATGTCTGGCATCAGGAATGTTACTCAAGCTTCTCTGCATGGGGATAAGAGGAAAATCTTAGCAATCTATCAAAACTATGTACACAAATACTAGTGCTTCTTTGAAAATAGGGAACAAACTCACAGACACATTCACCTCTAATATATAGGAGTGAGACCGGATGATAACACTAGTCCCACTTTGTTTAATATATCCCCTATGAAAAAACCGGTCTGGTCGCTAAGTGCTGCTGCTAACTAGCTGCTGGTTAGTCGCAAACTAGCCACTAGGTAGCGGGTGGTTAACATTTTATCATGCAAATTAGTTAGCCGCTAAGTAGCGACAACTCAAAATCTGATTGCCGCTCAGTTTGCCGCTAATCATTCACTCAGTTTGCCGCTAACCAGTCGCTCAGTTTGGCGCTAACCACCCACTCAGTTTGCCGCTAACCGGCACTACTCTTACCCTGTTTGAAGAAGAAAATGGCTACCATTCATGCCATTACTACTTCACTTTAAACTAGGTCAATATATATGCATGTATATTCATTCTAAAGCACATAAATAATTGTGATAACTTACTAGTGGTTCAACACTATCTTCCTGATGCTACAACCATATGTAGTATTCAGTCTTCATAGCATTGACTGACAACAGGTTTCTAAATGTGTCAATTAAATTATGTCCAATATGACAGATGTGTTGCTAGTATACATGATAAAATAATCAACTTTGCTGTCAGAAACTTGTTCAAGAAAGATCTACTTGCATTGCAGCACAGCAACTTGCTACATGTATCTATCCACTTATTCTACACCAGTATATACTTACTAATCACATTGTTCACTTAAACAAGCTTGAGAAGAACTACTACAGACAACCGAATACACATGCCTAGGATGTACACAATGACGTCAAATGGAAATTTTAATAAGGCGAAAGTACTTTTCATGCTTCAGATAAGCTTCTCTGGGTCACCGCCCCCAGTAAAACTATACAACAAATTATTTCACAGTTTAATCAAACCAATAGTTTTTCAAATGTAGTCTTCAGGTAGCAAAGAATACAACAAACATCGCGTGCAAGTCAGAACTCTGTAGATTTCCCCTTATTAGTGATATAAACACTCAGATAACAAAATATCAGTCACACTTGGATAACCTACCAGATAACCGCATCCTGTTAGCCAACGCTGTGCTCTGTAGCAAGGCAATGGATTTGGCAAATAACAATAGTTGGCAATGATTGCACTGCTACAATGTTTAATAAGAACAACATTAACTCTACATTATTAGACTGCAGGCCAGAAAAAAATAAACAATTCAGTCAAAGGGCCGGAGGTATACTCGAAGAGAACAACCTGAAATACTATAATGAGATGATTATGAAATCTGAAAAACTACAGTATTATAAACACATATGAAAATCATATTCCATTGCGCCATACCTAACTGAAATTAAGAATTCGAACATAGATTAGAAATAGAATGTTGGCGATACAAGAAGATAGACAGAGATAAAAGATTGTGTAGAATATGCCAGTTAGAAACAGAAGATGAATTACATTTTCTAACCAAATGTTCAGCTTACAAAAAACATAGAGAACTTTTGTATAAAAAAACTAACTGTAGCGCTACCAGAGTTCCATAACCTAAATGATATGGAAAAACTATTCTTCATTCATGACTGCCCTCCCAAACTGTCAACAATTGTCGGCCAATTTATCTTTGAAATGTTATAAAATCGTGAGACTTAACTAAACACACCCCATACTACCACCGTCACCTAATAAATATCATCTGACTGCGATCACAATATTGTTGCATAGTTTCATCAACAGTTCCCCCCACACCCAGCATCTAAATTTAAATTCCTGTACAGATATGCTATCTGACTGTATGTATGGTTGTGGGCAGGTGTGTGTCTGTGCGAGCGTGAGTGTGTGCGAGCGAGCATATGTGCGCAATGTGAGTGAGCGTGTGCGTTAATGTGAGCATGCGTGGCTTTATGTGTGTGATAGGACCTTAAACTATACTTTGAATCTTAGTAACATATACAGTCATTTGTTTGTTGGCTTATACATGTATATATATAATTATGTGTGTGTGTATACGCTTGTATTGTTACACACATATATAGCATATCATTACTGTACATGTATTGATAAATAAATCGAAATTAAAATTGAATCATGTATGACTAAGGCGATTGATTTCTAGCGATTTTTTATGAACCCATCTACCTTTATGATCTTAAATAGCAGAAACAGACTTTCTTTTGAGCTAAACATTGAAGAATATTGAGCGAGGAAGTTTTTGGGGTGATAATTGAGTAAATTCTTCAATAATTTTATTTAAAATATGCCTGTTAATCGTGTTTTCCGGGAGATAGATTGTAGATCAGTAGATACAGAGACAAATTAGCCACCGATCTTTGAGCACGGTGCTTTATTGCCAGATTTCTTTAATATTTCATGACTATTTTAAGGGGACTGATTTCCAATGTTTTTATACCTTAACGATCTTAAACCGTAGAAAAGGGTTTTCTTTGCGGGCAAGCACCTAAGAAAATGGGGCTAGGAGGTTTTTGGGTCACAGTTTAGCAAATTCTTCAATAATTCTATTTAAAATATGCCTATTAATCATGTTTTCCAGGAGATAGATTGAAGATCAGTATATAGGAACGATTATAGCTAAAGATCTTTGAGCACAGTGCTTTATTGCTAGACTTCTTTAATATTTCATGACTATTTTAAGGGGAGTGTTTTCCAATGATTTTATATCAATCCACCTACCTTAAGGATCTTAAATTGAAGAAAAGGGTTTTCTTTGGGGGCAAGCTTCTAAGAAAAGGGGGCTAGGAAGTTTTTGGGGTGACAATTTAGCAAATTCTTCAATAATTTTATTTAAAATACACCTGTTAATCATGTTTTCCTGGTGATAGATTGAAGAACAGTATATAGGAACGGAACTAGCCAATGATCTTTGAGCATGGTGCTTTATTGCCAGATTTCTTGAATATTTCATAACTACAATGTATTTTAAGGGTACTGATCTCCAATGATTTTATATCGACCCACTTACCTTTGCTTTGACTGGAAGTATCCTATGGTGGTAGACTCTAGAATTTCTATTCATAATTTTGGTTGGCCGATATTTTGGGTGAAAATCTAGAAATTGTAAAATCACTTCTCCCATTTAGTGGCTTGACAGATTTCAGCCACCTTTGGCTCGGCTAACCCTGTCCTTATAGGCTCCAGAACTTCTATCCAGAATTTTACCTGGACAATTTTTTGAAAGATTTACTGGAAATTGTCAAAACGTATCTCCTGGTGGATTATAACCGAATTTGGCTGCTAAATATCCTACAATGGCAGGTTCTAGAATTTCTGTTAAGAAT
Organism: Chaetoderma sp. LZ-2023a; assembly: GCA_034401795.1. Taxonomy (NCBI): domain Eukaryota; kingdom Metazoa; phylum Mollusca; class Caudofoveata; order Chaetodermatida; family Chaetodermatidae; genus Chaetoderma; species Chaetoderma sp. LZ-2023a. The sequence goes on from CM067369.1 coordinate 35,454,419, forward strand.
TTTGAATGGTCCATCTTTTGGTGGCCGACAGAATTATTTAAAATGCTGGTCTTTAATCAGTGAACAAATTTGAGTGAAACATGGGGTGGAATGATCCTATGGTGGTAGGCTTCAACATATCAAACAAGAATTTTGATTTGTCAATTTTCTATGTCAATCTTAGGTTTTTTGAAAATTACCCATCTATATTTAAATTCAGATTATTCAATTGCTAATGGTCCAGGTGAGCGTCACAGGCCCTTGGGTCTCTTGTTTATTGATCTAAGCTTGACTCCTTTTGTGTATTAGTCAATGGGAAATACCTTTGTGCTTCCAGTATTCCATTCTGATGATATCATTACTACAAGTCAAACTACTATTGATTGGTCAGCCCTTGATCAGCCCGGTTTCAACCATGTCAACAGTGTTCTAACCTGGAAGAATTTCAACTTCAAACTTGTTTATGGCGATAGAAAACCACACACTTATTCTTAGATCAATGCAACAGCTTGGATCGGTGGGTAAGGTTGGAGTTAATCTCTTGGTGTACGGTTCACTAGCGGCTATAGTGTTAACCATTTGAAATGCATAATAGAAATCAATTTTACTAGCTACATGTGAAAAAAAATATGACACTTGCATTTTAAAAGAAATTGAGTTTAAAATTCACATGACAAAGCATTACTGATTTAGTCAAAATGATCAACAGATCAGGGAATAAGAAATATCTCCGATCTGTTGTACCAGTGCAGCATTAACTGGGTTAATTTCATACATCTTCAGCTACCCACAGAAATCATATGTCATCTATACGTGAGTGAGCTTAGGCGGAAACTCTCGTTGCTCTCTAGGGTAAACATATACCCTTGAGTAGACAAGGGTAGATGTACCACGTGTTTCAATTACATTGATTTAAATCGAAACATGTCACTTACTCGACTTACCCTACTTCATAGATGGCTAGCCTCACATAGGTACTAGAGTATACAGTCACTAGTCGTTTAGGCGCTACTCTAGTAACTCGAGTAACTACTCTACGAGGGGCTTAAGCTCACTCTGTGGGAGCAGTCAAAATTCTGTAGTGTGAATTCTGATTGGCTAAAGTATGATTCACCAGCCAATCAGATTTCGCTTTGCGGAATTCCTTTGTTCTGTGCAGAGATGTAAATATGCAATTTCTTGCTCTGTCACTATAATGGCAAATGTAGTTTGTAGGCGCCACAAATCTTAAATATCTGTAAAGATTTTCTATGTCTACACCCTAAACCACACCCCCACCCAATTGATGATATATCATGATATTACAATATTTTAATCAATTAATGAGATATCGATATCAGGTAAGGGTGGGTTGGGGTAACTGTTCTTCCCACTGCATATAGTTTTGCTGAGGCATATTCTTTACATCATCAATATTATTGCAATTTTACCATACATTATTACCAACACATGTTGTGAAAACCTGCTGGAACAAAGCAACAAATTTGGCACAGATGTAGTTTAGGCTAATACGAAACTTTAGAGGGGGCTGCCAAATTTTAAAGGTCAAGGTCACAGGTCAAATTATGGGTTTTTCATATTTTCCCAGGGAATGACTGATATTATGTAACAAAGTACCAATCATGGCACAGAAGTACTTTAGGATAATAAGAAACACTCTTAGAGAGGGATGCCAATTTTTAAAGGTCAAAGCCATGCTGGGGGTCAAGGTCAAACATACAATTATGTGGAATTTTTTAATCTTTTACCAGGGAATGGCTGTGAGATGATGTAATATAGCATTATTTTGGCATAGTATAGTATTTTAGTATAATATAAAAAAAATTAGAGGTAGTTGCCAAATATTGAAAGTCAAGGTTACAATACAGTCAAGGTCAAAGGTCAAACTGTGTGGAGGTTACAGTCTTTTTCATGGAATGGTCGCAATATGCTGTAACATACCATTAAAACTCGGTACATGTGTACATTGGGACAATATAAAATTTAAAAATGTGTTTATTGATATGCATAGCTATCTATAATTTGAAAAGAACAAGTGTCTGAAAATAAACCACAGTGTAGCGCACAGCAAAACACAATTAAATTCATAACGGCTGTGAAATTCTAATAGAATGAAAACTTTTAAACAAGCAATTAAAATAAATAGCAAAACATTAATGCAGTCATTTCACATAAGAACGATCTACAGACACTTAAGATTGCCATGGAATCAGATTAAAACACAAAATTGACGTAATTTAATTGAAACATCAATTGCGAGATGTATAAGCATACAGTAGTATCGGTATTCATTTGATTTTTATAATAATGCAAGGCCCGGGGGGTAATTTTATAAACTGTTATTCAATTTAAAATGAAAACGCATTATTGCTTAGATTACAATTCACTCATTGTCGTCTGCTGTCATGTCTTATACAGTTGTATAAATTGATGGGAATTTTTGCCTGTTAGTTGCTGGTGACTAAATTCTGCGCTAGCAATATAGACTGTTTGAACCTTATATATTAGACCTTCCCGACAGAATGTACTGGACAAATTGGATAATATGTGAAACGGACGATGACATATTAAGATGTCCCGCATCCAGACAAGACGGTAAAGGTCTACAATCATATGAGGACTTTATGAAAAATGTAGAAGGTTTCAGAAAGTTACATTTAATACCTGTTGATGTATGTTTTCTTGAAAGCCTTAATGCAAATGACCTCCATGCCAACAAGGCAAAGTGGCACCTTAATTGTCAGCTTAAATTTGCCAGTTCAAAACTGCAGCGAGCTCAAGAAAAACATGACGAAAAGAGAAATATTGAACAGTGTGGGGATGATAAACACTCAGATAGGTGTATCTTCTGTAAGCAAACAGAAGGGGTACTTCATATGTGTAGTACATTAGAACTGGACACCTCGCTTAGATGCAAAATATCACAAGCATTGTATGAATATGTTTAGAAATCGCTACAGAAGTATACAAAGAGTCCAATCAGTCCTATTAACGCTTACTGAGCAGAAAATGACCGAGTCAAAGGTATTTGCTGAACTTGTATAATTCATTGAAATAGGCTTGCACGATAATGTCCTAGGAGGTACTGCGATATATCATGGTGAGAAAATCACGATATTTCGATATATCATATAGCTTATTTTATGGCATGAGTTCACGGGGCGAATTGGTCTTCGGTTGAGTTGGACTGCACGGTGTGGCTCATGTCGGCTTCCCTATGAGAGTTCTTATCAGTTTTAACCGAATATGACTTCTAATTGGTAAATTTCAACAAAAACATTAAATGCAGTCGCCAAGATGCTTAAAGAACTATCGTTAATAACATGAAAATAGGAAATTTCCCATCTTTGATGCCTTACACCTTGGCTTAATGTATACCTTGTCCATCATTGAGGGAGTGAAATTATTACATTGGACAACCCAAATATTGCGTATTCTGTTATAACCATCGATTATTAGATCAAAGTTAATCTGAAAATTTGACATTTCATATCGTCTTTGTGAAAATTTACAAATCACGTGATATTAGATCCATAGATATCTAATGTTTAGATCTGATCCGCATTTACTGAGTACCCATTTACTAATAATAGTTAGCCTTCAGAAACATCTCGGATAGTTCACCTTGCAGGCTAAGGCGTGTATACCATCTCATTTAGCTATCACATTTGTGAACGCACCACCTCTCGCCTCCAAAAGCATGAGAGCGGACAAAATCATGTGATTTATATTTTACGAATAATAGTTAACCTTCAGATATGTATCGGATAGTTCACCTTGCTGGCTAAGGCGTATATACCATCTCACTTAGCTATCACATTTGTGAACACACCACCTCTCGCATCCAAAAACAGGAGAGCAAGCAATCTCATGTGATTTATATTTTTTCGCAGCGCCATTTATTGTCAAATTTAGGATTAATTTAGATTTTATAAACCATTCTTATTAAGAAATATATAATATTTATACAGTCCCAGGTAATAATTTCACTCAGGCGATCATGGTTTTGAGGTATACAGTACCCCAGCAAGAAATTGTACCAGTAAATTGCGTTCAATTTTCGTATTATTAATCCATCGTTTAAAACAATTTTAAGGAATAAACTTCAGCTTTTTCTTGACCTATTCCTAATATAAGCCCACCCCTCTCGCAAAGATGTTCGTTTGGAAATAAATTGAACAGCTTGCGGTAATAGAAGGCTACTCTACAAATACATGACAAATAAGCAGAATATGGCGTGACAGTAACATTTTCGCGCTATTTCGATTTTTTTCAAAATCACATAAAAAATCGTGGCTGAAAAAAAATTGTGATTTTCGATAATATCGGACCATCGTGCAAGTCTACATTGAAACCAGTGTGGAAGACGGTGTTTTTATATTCAGATTAGCAGACTTGCATAAAATGTATGAAAATCGGCTTACATCATTAGGGCTTCGAAGATCAATAAACAAAACCCGATTAAAGAACAGGCTTATGTTGCACTGTCCCAATGACTGCCAGGAACAAACAGATGGCAAGAACACACTTCCAGTCTTTAACGAAGGTCTCCTAGTGCTGCTGAAAGAAACACTTGAAATGTGTAATTTCGATAAAGATGCACTGTCAAGGGCACATGTAGCTAAAATCATACGGAAGGAAACTAAAATCATACGGAAGGAAATGTTTGAGACAGAATTTCCCATATTCTCAGGTAGTTTTACTACAGATTGTCAAGACAGTTCAGTGCCAAATTCCCTCACAGTCCTGGTTTTGATGCTGCTGTATGGGTCAAATAACAGAGCAGAATGCTGGCAACTCGCATGCATGCCTGACTATAAGCCAACTAACCAGATTGAACTCTAAGCACAAGGCTAAGGGAGCAGAAAGGCCACATCACGGCAAGGAAAAAGAGGCCCCATTGCCATTATATATAGGTCGGAATGTACACACGCAAACCCGAAGTAAAAAAATTGTAAATCAACTTCATGAACTTGGTGTCAGTGTGAGTTATGAGCGTGTATTAGAACTGGAAGACTGGCTCACAAATGCAGTTTGTCAGCGGTTTAATGAGGAAGACTTTTTATGTCATGCACAAATCCGCGAGGGTGTGTATATAACAGGAGCCATTGATAATTTAGACCACAATCCCACATCACAAACAGCTGAAGGGTCTTCATGGAACTAGTATTAGCTTGTTCCAGCTCCCTACACAGTCTAATTCTGGAATATCTAGACCACCCATCACAGTTCCACCTCCAGTGTGCACCAAAAACCCTTCCCTCCTGGACAGCTGCCGCATAGTTCCAGATGTAGCATGCTGTAGATGACACCCCTGACATGTTAAATACAGCAGTTGAACAAGAGAACCACTGGTTAAGACAGAGAATGCCACTGCTAGATAAAGACAAACTTAAGAAAGATGACTTCATTGCATGGGCTGCTCATCATGCTGATCGTCAGCCAGATAACCCAGATCCACCTGGGGTAAGTGTTCTGTTGCCTCTGTTCTATGAGTAAGCAGCTATGATGGCCATGGTTAAACATGGGATGGAAATGGTTAAACTTGTCATCCAAAAACGAAACCCTGGGCAAATACCAGTACTGGTTGGTGATCAACCAATTTACGCTCTGGCAAAGTATGCACAGTGGAATTGGCCACAAACCATAGGGGAATCTAGATATGTAGTCAATGGGTGGTCTACACACAGAGATGGCATTGTGGAGGGTAGTAGCAGACCTCTGAGGGATCAGGGGTGTGTGTAGCACTGAGTGAAGCTGGTGTTGCCACTGCCGGAACTGCAGCCTCCTTCCTCAAGGTGGCTCACCTCACTAGGACACGGCATGCGCATCAAGTAACTGTCATGGCTCTTGCAAAATTACAACATGATGCTTTCAACACAATGTGCAATTCAGGAGATGTGCCTTTTGCGGACTGGAAAGTTGAAATGATACATAACAGCCCAACCTTTGAGTTCTGGGATAAAGTCTTGCATCTTGAACTGTTGGTGCTAGTTTTTGTTCAATCGCACAGAGAAAGAAACTTTGCCCTATATATACAAGTGCTTGAAGCATTAGCACCATGGTTTTTTGTGCTTGACCACACAAATTATACTGGATACACATGAAAATCACCCATGGCCACCAGCATTGTCTCTACATGGAAGACTCCTTTCACTTCAAGAGTATACTTACCTCCCTAATACTTTTGATATTGCTAAATATTGGCTTTCACTCAATAAACACTCAGATTTAAAACAGTTAGGTGCCCCTACTGGGCAGGGAGTCAGAGCGTAGTCTGGCGGATGCCAGCCCCACCACCGCGCATGCGCAGACTAGCACTTCCTCTTTGCTAGATTATTGGCAGAGAGAACACACATGTCTTTTTGTGCATAAGCTTTTTCTTACTCTTAAACTGTTTAAGTGGTGTTATTTTGGAGTGATAGTATCTGATTTGGATGGCAGGAAGGAACACTTCGCCAAAGGAGGACTTAGGACCTTTAAATCAGGTGACTTCTAGTAAAATTAGCGAGTTTTCTTCCCGGTGTATTGTGTTTCCGGGACTCGCGTTTACCGTGATAAGCGCCTTGGTTAGTTGGTTTATGTCAACTCGGTGCTACCTAAGGCTAATTTCTCTTTCTGTTTATGTCCACAGGTCTGTATGACGCTAGGTGGTGACATCACAGCAGCAGAGAGTTAGTTTTCTCTCCACCATGGTTCCATTTCCTACTAACACTGTTAGGTTATCTAACCAAATGAAAAATTATGTCCAGTGAGTTGGAGGCCTAGTATAAAGGTCTTCTCACTTTGCCCTCTTGATCCAATTCCTTCCCCATGAGGTGGAGAGAGTTAAGAGGCGTGCAGATGGTGGAGTTCTCCGGTTCGTCACGTTGGATGGTTTGTCTATACAAAGTGTCAGGTATCTAGTTATTGATAATGTGGTGATGTTAATTATAGTAAACAAACAAAGGGAGATAATTAACATTTTTGCCAGAAAAGAGTTATCTATATGTATCTGATGGTTGTGTAGTAGACTTATCCATTCAGCATACAATTCGTCCTTGCACTTGGATGTTTTGTTGGGATCGAATTTTTCCTGTCACGGGATTAATGACGTCATAATCAGCCTGGCTATGTATTTATCAGCAATTCAAGTCGCTATGCTGGTTTCTGATGTATATTGATCTTTATGATCGTTTTCCTTCTCTTTGAGTTGGTTTGAGTCTCTAAGCTTAACTAGTTTGCTCATACTCCTTGTCCTTTGCCCTGTTTCAGGGACCGGGTTGCGCGTCCTGTGGACGTTTTCTACATGAAAAGTTCTGGCCTCATCTGTGCTATCAATGTAGCCCTTGTGGTCCCTTGGTTAATTGTGACATATGTAAGCACTGGGGGGGCGAGTTAATGTCCGAATTCTTGTGCTGCTTACAGGCGACGGACAAGGTGGTAGAGGAGGAGAAGAAGAAGCGGAAACGAGAGGTTGTAAGTAGGAAGGGTAAGGGGAAGGTCTCGTCCGCGGTGGATATGGAGGCCTTCCGGACCGAGATGTTGGGAGAGATGAAGAGGACAATAAAGGATTTGGTTCCAGGGTTGCTTCGTGGCATGCTTCCTGGACCAAATCCTTTACTGTCCTCATCATCGGCTTCGGAGCAGGTAATCCCCGCCTCTGGATCGGTTTTCCTTAGACCGCTTCCGTTGTTCGACGATTCAGAGGTGTCCCCATTAGAGGGGGCGTTCCACGACCCTGGCAGCAGGCTTATTGCCGCGCCGAGAGGGGACCGTGGACGGTTGTCGCTGGAACCCGCGGGCTGCTTATCAGTCCAGGGGTATCCGCACGCCGCGGTGGCCAGTACCTCCTATGGCACCGTTCCTGGTCAGCCCGGGTTAGCTCTCTTTGCTGACCCGGGGTCTAATCTTTCTGACCAGGGTGATGAGGATTACCTGCTAGGGTCGCCGTCTGACGACGTGGACATGGATGAAGAAGTTTGTGCACCCCTCGCGGGGAATACAGGCGGCTTCTTCCACGGTTTTACTCACCCTGGAGTAAAGTCCGCGGCTCAGGTGGTGGCCCAGGGCGCTGCTGATGGCCAGCGGTACCGCATACCTCGGCTTGCCGAGGGTGTTGCTGGTGCTGGCCGGGCCCGTGGTGGGGCGGTATATACCCCGCGCTCTGCCACGGTGCCTGCTCCTGGTCAAACCAGTGATATTGTCATGCCGGTGCTATCAGGCCCGCATGTTTTCCCTGGCTTGCCAGGTGTATCAGCGTACCCGCCGTCAAGCTCTGCTGCTTGCGCTCAGGAGGAAGACGAAGGACCCCGTCTTGTAGAGCGCTCGCAGTTAGCCACGGAGGAGGATTGGTCTGACGCTTGCCAGTGGCTGGTGAGCGTTAGGCCTGATCTGCCCGTGGAGCAGTCGCCTAGCCAGCGTGACCACAGGCCGTGGTTAGCTGGGAAACCGACTGCTAACGCTATGCCTTCTCTGCCGCTGGCGGAGCATGTCGTTGACATGTTCAAGGCGGCGGAGTCGTCCATTAACTCGAGTGGACGTCTCGCGAAGGCCCCTCGCGAGGTGGCCAGGCGTTGTCGCATCGTGCCCCTGGATTACCAGCGGTACGGTGTGGTACCCAAGCCCAGCGTGGATGACCGCGCGGCTTTGGGTGAGGATGCGCGGCCAGGCTCCCGTTCTGACACGGGGGTCTTGTGCTCGAACGCGTTGCGTTCGGCGAATACCGCGTTGCGTGATGCGGAGGAGAGTGGGAGGGCTTCGATTGCCGCTCTGTCCCACGTCTCCCAGCTGTTACAGGGGGTAGTAACGGCATCCGCATCGCGCCAGCCAAGCCCGGTCACGGTCCAGCGAGCCATCCAGGATGGTATTAACCTGGCGCTGGACTGTATGACTCGGGCGGTGACCAGGAGTGTCCGGGCAAGACGCACGTTTGCCCTGGACAATCTGTGCCCGTCTCAGGACCTGTACAATAGGCTACTCCGTACGCCTATGACGGGTCCTGGTCTTTTTGGAGGTGAGGGATGTCGCCACCTCCAGGAGACGGTCACCCTGGTGAATAACCAGAGGGCGCTGCGCGAGCAGTTTGAGGTGCTGCGTCGTGCTAACGTTCGCGCCGCGGCCCCTGCGTATCGTCCCCTGCAGGCTCGAGGTGGTGCTGGCCAAGTCAGAGGCCAGCCACCGTCGCAGCGTCGGCCTCGGCCGCGTGCGATTCGGCCAGCAGCGAGGGGGGCGCAGGTTCCTCAGGCGCCGTCAGCCAGGCAGCCGCCCGCGCACCAAGGTGCGCGCGGGGCGGGGCGGGGCGCGCGAGGATCTGGGCGTGGTTATCGGTCCTGACAGGACGCTTACCGCGGTAAGAACCACTCCGGTGTGTATGGCGACGGAGACAGTGCCGCTCTTGCATGCCTTGTGTCCACCGCGGTCCCTAGGTGGACCGGTGGGAGGCCGGCTAGCCGACCACATGCAAGAGTGGGAACGGTTAACTCAGGACCGTTTAGTCTTGCGATGGCTTTCCGTCGGGTATCATCCAGAGTGGATGACAGGCCCGCCGTCGCGACTGTCTCTAGTGCCAGTCTGGACTCCCATTCCGAGAGAGCCAGAGCAAAGGTTGTGTATCGAGGAGGAGATAAATTCCCTCGTACAAAAAGGAGCTATTCAGCCGGCACAAAGGTGTCCGGGCTTCTATTCAACCCTGTTCTTAGTAACAAAACGCACCGGAGGGTGGAGACCGATTCTCAACCTCAAGCCATTGAACAAGTTCATCGAGACGCCCAGTTTCAAGATGGAAACGGTGCGCTCGGTGTTGGCGGAGTTGGAGAGGGGGATGTGGACGGCGTCGATAGATTTGAAGGACGCTTATTTCCACATCCCCATCCACGGGAGTTTCTGTCGCTTCCTGAGATTTGCATTCCAGGGCAGACAGTGGGAATTCAGGGTGTTGCCCTTCGGAATTTCCACGGCTCCTCGGGTTTTCACCCGTGTGGTTCTTGCGATCACAGCATACCTCCGCAGGAGAAGCATAGCAGTCCACACGTACATAGACGACTGGCTGTTGAAAGCGCACACCCGGGAAAGTTTGTCGGCCAATCTGGAGATTGTTTTGAAAACTCTCACAGACTTAGGCTGGATGATCAATTTCCCAAAATCAGAGCTGACTCCATCCCAGAAGTTTGTTTACCTGGGGATGTTCTTCGATCTAGAGACAGGATATGTTTATCCTACTCAGGAGAGAGTTCAGAAACTCATCTCATTAATTCAGTCAGTGTGGGACAGTCGTCATGTCCTGGCACGGGTTTACTTGAGAATGCTGGGGTTGATGGTTTCATTGGAACCAGTCATTCCTCAGGCCGCCTTACGCAGGCGGCCGATCCAGTTATTTCTCATGACACAATGGACCCAGAGTACAGGTTCGCTGGACTCGAATGTGTCAGTGTTGGCGCCTCTCATTCACCACCTGCAATGGTGGTTGAATACAGAGAATCTCTTGCCGGGGGTTTTGCTAACCCCTCCCCACCCTCAGGTGACTGTGTATACAGATGCATCGATGGAGGGCTGGGGAGCTTGCCTGGAAGAGTACACGATATCAGGGCTTTGGAATCTGGAACAGTCAAAGGAACATATAAATCTACTGGAGCTAAAAGCAGTAGTCCTGGGCCTGGAACATTTCTTACAGAAAGTTCAGGGCAAGATTGTTCTTATTCGTTCAGACAACTCAACAGTTGTGACTTACATAAACCGCCAGGGCGGAACGAAGTCGCCCAGTCTCTGTATGATGACATGGAAACTGCTTTGTTGGTGTCTGGATCACCAGATTACCTTGAAAGCAGTTCATATTCCGGGAAGGTTAAACCTGCTAGCAGACTCATTGAGCCGAAGGATGAGTGTTTTACCCACGGAATGGCAACTAAATCAATGTGTGGCGGATCGTCTGTTCGACCATTGGGGGAAACCCAACATCGATTTGTTCGCAACGAAGAAGAATGCGAAGATGACGACGTACGTCTCTCCGATTCCGGATCCAAGCGCTTTCGCAACAGATGCGTTAGCTATCAGCTGGGGGAGAATGTATGCATACGCATTCCCTCCAGCAATCCTGATTCCAAAAATTCTTCAGAAAATCAGACAAGAGGAATGCCAAGTGCTTCTGATCGCCCCGGATTGGCCAAGCCGATCATGGTATACGGATCTGCTGGACCTTCTGGTCTGCAATCCGGTTCCTCTGCCTCTGATGGACGATATTATCTTCCAGGGCAAGGCCCTTCACAACAATCCGTCAATGTTCAGATTGACTGCGTGGATGTTGTCAAGGAATCTAGAATTAAGGAGGGCTTTTCTGAGCAAGCAGCCATGTTTATGGCCAAAGCCAGGAGGGGGTCAACCTCCAGAGCATATAATTATAAAATCAACAGATTTGCAGAATGGTGCTCAAAAAGATGTATTGATCCAATGGATTCATCTATTCAAGTAGTAGCTGATTTCCTCTGTCACCTCTATGATGCCTATAGCCTCAAGCCTAACTCTATTGCTGGTTATAAGTCAGCATTAATGTCTGTTATTCCTTGCTTGGCTAAGAGGGGAAGTGATGAAGTAAATACATTAAATGTATTAATTAAAGGCATGGGCAATCTAAGACCAAGGAATCCACCTGTGATTCCGTCTTGGAGTTTATCGCTAGTGCTTCAAGTACTAGGTGATAAGCCTTTTGAACCACTTAGTTCCATTTCTATGAAACTATTAACACTGAAGACTGTGTTTTTAATTGCTGCGGCCTCGGCTAGGCGTAGGAGTGAAATTCATGCCTTATCAGCCGAGGATGACCGTTTTGTGGTTTCAGGGGAAGGCCTTAAGCTGCTACCTAGGATTAATTTCTTGGCTAAAAATCAGTCGTTGAAATATCCAGGTCAACCTATTATTTTGCCTGCTTTAACTAGATATGATCCTAATTCTAAAGCATGGTGTCCCGTCCGGGCGCTGCGCCGGTACAAACAACGTACGGCGGAGTGGCGCACCGACCAGTCAGCGTTATGGTTGTCATATATTGAACCCCATGGCAGGGCTTCTAAGGACACCATTTCCAGGTGGATTGTGGAATGCATTCAGTTTTGCCATAAATCCGCCACCGGGAAGCAGGTTGACGTGGCCAAGGCTCACAGTGTCCGCGGCGTAGTAACGTCCACGGCCCTATTTAATGGGGTCCCTGTGGATGATATTATGTCGGTGGCTCAGTGGCACTGTGAGTCAAGTTTTACAGACCATTATCTCCGTGACACCTCTAATCCTCTCGCCTTGTCGATTTTGAAAAAATAACTCGGTTTATATTTTTTGAGGAGGTTTTTCCTCATTACTTATATATTTCACAATTAATTTATGGAAACACCCACTTTTTTGGGCCTGCATCAGTCTTTACCAATGGGAAGATGATGTCAGCAGCCATTTTCAACAAGGTCAGTCTTGTTCATGTGTTGTCCGTTGTTGATTGTATTGTCACGATTACCCGTTATTAATATGGTGATGGTTTGTGTATTTGTGTGGTTCATTGTTGAGAGTTACGAAAATGGAGTTTTTTCGTCTCTGTCCTGTAGTACATGGCACTTGTACGTAGAGAGCGTATAGGACATTGAGGTCAGGCGACTCTTCCTCCCAGGAAGGAGGGGGGGGGGAGCGCATATGACATTCGGTCATCTCTCATACATCGGTAGTGTTATCCGATGGTTAGTCAAATCCTGACTGTTTTTTCTTACAGTTTCAGAAGTTTAAGTGCCTTAAACGCAGAAAAGCGTATAGGGATGAGCTGGTCTTTTGACCTCGCCTCCCTCCCGCCAGATTCACTTTTGAATTCTGGCAATATCAAAAGTATTAGGGAGGTAAGTATACTCTTGAAGTGAAATAAACGAAATCTAGGATTTCTTTTTTCACGAGAGAGTTGATACTTACCTCCCTAGATACGGACCCGGCCTCTCCACCCCACAGAGGCTCGGTCTTCAGGCTCTTAATAGTTGCATGTGTGTCAGCCAATAATCTAGTCAGAGGAAGTGCTAGTCTGCGCATGCGCGGTGGTGGGGCTGGCATCCGCCAGACTACGCTCTGACTCCCTGCCCAGTAGGGGCACCTAACTGTTTTAAATCTGAGTGTTTATTGAGTGAAAGCCAATATTTAGCAATATCAAAAGTATTAGGGAGGTAAGTATCAACTCTCTCGTGAAAAAAGAAATCCTAGATTTCGTTTAGTCTACCAAGCAACAAAGCAGAGCTACTGCATTGCATTGATCCAGCTGTCCAAGCAGAAACACCATCTCACTTTGATGCCAAAGTATTTGATGGTGCTGCCATAGTACATGCCTTGCCACAGGAAAGTGCATCTACTTTCGGTGAATATAGTGACAAAGTTTTCATCCCATGGACAGAGAGACAACTTACAAACTGTTCCAGAATTAACATAGTTTGGGACACTTATAACTGTGACAACCTGAAAACAACAACTAGAGAAAAACGAAGTAAAGGGGTTTGGAGAAAGGGGTCCCGCAATGGTAAGTTACCACCTTGCTTTGCTGGTTTCCGTCAGAATCCTAGAAACAAGGAAGAGCTATTTGCTCTGCTGACAGAAGATGTAGTGAATCATGAATATCCACATAACAAACTGGCATTCATTACCTCTGGCCCGACAATGCAGTCAAATCACTCCAATATCACAATGGGAGAGAGTGATCATGAAGAGGCAGATAGTAGAATATGCCTCCATTTGAATGATGCTCTTAAAGAGGGTGCAACTTCTATCCTCATTAGAACCATGGATACTGATGTGATTGGGATTCTGGTTGGGTTTTCCATGATCTTATACAGTGTCATCCAGATCTGCAGCTATGGGTTAGCTTTGGTACCGGAAAACAGTACCGATATTATGATGTTAATTCAATCTGCCAGGAACTTGTGCTCTACCATTTTTCCATGCCTGCTCTGGTTCTGATACAACATCACAATTTAGCGGTAAAGCCAAGAAATCTGTTTGGAAGACATGGAAAGCATATCCCACTGCCACAGAAGCATTCATCATCACACTGTCTGCATTTGTTCCACTAGACATTACATCTCCAGTATTCAGAATAATAGAAAGATTTACCTGTATCATGTATGACAACACTACTCCACATGTTGATGTGAGTGAGCTTCGACAGGAGCTATTCACAAGGAGAGTGAAGATGATGGAGAAGCTTCCTCCCACTCAAAATGCACTGCTCCAACATGTTAATCGATGTCTCTACCAAGCCAGTATTTGGAGAGGAAGTTTGAATGCAAAGATATCTGCACCTACTCCTGAAGGCTTTGGGTGGGCCAAAGGAGACACTGGGTGGTGCCCATTGTGGACAACTCTACCAGCTGCCACCGTTAGCTGCAGAGAATTAATCGAGTGTGGATGCAAGGCGACGCCTAGTTGTTCAAAGAATTGCAACTGCAGGAATGCAGGTCTCGCATGCACAGCATTGTTCCTTTGTCATGGCAGTTGTGAGACAATTTGACTTTGATCAACTGACTTTGAAACCACGCATGTAGTCTCAGTGTAATTGCCATGATTGGAATTACACAATTGAACATAAAACTGTTGGTTTAGACAGCACGTTTATGTTTCTATTTTGGAAATAAGACCCCAATTTTACATTGTGACATTGACCTTAGTTTGGCAACCCCTCTAGAGAGATTATGCTCAACCGTGTTGTGCACATTTTCCAACCTCAGAATACAAATGTACCATTTAAATTAACATTTCCCGCATTTATTTATAATGAGTGGGGTCAAGACCTCAAATTATCCTTTTGAACAATGAACCCAGGAACAGCACTGACTAAGGTACATCAGTACAAAAAAATGGCTTCGATACAGCATGTCATAGTAATTCTATGTAAAATATGAAAACAACACACAATTTGATCTTTGACCTTGCCCGTAGACGTGACCCTGACCATTAAAACTTAGCAGACCCATCTATATCCCCCCCCCCCTGGTCTGGAAAATGGGTGGGTGGGGTGATATAGCGATCAGCATGTCCGTCCGTCCGTCTGTCCCTGTCTAGTCAACGCAACTCATTTCTTGTCAACGCAACTCCTCCTAGAGGTCTCGATGGATTAACTTAAAATTTTGTCCACATTAAAAGTATCATGTGCGGATGTGCATGTGCTTTTTTCGCGTCCGAAATATTGTTCATTATTGAGTCATTCCCCCTTTATATATCTTAAAGCCGATACATAAACTGCATTGCCAATCATTTCTTGTCAACACAACTCCTCCTAGAGGTCTCAAAGGATTAACGTAAAATTGTGTCCACATTATCAGTATCATGTGCGTATGTGTATGTGCTTTTTTCGCATCAGAAATATTGTTCATTACAGAGTTAGCCCCCTTTATATATCTTAAAGCCGATACATAAACTGCATTGCCAACCATTTCTTGTCAACACACCTCCTCCTAGAGGTCTCACTGGATTAACTTAAAATTTCGTTCACCTTATCAGTATCATGTGTGGATGAGCATGTGCTTTTTTGGCATCCGAAATATTGTTCATTACAGAGTTATCCCCCTTTATATATTTTAAAGCTGATACATAAACTGCATTGCCAATCATTTCTTGTCAACACAACTCCTAGAGGTCTCAATGGATTAACTTAAAATTGTGTCCACATTATCAGTATCATGTGCGGATGTGCATGCGCTTTTTTCGCGTGCGAAATATTGTTCATTATTGAGTCATCCCCCTTTATATATCTTAAAGCCGATACATAAACTGCATTGCCAATCACTTCTTGTCAACGCCACTCCTCCTACAGTTTAGCTCTGATTCTTTTGAAAATTGGTACATGTTATCATTCCCACGTGAAGGTGTGCATGTGCTATCCGTATACCTGTACATCCATCCGTCTGTCCAAAATGGTGTATGTCTGTATGTCACTCCATCCATCTCTGACAATCATTTCTTGTCAATGCAACTCCTCCTAGAGGTCTCAGTAGATTAACTTTAAATTTTGTCCACATTATCAGTGTCATGTGTTATCCATATACCTGTACGTCCATCCATCTGTCCACAATGTATGTATGTCCGTCTGTCACTCCATCCATCTCTGACAATCATTTTTTGGCAACGCAACAACTCCTAGAGGTTTCAATGGATTAACTTAAAATTGTGTCCACATTATCAGTATCATGTGCAGATGTGCATGTTCTTTTTTCGTGCCCAAAAAATTATTCATTACAGAGTTATCACCCTTTAAATATCTTAAAGCCAATATATAAACTGCACTGCCAATCATTTGTCAACGCAACTCCTACAGTTTAGTTGCGATTCTTTTGAAACTTGGTAAGTGTTATCATTACGACATGAAGATCTGCATGTGCTATCCGTATACTTGTACATCCATTCATCTGTCCAAAATGTATGTTCGTCTGTTGGTCCATCCTTGTCAATGCAACTCCTACAGTTTAGTTACAATTCTTTTGAAACATGGTAAATCTAGTCATTACCATCCGAAGATGTGCATGTGCTTTTTTTGCGGCCAGAAAATTGTTCATTACAGCGTTATCTCCCTTTCAATACCTTTAAGCCGATACATAAACTGCAGTACCAATCATTTCTTGTCAACACAACTCCTACAATTTAGCTGTGATTCTATTGAAACTTGGTAAGGATTCTCATTACCACTTGAAGATGTGCATGTGCTCTCCGTATACCTGTACATCCATGTGTCTGTATAGAATGTATGTGTGTCAGTCTGTCGGTCTGTCCATCTCTGGCAATCATTTCAAAATGTCAACACAACTACAGTTTAGCTACGATGTATGTTTATCTGAAATGTTTGGATCCGGGGGGATATGCCGTCTTCTGATGGCTCTTGTTATAGTGTGTCATGGTCATTCCATTGAGAAAATATGGAAAAAACGCATAATTTGACCTTTGACTGTGAGCTCTGTGTGACCTTGATGTTTAGACTTTGGCAGCCCACTCTAAAAATGTTTGTTTTGTCCCCTAATACAGCTGTGCCAAATTTGGTGCCTTTGGGAAAATGTGAAAAAACCATAATTTGACATTTGACCTTGATCTCTGCCTGACCTTGACCTTTAAAATTTGGCAGCCTCCGCCAAAAAGTTTCGTATTTCCCTCAAGTACATCTGTGCCAAATTTGGTGCTTTGTTCCAGCAGGTCACGATCATTCCCCTAAGCCACTCTAATAGGCGTGTTCATCCGTCTATCTCCACTGAAACATTTTAGTGGAATTCAATCAAATTTGTTACCCATATGATTGCAAACTGACATTTACATTGGGCTCCACACCCCCCCCCCCCCCCGAGTAGGGATGGAATAGGGTGGATTGCAGAATGCCAAAGGTGGTGAAAGCATGGGGATTTGTGATGGCATGCCATTGACTGCACATTCTAGTTATTATTATTATACCCACAGTTTGAAAAATGAGAATATTGTAATCGCCTCAGTCCATCCATGTGTCCATCCGGCTATCTCATTCCAAAACCTTTTCGGTGAATTCAACGAAATTTGTTATGTGAATTACCCAAATGATTAGAGACTGCAAGGCTACATTTACATTAGGCTCCTGTTCTATGGTAGGGTTGGGTGCATGCTGAGGTGGGGAGCAGAAGGTCAAAATTGGTATGTTAGTTACCTACATGATTCCAAATTTTCGAGACACTGTTTACATTGGGCTGTACCACTGGAGTGATGGGGTGGGGTAGGGTGGGTCACAGGGTGGTGGTAGCAAAACGAGAGATGGCGGAATTCAACCAAAATTGGAATGTGGGTTGGAAGGGTGGGGTTGGAATGGGGAAGAGCAGCAAGATTGACAAAAGCATGGGAATTTGCGACCGCATGCCATTGACTGTGCATTCTGGTTATCCCCATGTGTTTTTGAAAAAAATGGAGGGGATATTGAAATCGCCTCCATCCATCTGTCCGGCTAGCTGACCTCCAAAACCATTTTGTGGAATTCAATCAAATTTGCTATGTGCATTACCCGTATGATTGCATACTGCAAGACAACATTTACATTAGGCTCGACCCGAGGGGTGCATGGTGAACATGGGGGCAAAAAGTCAGTTGCCATAATGGGCCTTTCCGGAGTACCCACCCATCATATGATGTCATAATGAACTGCGTGATGTGTGCAATGACATCATAATGAATGACGTCATGAATGATGTCGATAAGTACGTCACGAATGCATATTTGAAGACGGTCTATGGGCTGTTGTACAAATTGTTTGCTTTTACTATTTAATAAATATTCTGTTGATCATTTTGAAACTAATTTGACTGGGCGCTGTTGCTGCCTATGGCAGCAACAGCACCCAGTCTAATTAGTTACAAAATATTCAACAGCTTCCCTGTATAGTTTTCAGGAAATTGATAGCTAGGGCATTCGGGGATCGATCAATCCAAACACGGCGAGGTGTGGGTGGAGCTTAGCTAGTGATGGGCGGGGCATAGCTAAAGATGGAAAGGTCCATTACCCATATGATTAGGATTGAGAGACAATGTCTTCACGAGGCTCTGCCCCCAGGGTGTGGGTAGGGTGTGGATAGGGTCACTAGGGTGTGCTTTGTGAGTGTGGTGCAAAACATCAATGTTGTCTAAAGCATGTGAATTTGCGATGGCATGTGCCATCGACGGCACATTCTAGTATTTACATGTACTGTAATATTATTTTTTCAGGGCACTGTCTTATCAAGCTCTAGGACATGGGTGAAGTGACGATAGATAACAAGCACAGAGATGACTGAGCTTGACTGAAGAAGATTCACCACAATTGTCTGATCATCCTTCAGCCTGTGAACATGTGGTACAGAATTCTCCTCCTCCTGATCTACGTCATCGCATTGTTTCTTCTGTCTCGTGTTCTGGAGCTATTTGCGTGGTGCCAGTCAGGAACGTTGACTAACAGATTTGTAGATCCAGTTGCATTGTCAGTAAGAAAGCTGAAAGCATTACTAGATGCACGTGGCGTCAGCTACCAGGGTTTGCTTGAGAAAACAGAACTGTCGGAACTTGTTGAGAAAAGCGGTATTGATTCACTATCTTCTCTTTTATTATTATCTTGTTGTGTGTGATTGCGGTGTTTGTGTGCATACAGATATATCTAGAGCAATCTGTTCTTTGCATCATTCAATACTAGCATCACAGAAAATGTTTGTCCGGGGCATAGTTTCAAGACTTTTGCACATGTGCTCACCAAACTTGGTATGTGGATGCATCTTAGGGAGGTGTGCAGAGTAGAAAAGTAGGTCATGCTAACCTACTTTTCATGGTCGACTGAATATCACAGAAAATGTTTGTCCGGGGCATAGTTTCAAGACTTGCACATGTGCTCACCAAACTTGGTATGTGGATGCATCTTAGGGAGGTGTGCAGAGTAGAAAAGTAGGTTAAAAATAGGTCATGTTAACCTACTTTTCATGGTCGACTGAATATCACCGAAAATGTTTGTCCGTGCCATAGTTTCAAGACTTGCACATATGGGCACCGAACTTGGTATGTGGATGCATCTTAGCGAGAAGGTGTGCGGAGTATGAAAAGCAGGTCAAATGTAGGTCATGCTGACCTACTTTTCATGGTTGACTGACTATCACAGAAAATGTTTGTCCGTGCCATAGTTTCAAGACTTTTGCACATATGGTCACCAAACTTGGGATGTGGATGCATCTTAGGGAGAAGGTGTGCACAGTATGAAAAGTAGGTCATGCTGACCTACATTTGGTCGACTGAATATCACAGAAAATGTTTGTCCAGGCCATAGTTTCAAGACTTTTGCACATATGGTCACCAAACTTGGTCTGTGGATGCATCTTAGGGAGAAGGTGTGCACAGTGTGAAAAGTAGGTCATGCGGACCTACTTTTTATGGTCGACTGAATATCATAGAAAATGTTTGTCATAGTTTCAAGACTTTTTCACATATGGTCACCAAACTTGGTATTGATTATTACAGAAAATATCTCTGTTCATTTTGAACATAGTTTTTATATGTATTTTTCATATGGTGCCAAGCAAAGTCTAAGTGTGTTGATTTAGAGAAACTTAAGATTTTGCTTTTATTAAGCTGTCCTTAACAAATTGTTCATTAGGGCAAATCCCGCCAGACCAAAAGAATGATGGCCCACCGAATCATTCCTATTCCCCAAATTGTGGATTTGACACCATTGTCCCAAACCAACAATATTTTAGGGATGGCCTAATATGGTGATATCGCATTGACAATTTCAAGTTCGTTTCTCTGTGTCTGAGCCATAGTTCCAAACCCTTCCCTGAAGCATATGCCTTCGGGGTTATCCATTCAGTTTCTCTGCAGGGTATGCCTTCCGGGAGCATACATCAATTTATTGATTTGCCTTGTTCATCTTTAGCAGTTGAAGATTACAGGTTTTTTATGTTTCATTGCAAAACACATAACCGTTGATGCTATGCTATCCTATGCATGCCTAATATTTGTTGGTATCTAGTGTTGAATATTTTGAAGGTACAATGTAGCTTTCCAGTAGTTAGTTTAGTTCTCTCATATTTCTGTTAAATGTAATAGAGGGTTTGATTTCTAGCTATTCCCACCCATTTCTAGCTATGCCCACAAATTTCTAGCTATACTCGCCCATTTCTAGTTATCCCCACCCATTTCTAGCTATTCCCACCCAATTCTAGCTATGCCCGCCCATTTCTAGCTATTCCCACCCATTTTTAAGCTATTTCTACATATTCCAACCCATTTCTAGCTATGCCCACCAATTTCTACCTATTCCAACCCATTTCTAGCAATGCCCGCCAATTTCTACCTATTCCAACCCATTTCTAGCTATGCCCACCAATTTCTAGCTATTCCCACCCATTTCTAGCTATGCCTGCCCATTTCTAGCTATGCCCACCCATTTCTAGCTATTCCCACCAATTTCTAGCTATGCCCGCCCATTTCTAGCTATTCCGACCCATTTCTAGCCATTCCCACCAATTTCTAGCTATTCCTACCCATTTCTAGCTATTCCCACCCATTTCTAGCTATGCCTCATCCATTTCTAGCTCAGCTCTAATCACTTTTTGCGCATATTGCAATCGATTTGATACTTTGAAGCCTGAATTCCAAGAATTTAAATTTCTAGGTAACTACGCAGGTTAGTTAGTGAATATTTTGAGCCTAATTTGACTTTGGGCTAAATTCCTAGTCAATTTAGTTTCAAAATATTCAACAGAATGTTTATTAAATTGAAAATTCATCAAAGGCAATTCATGCATTTTGCGACAGACTTCGATTTTCACTATACATCATTTTGTTTGTGACATCAGCTAACATGTGACTTATTTGATTATAATGTCAGATACTTAAGTTACTTACATATTGCATTGCCCCATTGTTTTCCAGGCAATGTACAGTTAGAAGAAGTTGAGATTGCAGCTGTGGAAGATGGAGCTGTCACAAACTTCACGACGGGCTTACATTTCTACGAGGAGGTGGAGGACAAAAAGGACAGCGTATGGATAATTCTTGTCAAGACTGACCATATACCCGCTACATTGCTGTCTGATGATGACTGGAAGGCTGTCAGGAAGAAGGCATCAACATTTGGTATTCGATCAGGCTTCTTTGATTGCAGTCTCGATAAGCGGTATGTCATACAGTTATGAATCATTTAATGGTTAAGATTCGTTTAAGAAGAATAAAAACAAATACTTAGTGAATGCCTATTTGGAGACCACAAAGCCATTTTTGAAAACTTACCACTAGATTGACTGGCACAATTATCAGGCTATAATCGAGCCAGTCTTTCCATTGATGAATTTTCAAATATTGTTTTCTCTGCCTGTGAATAAACATTCTTCATTGCTGTGACCAGTTCCAGCTGATTGATGATTAAAGGTGCTCAAGAATCAAGATGGTTCTTTTTCATCTATGCTATTCGACTTCTGGCCACAAACATCTTATCTTTTTCTTCTAGCAGTCTATTCCTTTGGCCACAAAAGTCTTATCCTGTTTCTTGACAAAGAGATTATCTGGCATTTATTCTCAATTTTTAGCTCACCTGTATGTGCTAATACAATGGTGATTGAAGATGCCTATCAGAATTGGTTCAGTAGCAAAAAAGGAATGATTAGGCCACCTGGTAACTGTCTTGGAAATTCGCTTCATTATATCTGATTGCTTCAGACACTTGGAAATTGATGAAAATCTGAAATCCAAGATGGACGCTAGCCACTGGTGGCCATCCTGAAAATTGATTTCCAGATGATAGCTCTGTTACTGTTTACCGGATTGCTTTGAAACTTTATATGGTTATTGGACTAGTTTTGAGGAAGAAACTGATCGAAAGCTACGATGATCCGGTATCCAAGATGGCCACCAACTACTGGTCTAGCTAGCACTGAGGAAGAAATCACTATTTTCTAATAGCTCTCATTCATTGATTTGTCTTCATGGCAAGGTATTATGCACTGTTTGCGGAGCTATTGTTGAAACTATTAGATAAATGGTTTGGCAGCCATCTTTGATTTTTCTGCAAAAAAACATGAATACATGTAGTAGAGCAATGGGGAATATAAAATATTTTCTCGAGAACCACTAGATTGATTTTAACCAAATCTGATGGCAAGTATCCTCATGCCATAGAGATCCAAATTTGTTCTACATGAAGCCGATCAGCCAATTTAGCCAATAGCCACCTTGGTTTTTGACTAAATTTTAGAAACGTCTAAAAATCGCTAAGACGGCTTGTGGGATTAATTCAAAATTCATGAAACATCATTTAGGGCAACAGCTAATTCAAGCTTGTTTGAGTGAACTTGGTTGGTCAAATGCTTCGGTGGCCGTCTTGGATTACTTAATTTTAACAAAAAGTATTCCAGAACCACTGAAATGATCGGGGCAAAATTAGGGAAGCATGATTAGAGATTATGCGCCATTCAAGTTTGTTCAATAAAAGTTAGTACGTTAAAACATGGCCACCATTGACCAATCCAATTTCAAAGTTTTGGTAGTCATATTCGAATTTCTGATTTCATGGATGTTGAAGCCACTTGAATTGTTTTCCTGTCAATAACGCCCATAGTAAAGCAATGGGAAATATAAAATGTCTTTTCGAGAACCACTGGACTGATTTTAACCAAATTATGTAGGAAACATCTCTGCGCCTTGTAGATCCAACTTTGGTGAACAAAGGTGATTGGCCAGTGGCCCTCTTGTTAGTCTTTATAGCTCTTCTCCGAAATTGCTTGTGGGAATTGATTTGAAGTCATGAAACAGCATCTAAGGTAACATCAGAGTCAAGTTTGCTTCGAGGGAACTTGATGCGCCAAATGCTTCGATGACCATCTTGGATGACTTTTTTTAAATGACCTGAACTGCTGAAGTGATCAGGCAAAAATCTGGGAAATATTTTTAGAGACTAAGGGCCATTGAAGTTTATTCAAAAGAAGTTAGTGCTGTAAAAAACATGGCAGCCATTAACGAATCAGAATTCAGCATTTTGTCAGCCATATATTTTTTTATCTGGATTTTGAAGCTGAAATTGGTTTAATTTATATGTGTTTGGGTATGGTGATGTCAAATCTTCCGCTTTCAATACTCAGATAAACGGGTTGGTGGCCATCTTAAATTCTTTCCCGCCAAAACTCCCATAGTAAAGCAATGGGAAATAAAAAATATCTCCTTGAGACCCACTGGACAGATTTGAATATAATGTGGTAGGACGCATCCTTTTTAGCTCGATTTTATGAAGTTAAAACGAACTATTGCGATTCCCTCATCCAATTTGCATTTAGCTTAAATTTTATATTTATATCGCTTATTTTGGTTAATCATATTGGAACCAAATGTGGTCAGATTCTTGCTTATAATTACACAGCATCACACAATGACCTTGGGGTAAAAATTTCCAAAGTCAAGGTCACTGTGACCTTGATAAAAACCTTGTTTTTTTCAACGTTAATATTTTTCGTTTAGCTCGACCTTTCTGTTTATATAGATCTCATGTTCGCTTAGTCATACTAGACCCAAACTTGGACGCATTCTTTTTCCCTCATAGTTACACAGCATAACACAATGATGTTGGGGTCAACGGTCAAGATCACTGTGCCCTTGGTAAAAATCTTGTTTTCTTCAACATTCATATTTTCTGTTTAGCTCAACTTAGCAGTTTATATATGATCTTTGGCTAAGCGTACTGGACCCACACTTTAACTGTATGCTACCTTATAATGACAGGGTGTCAAAGGGCAAGGTCATTGTGACTTTGGTAAAAACTGTTTTTCAACAGTAACATTTTTGTTTAGCTGTTAATATCTCAATGGTTAATTATACTGGACCCAAACTTGAACACATGCTTCATATACTGACCTTGGGCTCAAAATGTCTAAGGTCAATGTCACTGGGACATTGGTAAAAACTGATTTTTCAATATTAACATGTTGCAATTAGCTAAACCTAACAGTTCATATCTCATCTTTGGTTAAGTACACTGGGCCCAACCATGGACACATGCTTCCTTAATAATTGGAGGGCATCACATGCTGGTGTCAAAAGGGCAAAGGTTATTGTGAAATTGGTATAAACATTGGTTTTTTTAACATTAACATTTTGTGTTTGGCTCAATTCAATAGTTCATGTTCACGTTTGGTTAATCTTCCTGGACACATACTTCTTTATAAGGAGAGGGCATGACACAATGTCCTTTGGGCAAAAATGTCAAAGGTCAATATTATTGTGATATTGGTAAGCGACTGGGTTTTTTTCAGCAGTAACATTTTGCGTTTAGCTCAACTTAGTAATTCATATCTTGTGCTTGGTTAATCATACTGAAGCCAAACTTAAACACATGCTTCCTTATAATAAGACAGCATGACACAATGTCCTTTGGGGGCAAAAGGTAAAAGGTCATTGTGTCTTGGGACAAATGTTTTTTTCCTTCAATAATAACATTTTGTGTTTAGATCAACCTCTCTTTATATCTCATGTCTGCTTAATCATATTAGACACATGTTTTTTCATTTCAAGAGTATATTTACCTCCCTAACATATCGACCTTCACTCAATAAAACTCAGATTAAAAAAGTTAGGTGCCCCTACTGGGCAGGTAGTCAGGTGACAGCGCGGCAAATGCCAGTCTCAACCTCGCGCATTCGCCGACTGTCACTTCCTCTTTCTTGTTTATTGGCGAGACCTCGTGCAACTAGCTTTCATTTTGAAGCTAATCTTTCCGTTTTGTCTCAATTATACATTGAATATAATAGTTTTGGATGATGTCAGGTCATACTAAATCACCACAGGCCATGCCGGGATCAAGCCTTCAGGTGCATTCTATTATATTTTTGTCTAATTTCGTCATTAATGCATGTTGTAACGTGTTTCTATGATGCGATTTAGACGTGATAGGCACCTTTTAAACCGATAAAATATTTTTTTGGCGCCATGAAATTCTAATCACACTTTGTTTTTGTGTCCACATCTTCCTGTTATGGATATGGTTCACATCTGTGAGGGATTTCTCTCCACTATTGTCCCTTTTTTTTGTTAGAAAAATGTCTGCCCAGAGTGACTTGGAGCGCCCATAAGAGAGAGCTTCTCACTCTGTCGCGTGGTTCCAATAGTATTATGGTGGAGAGGCATTTTGAGATGGTGGTCTACTCAGGAGTGTCAGAGATGGTGGTATGCCTATGCTAAAGGTTCAGGTATTCTAGAGTTGTGAAGAATGTCACACTAATATTTTTGAAACTGTTACAAAACAATGTCTGCCAAAATGTTTTTTCTGTTTTTTCCGATGGTTGTGCATAGGTATTTAAGTTATTCATCACTAATGTTTATGCTCTTGAGTGTAGAATACTATTCATCTTACTCCTGGATGATGTTCAAATACTCATTGTCTCCCTGGATTTATTGGAGATATGACATCATAATCAGTCCTTTGTTTATTATTAATAATTCATTATGTCCCGGCTGTAATATATTTAGCAACTTTCCTATCCTATCAAGGTTTCGAAGTATTGTTGCTCCCTGTTTATTTGATTTTTAGTTCACTAACAAGACTAAAAAACTCATTGTCTTCGTCTTATGGCCTTTTCAGAAATCTTCAGGTTGTCTCATCAGTAGATCCAGGAGCGGCTCTATTTGATCCCGGCTTGAGGTATGCCTCGGTAGATCTAGGAGCAAGAGTGGTGGCCTCCAGTTCCCGCTTTACGGGTTCCATGGAATGTAGCATCCGTACTCTCATGGTACCGTACCCTCTTACGATACCTTCCATGGGCAGTGTGGGTTAGCATTCTTTGCTAACTAGAAGACTAATCTTTCTGGCCTGGAGGACAAGGATTATCTGCGGGGGTCACCCGCTGAGACCGTGGTCATGGAAATGTACGAATGTGCACCCCTTGCTTGGAGCACATCAGCGTTTTCCATGGGACTACTCCCACAGGAGTAGCATTCATGGCCCAGAGGGTTGCCCGGTTTGGAGCCAATGACCGGCCATACGGCATTCCACGGCTTGCCGATGGTATTGCAATGGTAGGCTCAGACCATGGCATGGTGCATTACCTCATGATGCCATGACTCCGGCTCCTGGTTTAACTATGGGCCCGCATGGTTTTACAGCTTACGAGGGATATCCATGGCTTCAACCACTTCTCCGCCGGTGAGTGCTGATCTTGAGGTCGATGAAGGCCCACGTCTAGTCGAGCACTCGCAGGTGGCCAATGAAGAGGACTGCTCTGATGCCTGTCAATGACTGGTAGGTGTTAGAACAGAACAGCGTGGAGCTGCCCATGGTTGCTGGGAAAGCCGACGAGTGCCATGTCATCTCTGCTGCTAGCTTAGCATATCGATACAACACAGAGCCATCCATTAAACCTCCACACCCCCTAGGTGAAGACACAATCCTCCAGCACAGCCCACCAGGCAGCAGCCCGCGCGCGATGATCTGGTCTTGGTAACCGTGTTTGATGGGCTGGTTGCCACAAGGACCATTCCAGTGCTACTAGAGCCAGAGACAGTGCCACTCTTTCATTACTCATGTCCACCTATCTCCCTAGGTGGACCCGTGGGCGGTCGCTTAGCCTTCCACAAGCAAGAGTGGGAGCGGTTGACTCAGGACTGCTTAGTCTTGCAATGGCTTTCAGTCGGATACCATCCCGACTGGATAATATGTTCGCCATCACTACTGTGGACTCAAATTATCTCATACAAAAAGGAGCAATTCAACCGGCACAAAATTGGCTGGGCTTCTATTCAACCGTGTTTCTAGTAATAAAAAGCACTGCAGGGTGGAGACCAATTCTCAACCTCAAGCCTTTGAACAAGTTCATAGACACACTTGAGTTTCAAGATGGAAACAATCAAAATGGTGTTGGCGGGGTTGGAGAAAGGGTGTGGACAGCATCAATATATCTAGGCTTGCTCGATTTGTGTTGTAAAAAATCGAGTACGATTTTGTAAAAAAAATCGCAATTTTTCAATATATCGTGGGCCAGGATAAAACATAGGAAATGGTAATTACTACAAAGGCCTGAAATATCACTATCGCTAAAGTTGTTGAAAGGGCGGAAATATATGAACTTAAATATGACGGTTTTACGATGGGTTGGGTACACATTCATACACTCAAACTGCATACATCGTTAATAATGCCATTGATTGAAAATAAACACAGCAGCTATTAACATACCACTCACGACTTGTGTTGGGATGGGTTAAATTTAGAGTAATCAACTGATTAAAAGGCAAAACAGCCGGCGTGATGAGTGATGGGACAAAATTGATTTACCATGAAAGCGTTGACAGCAATGGAAGCGATACAGCGATGAAGGCGAGTTACTGAGCATGCCCCGTCTATAGTCTATTTCAAATTAATAGCTACATGTACTATATTGGCAATCTGAGATTTCAAATTAACAAAACTGAATCTTCATTATACAATACAATACTTTATTAATTTTATATTTCACCATTCATATAGCATGGCGTGCAACTTATGAAATACTTTATTTGATACAATGAGAAACAATAAAATATAATTAAATAGCACCATTTAAAGCACTACAGGTCATTAAGGTATAGTCACAAGTAACAGGTATTTTATTATCACTACTGAATATATTGAAAATAATTTGATAGAATGCTGTTGCTGCATAAGGCAGCAACAACATATGGTCAAATTATTTTCAAGATGTTCTCTGCATATTGTTATGGGATGCAAATTTCATATTAGTCTTAGAGCAGAAGCATAGTAGTCAGTAGACCACACTATCTGACAATATCTGTAAAGCCGGTAGTATACAGAGTGGCTCAGAAAATTCAAAATCAATTATAAGTTTGCCGACATATACACCTGTGCAAAAGTTAAGCACCAGCAAAAACAATAGAACGTAGAAACATGATGGTACAACTAGGCTGCCATACTTTTTGTCCCCGCGTTAGCTGACATAATTCCAAGTACGAAATGCACATGCATGCATGACTTCACGCCGCTTGATGTCCGTGCGTGGCGGGAAACAGCACACGTGTTCAGTTATGTAAAAGTCCAGTTTGAGGTGTAGAACATTACATACAGATTTAGGCGACAAGATTAGGAATTTTGTGTTCATGACCGTGGTTTATTTGTACAGAGAGAATTAGCTCTTGATTGTGAACCGCTATGGCAAGACGAAGGTTAAGTGATCGTGTGAAATGGCAAATCATAGGCATGCATACCACTGGTATGTCATGCAGAGAGATTGGCAGACAGCTGAACATTAACCATACTGTAATCAGTCGTTTGATTGCAAAACATGGGCAAACTAACGAGGTGAAGGACAGGCCTAGATCTGGAAGACCGAAGAAGACTACTGCCCGTGATGATCGAGCCCTAGTACGCCTTGTTAGGAGATCTCCATTCACCAACAGCAGAGTGCTCAGCCAGCAATGGGAAACGCGCAATAGAGTGTCAATGTCTACCATCAAAAGGAGACTGTATGCTGCTGGCATGAAAGCTAGGAGACCTGTCAGACGTCCTCTCCTCACTGCACACCACAAAGAGGAGCATCTGAGGTGGTGCAACGAAAGAAGACACTGGAACATGAGATCCTGGAGAAGGGTACACTGGTCCGATGAAAGTCGCTTCCTGCTTCATGCCATAGATGGTCGAACTCGTGTATGGAGGTCCAGACGCACGGCGTACGACCAACGTAACATCATGGAAGAAGTTCCATTTGGTGGAGGTTCCGTTATGATATGGGGGTGCATCTCATTTGATTGTAAGCTGGATCTGTTGACTGTACCTGGAACACTAAATGGACAAAGATATCAAGATTCCATACTGGATAGAGTTGTGCTCCCTCATTTTGTAAACCATGCACCTGGAACCCACCCTATATTCATGGATGACAACGCCCGACCACATCGTGCTAGAGCTGTGCATGAATACCTCCGCCAGAATGCCATCGAAACCCTACCATGGCCAGCAAGGAGCCCTGACATGAACCCTATTGAGCATATCTGGGACATTCTGGGAAACATGGTGAGAAGGAGGGATCCTCCTGTGCAGAACCTACAGGAATTAACAGACGCACTCCATCTTGAATGGCAACGAATACCACAATGGCGTATCAGTCGGTTGGTGACCAGCATGAGACGTCGTGTCCAGGCCGTCATCCAGGCACAAGGTGGATATACCCGGTATTAATAATGACAGTCTCAAACTCGTGCACAGATGTTAAACTTCGTTTTCAGACACCATTAATGACAATCTAGCCACGTGTGTCAACTGTAGGGCAATAGTTGTCAGTTGTGTCAACGTAACCATATTCAGGCCTCGTTTTCAAGTTCAAACAAAAACATACAGTGTTTCCCCACCATCATAATCAGCATTCCTCTAGTTGCATTATTACCTCTTGCACTAAGATGGATGGGTACATAAATGTTTATGCTATTGCTTTCTTCATAGCACATGAATATACCCTCGCATGTGCGTAAAAATAGGGTGGTGCTTAACTTTTGCACAGGTGTATATTTACCAACTCCGGTTTTAGCAGTGTTCTTTTAGGCGCCACGATGCTGCCCGATAAACTAAATAATCGTTCGGATGGTACGCTAGTAGCGCAAATGCATGGATATTTACGGGCGTATCTGGCTAGTGTGGGAAACTGTCAACAGTTGAGACGCCACCAATCCATTGGATTTGCATCAGAGTTTATACACGGAGCACTTTCATAGGAAGAGAGCTCTCTGTTGATTGAAATTGTAACATCATTACTGTCATCATTGGGTGTGGATTTCGATTTGGCAAATAGGGATGCCAAAGAATGTTTTGTAGGGGTCGCGTTTTCAACCTGGGTTTTCACTGAATTATCCCTATTAGCATGCATTGACTTGTCACCAACGATCTTTGAACGCACATTTGCACTCTCCTCCGTTGATAGGGATTCACTGTTAAACCGCGGATCCACATATGTGGCTATACACAATAACTCGTTCACATTAGAATCTGAATATTTGCCGCACAAATACGAACGCATCTTATCCTTCAGTGACGATGTCAGTGCGTGGACATCGTCCTTGGTGCTTAAGATGCCATTATCGATTAATTTCATCAGCGGCTGTACTGATGAAAACGTCACATACTTTTCGTCCGACAATATATCCGTTAAATCTGCGACTGGGTCAAACGCCAATTTCACAGCTTCTAATACCTGTACATCATTATATCTGGGAATCAGGTGGGCACACTTTCTGTCATCGCTCAACACCTTTCGGATTGCCGTTTCTTGCTCTAGGAAACGCTTCGCCATTGCGTGTGCTGACCCCCATTGTGTACAGCATTCCGGTTGGTTAAAAAGACAGACATTAGGAACATAATAAGAAAAATCAATACTCAGACCATTCTCACCCATTCGTGCAGACTATACAATGTAATGGCTGGCGAGTGTGCGCGCACGTGCATGTGTAAATTATTTGTATTCTCTCATAGAAACTATATTTACTGATCAAGAAGATTATTTTTTGACAATTTATCACTGGAATGACTGGCTTGATTATCTAGCCAGTCATTCCTTTGATACATTTTCAAAAATATTCTCTTGGTAAATTAATTTATAGGAAAATATTACTACTATTGCTGCTGTCGAGCTGCTGCTGTTGAATATTTTGAAAACAATTTTACTAAAAATTATTGGTATCTTAGATAGCAATCAATTTCACTCAAATTATTTTCAAACTATATAAGGAAATATCATTATTAGCTATCGTTATTCATATTTACCGTAATCAGCTGATGGTTTGGCAATGAAAGCGCCGTCTGCATTCTTGTCAGTTCTCGTCGCCGTTTCCAACTGTAGCTAAAGGAGGACACAATTGTTCTATAGACTGAGAATGCACGTTTCACTCTATCTTCGTTCTTGTAGGAATTTGTAACGCCTAGATTTAAGTTATGTCTGAAACATGATATACGTGGCCATGCGAGTATTGTCTCCACTGCCCGCAATACATTGGCCGCATTGTCCGTTGTAATACAGGTAATTTTCTCTGGTTTAATGGACCAGGTTTTCATAGCTTCTAACAATCCATCCGCGATGTTTTCGCTGGTGTGATCCATTGAAAAAAACCAGAGTCTGTAGACACCTACTCTGCAAATTCCATTCAGCATCGATGAAGTGTACAGTAACATGTAGGTATGGGGCATCCGTATGCTAGACCACATGTCCGTGGTTGCTGAAAGAAATTCTGCTTGGCTTATTTCCGAGCTCACGCGTTCCTGCGCCTCTGTATACAATTTCGGAATCGCAACTTCAGTGAAATATTTCCTACCTGGAAGCGTGTACCACGAATCAAGCGTCTGTATCATTGCTTTGAAATGTGACTTGTCGACAGTGTAGATAGGAATGGCAACACCCGTGATATAGCGCGTTATAGAATTTGTGACTTCCTTCCAGCGATTTGATGAGCGATCATAGGAAACGCCTTTCGCATGCTAGAAGCAATCTTTGGCTGCTTACTCGGAGTTAGCGATTCATTGTCATCAGCGGCATCACGTTTTCATTTTGTCGTCGCTCCTACACACTTAATCTTACTATAAATTAACACATGGTACACTTTCAGATGGTTAAACACGTTCGATGTGTTCCCACTAGGAACAGACACGACTTTATCACAGGACCTACATATTGCTTTAGACTTGTCTATAACTTTTCCACTATCATCTGCAACGAAACCAAAGTGATCCCAAACCGTCGAAGTTCCTTTAGGTTTTCGTACTAAGTTCGATTGCGACATTATGATAATGATTGAACAAAATATGTAATGTGTAAATATGATTAAAAATTTCCAAGTTTTATATAATTTATCCGTGCTTGATAAGCCAATCAGAATAATCTATGATATATTTTCTGTGTAATATATTATCCACGTGGCACGTGCAACACCTATATATCAATAATTTAATTGTTTTCCTGATTAGCATTATTCGACCAGTCTGTAACTGATTCAGAGGTAATCAAAGCCGCTTAGTAGTCTGGCTCTGACTGGTAAATCACGCCTTTGTATTCTCGCTTTGTCGCAAGGCGACAAGAACGGATTAACACATTTCAGCGCTAAGGTAGGGCCTCTGGATTAGTGAATAGTTTGTATAGTATGTTTATTTGAGAAAACGGTGTCTTTATTAATACTTATTGATCTTTTCACGTATACTTACACAATGTATGCCATAGCAATCCATTGTAATAATACAACGTCCAAACAAAGCACAACTGTATTAGGTTTTTATTAGAATTTTATTCCGACGGAAAAGTACACACTTCAGATTTTAAACAAACATGAAATGTTTGACGATTTTCTGATTTTGCCTCAATTACATCGTAAAAATTGTGATGTTAAAAAATAATCGAACGTCACGATTAAATCGAAAAATCACACAAGCCTAAATAGATCTGAAGGATGCTTGCTTCAACATTCCAATTGCAAGGAGTTTTCGTCGGTTCCTGAGATTCGCATTTCAGGGCCGCCAGTGGCAATTCAAAGTTCTTCCCTTTGGAATTTTGACAGCTCCTCATGTCTTCACCAGGGTGTTCCTTGCTATCACAGCATACTTCCACAGGAGAAACATAGCAGTCCACACTTATGTAGATGACTGGCTGTTAAAAGCACACAATCGAGAAAGTCTATCACCAAATCGGGAGATAGTTTTGAAAAATAGGCTGGATAATCAACTTTCAGAAATCAGAGCGGACTCCATCCCAGAAGTTTGTTTACCTGGGCATATTCTTCGATCTGGAGATGTGATATTTATCTGTCTTAGGAGAGAGTAGAAATTCTCATCTCAGTCATACAGTCAGTGTGCAACAGTCGCTATGTGCTGGCACGGGCTTACTTGAGAATGCTGGGGTTGATGGTTGCTCTGGAACCAGTCATTCCACAGGCAGTCTTGCGCAGGTGACCTATCCAGTTATTTCTCATGACACAGTAGACCAAGCGTTCAGGATCACTAGACGCAAAGGTGTCATCATCCATCCCTATCCTAAAATAACGATGTGCACGGATGCATCAATGGAGGGATGGGGAGCGTGCCTGGAAGAAGCAACAGTATCAGGCCTTTGGCATCTGAATCGGTCACAAGAACATATCAACCTGCTGGAATTACGAGCAGTAATCCTATAGGCCGGGAACATTTCTCCCTCCCGCCGAATTCACTGATGAATTCTAGAAATATCAAAGCATGTTAGGGCTCAGGTCAGTATATTCTTGAAGTGAAATAAATGAAATCACAGATTTACTTTTTCACGAGAGTTGATACTTACCTCCATACCACTGACCCGGCCTCTCCTTCCCACAGAGGCTCAGTCTTCCGGCTTGTAAGTTGCATTTTGTTGGCCAATAGTACAAGTATAAGGAAGTGACAGTCAGCACATGCACAAAGTTGGGACTGGCATCTGGCGGGTTGTCAACTGACTCCCTGCCCAGTGGGGCCACCTAACGTTTTTAATCTGGGTTTTATTGAGTGAAGGTCGATATTTAGGAAACATCAGAGAGTGTTAGGGAGGTAAGTATCCACCCTCTTGTGAAAAAAGAAATCCATGATATCATTTAGTTTATAGTGAATGGGAATGACACATGACAGCTTGGAGTCAAAATATCAATGTTCAAGGTCACTGTGTCCTTGCTAAAACCTAGTTTTTATCAGAACTAACATGTTGTGTTTAGCTCAACTTATCATGTAATGTCATTTTAAAGTCGAGCTTCACAGTTGCATTGTTACCACATTTCAACTTCAACTTATACTTACCCATGATAGTGACTATATGATATTTACTGTATATTAAATATCCTATCGGAAAACCTAGAGTTTTACATGCACCTATATCTGGAGACTGTCCACCCTAGTTCGGAATCTGCGTTGTCTCGAATGTCAACAGACATGCGCAGGCAATTCCCAGTAATCTTCTGTATTTCCTGAGAACTGTGAACACGCGTTCAGTTACCTCGTGGAATATTCTATTGGAAACTTATATTTAACAAAAATATTGGATTTTATGGCGGGACGAGAGTTTTGGAAAACGATGTCGTCGCCAACAACGGTTGTATCTCTATAAAATAGAGTAATTAATTATATATTGCCATTTGAAATTGTAAAGATTCAAAGTTATTTATTATCTGCCCATGGCCGTTCCATTCACGAGTTCCGAGTTTTTATACTTGGGTAGCCGTAGGACTCTGATAATCGTTGAGCGGTTCGTAAGGTCTGCAGATAAACAAATAATGGATGACAGCTGATCGACAGCTGTCATGTTTTCTGGTTTCCGAATTGTACGCATTTTTTGCCCCTCAGGTTTAACTACTTCAGATAATGTTAACTCCGGTTCGGATTTAATAAATTTATGCTGTCCCTTTACCCAGTCTGGGTAAAATTCTTCCTTATTCGCGCAAAATTATCATATTTTCATCTCTGAAAATATTGTTGATATCCACGTTTTTTTGTTATCACTGGTTATGCACCGTAACCAGTCAATCAGTTGGCACTGAAAATAAAATTATTATCGAGTATGTTTGGTTCTTCAAGCAGATATTTTTATTCATTACATGTTCAAATATGATTTATTTTGTCAATATGATCAGGGGTGTGGGCAAGTTATTAGTAATGAAACATGATTTACCCCTTGGTATTTGATAACAAGGACATGTTCCAGCTATTGCAATTGTTGAGGGTAACATAAAATAATGCACAATAAAATATGCCCAAGATTATTGATTTGACTGACGTTACGAAACAAGGTATATAATTTATACATTCAAGTTGATTACACAAAACCGTATTTTAATTTTTAAATTTTCCCTTCGTATGTTACAGAAAGATAAAGGGAAGTCTGGCAAACAAGCATGATGCCCTTTAGAGACCTGTAAGAGGTATATGAAGGCCTGCTATGTGGGTCACCTTTGTGTCCAGCGCTCTAAATGCACACTAATGTCAAAGTGCTCTGTTTCTCAAGGGTGGTCTGATCAAACTTGGGACAGGTTTGATAAAGAGGTCCAAGTGTATAGAATTAAAGCAGCAAGTGTAGTTGAAGATGCTTTAGTTGCTTTAAAGGCAGGAATGATGGCTGACTTACAGGTGTCTGTCAGTGACCATGTTTCGAAGTCCATCGCTTCAGAGATATGCCCAATGCATGAACTGATGGCATCTATGGGTCAGCAAACTGCAATGATTCAAGCTATGTTACAGAGTCTGCCTGAGGCTGGTACTGTGCTAGCGGGAACAGCCTGTGGTGAGACAGATTTTCTCCTCGCTTGGGGTGGCTACTGGCCATTTGCCCCAGTCAAAAGGTCATTTGGATCACCCGACTGAGCAGGAGGAAAATAATCTCTTAACGGATCCATTGACTTGAATCGGGTATGGAGGTTGATCTAAGCGAGTCACATGTTGGACTCATTGGGGTCGGTTCCCATCCTGGCTGGTCTGTGACAGCCCCGGTTAGCAGGTTAATGGTTCCGGCTGGGGCGGGTCAGGTTCATGGACCCGGTTCTGTAGCTGGAACCGTGTCATGGTCCTGGACCGGTTCAGCATCCTCCCGCTAGTATGTTGACACCAACTCATGGGTCGGTGCAGATGGAACCGGCTACAGATTTGACTGTAGCGGGTCCGTCTTCAGCTGGGCAAATGGCACAAGACAGCTCGGTTACTGACCAGACAATTAAAGGAGTATCAAAATCGCTACTTCAGGGGTAGACTTTAGCGTCGGAGTCGGACTGGCAAGAGGCTATGGCTTTTGTTACTGAGCTTTTCAATTTCAAACACCTGAGCCAGGCTCCAGAGCCAGATTCTAACTCTCTGCTTAGTGCAGAGGCAGAGGAAGCTCTTGTGCGCCATGCTACCAAAATACCAGCATTACCATTTTC
Organism: Chaetoderma sp. LZ-2023a; assembly: GCA_034401795.1. NCBI lineage: Eukaryota > Metazoa > Mollusca > Caudofoveata > Chaetodermatida > Chaetodermatidae > Chaetoderma > Chaetoderma sp. LZ-2023a. The sequence continues at coordinate 35,490,742 of CM067369.1, forward strand.
AAGGATATGTTCGAGTTAGCAAAGAGGAATTTAGATATTTATGATGAGGTGTCTAAAACTGAGGAAAGCGGTCGAGCGGGAATCGTTGCTTTATCTCATATCTCTTTTCTTCTGTCAGCTATTTTTGACGTGAATGACAAGGGTCTAACTGCTCCTGAGTCGGTATTTAATATATTGTCAGATTCTGTCAGATTGTCACAGGACTGTTTTATCCGTGCCGTTCAGTGAAGTTTAAGTTTAAGGCGACAAATGGTTATTGACTACAAGAAGCCTAGCACATCCATTTCAGGGAAAGTTCTTAGTTCTCCCATGGTCGGACCTCTACTCTTTGGAGGTGTGTAAAAAAAGGCACTTGACGAGGCAGCAGCTGTGGCTTTGGATCCGGTGGTCAATCCATTCTTTCCTGCACACAAAGTGCAGGAAACATTGATGAATCGGTCAATCCCAGTCGGGATTCGACTACACCTATGCGCAAAAGAATGGAATACATTTATTGGGGATGGACAGGTATACCATTGGGTGAAAAATGGATATACCCCGGATTGGATACAGAATGTTCCAATCCCACCATTGACCGCGGATCCAGTGTGGACTCCAATAATGAAGGACCCACAGAAATTAGAAAAAACACGGGCGGTTGGAGACCAGTACTCAACCTGTAGCCATTGAACAAGTTCATTCACTCTCCAAAATTCAAGATGGAGACAGTGAAGACAATAATGGCAGGTTTATCAAAAGGAATGCGGACTCTATCGATAGATCTCAAGGACGCATACTTCCACGTTCCAATAACGCCTATTAAAGGAACAGTTTTGCAAATTCCTGCATTTTGCCTTTCAAAAATAAGTTTGGGAATTCAAAGTTCTTCCGTTTGGTATTACGACGGCTCCAAGGGTTTTTACAAAAGTGATTCTCGCAATGACATCATACCTCAGAAGAAGGGATGTGGCAGTCCATACATACATAGATGACTGGCTCTTAAAAGCAAATTGTCCAGTAGTGTTATTAGCAAATTTAGACATTGTTATGGATCTACTAACAAAGCTAGGATGGATAGTCAGCATAGAAAAGTTACAGTTACTTCCAACGCAGAGGTTTGTATACCTAGGAATGTTCTTCGATCTCCAAATAGGAGTAGTATATACATCGAAGGATAGGGTTCAGGCATTATTAATGTTCTTGAAGTCAATAAAATTGGGAAACAAAATTCTGGCTTGAGACTTCCTAAGATTATTAGGATTATTGGTGTCAATGGAACTTGTGGTGCCATTTGCGCCATTGATGAGAAGACCGCTTCAATTGTATCTCATGACACAATGGTCTAAAAACTCGGACCTTGTTCAAGTCAATTCAGATTCTTGAACAGCTGCAACCTTCTTGCAGGAGTAAGGTTATGTTCTCCGCCTCCTCAGGTATCGATATTCACAAATGCCTCGATGGAGGGATGGGGAGCTTGTCTGGGAGATCAGACAATTTCAGGTCTTTGGAATCAGGAAGAGAGATTGAAACATATCAATATATTGGAAATGTTACAGTCAAGTTGGTGATTCAACACTTCAGACCACAACTGGTGAACAAAGTAGTCCTAATCAGGTCAGACAATTCAACAGCAGTGTCTTATATAAACAAGCAAGGGGGGGGGGGGGCCACGATCCCCGGACCTGTGTATTTTAGTGTGGAACCTGCTGATTTGGTGCAAAAAGGTTCCAATATCAGTGAAGGCAGCTCATATCGCGGGGAGGTTGGACATTCTGGCGGATGCGTTGTGTCACAGAATTATTTGCTGACCAACCGAGTGGGCGCTCAATCAACCAGTGGCAGAAGTGTTATTCAACCATTGGGGAAAGCCCAACATAGATTTATTTGCCACAAAAGAAAATGCAAAGATGATAACTTACGTGTCACCGATCCCAGATCCAAATGCCTTCACAGTAGATGCATTGGCAATAAATTGGAGGGGGATGTATGCATATATTCATATACTCCGACAATATTAATACCCAAGGTGTTACAGAAAATTCGAGCAGAGAAGTGCCAAGTACTTTTGATCGCCCCAAATTGGCCAGGCCGATCTTGGTACACGGACATGCTGGGCCTTCTGGTTTACAGACCTGTGCCTCTGCCACAGTCACCAGATTTGATCTCCCAGAACAGGGCCAAACTTTACCACGAGGCCCCAGAGATGTTTCAATTGACTGCCTGGATGTTATCAAGCAACGTTCAATTGAGGGAGGATTTTCTGACGAAGTATTGCTTGCGGCAGAAGAGGATCTACCTCTAAAATATAATTTTAGAATGAACCAATTTGCAATCTGGTGTAAGAAAAGAAATATTAATCCCTTTCTTGCAAGTATTCAACAGGTAGCAAACATCCTCTGTGAGCTCTTTAACGAACAAAAACTAGCTCCATCAACATTAGCATCATACAAATCAACTCTTACTGCTGTAATTCTTTGCCTGGCTGAGAGGGGTGAATGTATGAACATGTTGAATGATATGATAAGAGGAATGGGTAATGAAAGACCAAAACAGGCATTAGCACTTCCAGCATGGAGTTTATCCTTAGTATTACAAGTATTGTCGAAACATCCTTTTGAACCTATTAGAACAATAGATATGAAACTGTAAACATGGAAGCTAGAAGAAGTGAAATTCACGCATTATCAGCAGATGACCGCTTTGTAGTAATGGAAGAAGGTCTGCGTCTTATACCTAGGATAGGTTTATGTCAAAGAATCAATCACTAAAACATCCTGGCCAACCTATCTGTTTGCCAAGTTTGGTTAGACATGATCCGTCATCTAGTGAATGGTGTCCAGTAAGGGTTTTGAAAGTATATAAGATGCGCACCATGTCTTGGAGAACAGATCCAACGTCATTATGGCTATGTTACTTAGCCCCACATGGTAGAGCTTCAAAGGACACCATATCAAGGTGGATCGTGGAAACAATTAAAGCCACTCATAAGATAGCTTCCAATGTACAGGTAGAGAGGGCTAGGGCTCATGCTGTCAGGGGCTTAGCGGCCTCAACTGCACTATATAATGGTGTTTCGTTGGAGGACATTATGTCAGTAGCCCAGTGGCATTGTAAATCATCCTTTACGGATTATTATTTGCGTGACATATCAGATTTAACCAACCCTCTAGCATATGCTATAAATCCAAGATCACAATATTGACAAACGGAGTACATAGGCATTAGGGACACGACTTACCACTGTATGCAGGCCTAGCTGGTGTTCTCGAGGGCTAGAGATGACTGGAACGGAAAGATCCAAAACCAGTAAGTTATGTTGTAATGATATGTTTAAAATGATATAATTATTATATGTATATAGTCACTCATTACCTATTCCTTAAAATGTTCAACTTTGTGTTGAAATAATACAAGCGTGTAAGCTTTAATAATAAATATAAAATATTACCAGAAAGTTGAAGCACATTTCTCTCATCTTCAGTTGTTCTTGATAATGACGGAAGAACATGACACGGGCTGGGAATGAGGTTTTACCATCCCCTGTGGTCATTATTTTCATGACTAATTCTAAGTCAAAAACCTGATCCCATCGGTTTTCTTGAAGACCAGTATGGCCAGTCATATAAGTCCATAGGACTATAAATTTTGACGAAGTGTTTTTATAGGCTGTTCAAAGTCTGCTCACGCCTCCTCCCACCAGAGAAGCTTGTTCTACTTCAAATTCTGGTGATATCATATAGTCTTTATGAGTAAGTATAAGTTAAAGTTGAATCAAAAATGCTCTCGCATTTGTTTCAACGAGACTTAATTATACTTACCCATAGTGATGTCTTGCTTCCGCCACCCCGCGAGTTGGAGCATGGTAGTCTTTACAGATTACAAGGAATCGCCTACGCATGTCTGTTAGCATTTGAGACAAGGCAGATTCCGGAAATAGGTGCATGTAAAACTAGGTTTTCCGATAGGATATTTAATATACATTAAATATCATATAGTCACTATGGGTAAGTATAATTAAGTTTCATTAAAACAAATGCGAGAGCATTTTTGATTCTAGTCGAAATGCCTATGTTTCAGGTGAGCAATGCAGTCCCCTTAGGCAGGGCTAGAAATTAACAACTGATCCCGTGATCCATAGGCCTTTGTCACATATGGATCATCGGTTTAGGACAGTAACTGATCGGGCTGTATCACTGTGTTTCAGTAGGACTAGTTTTATGACACAATTCAAACAGGATTTACTGTCTACTTCATCAACCAGTTGGTGTAATCTCTGGTGTTTTAACCCTTTAGTAGTCAAGCCGAGCAAATGCAATGAGAAATATCTATTTGCAGGCCAAGAGAATACTATTTTTGAAAATTTACCACAGGAATGACTGGCTCGATAAATGAGCCAGTCATTCCAATGGTAAATTTTCAAAAATATTCTCTTGGCCTGCAAAGGGCCATTATGTAAGGAAATGTTTGGACGTCTTGACGATTAAATGATTAATTATCCTAATAATATGCTGTAAATGGCGCATTCATAACACTTAATTAATTTTATATTTTGTGCCATTCTACACTGTCTTATAACAGTATGGATCAGTTTAAAATTCCAGAGATCTGTGAATTTTCTGGTGTGCTGTTCCGTATGGATTACAATTTAAAAATGTTAATTTCTAGGCCTGTTTAGGCCTCTTGTTTACCAAACACTAGAGTTTCTCTCGCATCTCATTAAAATGGTGGTGTCCTGCATGAGTTGTGAGCTATCAATCATTAATAACAAAATATCATCCAAGCGATGCCGTCATACATCAACAATCATTCACATGATGATGTCACTCTGTGATTATCATGAACATTGAAAAAAGACATTCCATGGTAAAATCTACCCTTAGGAAATTGAAAATATACAAATAATATGTTATTTTAATTAAATTAGACAAAAGCATCATTTGGTGTGCTTTGACCCTTCTGATTGGTTTTCCCTTTTGACTGTGAAAACTGACCTGTGCAGTGATTTTAATTAATGTTCATTTACCGCCAAAGAGAAGACGATTTTTGAAAGTTTATGGTTATAATCACAGACTCCATAATCAATAATAGTGATGGCATCCAAATGGACATTCCCTAAGATGAGATTTTCTTGTCAACTCTTGGGGTATTGAGTCTTGACCATTAAGGGCTTAAATATTCCCTTTAATTTCAGCCTGTGTGACAAGAAATCCTGGACAAGCCCTCGACTGGTTCTTGCTCTTCCTGAGTCATTTCGAACAAAAGCTAATGTGGCCATACATACATACAAAGGAGCGGTAAAAGCACATTTGATTTACACCTGGATGATGGATAAACTTGCCGAGCAGGTGACAAAAATCAAAACATATGAAGAATTAAAGGATGATTGGCTAACTTACAATAAGGAAAAACAGTCTGAGATAAGAACTGTGATTTTCACAGAGCTGACAACATTGCCATTGATATTTGCAGCATTAAGCTTTAAGTTTCCTGGCAGAGTTCGGTTTGGCTCGGTTGATACGAGAAAGCAGGAAGGGAAGTCTATGCTTAAAAAATTTAAACAAACAAAATCATCTTTATATCTGGTCATTACGGCAGAAAGACATTATGCATATGGTTACAGGCCTGGTGAGCTCCTACGATTTTCAGTCATGGAGCGATTTTTTAGATTTCTCTACCCCGAAGTAAATGACTTGTTTTTGCTCAGTCTATTTATGTCTAATATTCTGAGCTGTTTAGAATTCATTCTGTGCCCCGGTTCCATGTTTAGACGATTTGTACGTTTAATATGGTGTTTTGTTAAGTATAATATGGTTGTAATTTTCATGTGGTTGCCCATTATAGCATTGTTTCAATTACCAATTTTACAGCCTGTTGTGGATTTGGCATTGAAATGGTTACGTTGTGTTAACAATACATATCTAGCAAGTCTCGTTAGAACAGATTTTTCACTATATGCAGATAATATCCATCTGTTTTTAGTCACATCCTTGGCTTATTTTCTAATCATAGGAATTATTAAATATAAATATAGAGGAGCTGACCAGCAAAATAATGAATTTGAATGGTGGAATATTGGAAATTTGCGATCTGGAGATAATATTTTCAATCCAATATCACGTCTGGCTAGGGGATCTATGGGATTTGGTCTGTATCCAGCTGATGTCGAAGAAAGTATTGAATTTCTGAATGGTCAGTTTATGAGTCCATCTCTTTGGCTAAGACCAATGATAAATCCTGATTACATGAAATCGCTTCCAACCTGGGTTTTTCTCCAGACGGAAGAGTATACTGTAGAAACGTCTGTTAATAAGAGTGGGACTGAGAATGATACAGAAAAAGATGAAATTCAAATGAGCGCCTGTCCTATGTGTGCAAAATGTCATGCCTTGCATCTCGAGAATATCCAGCGTCTGAAAAACAAAGTCGTCCCACCTAACCTGTCAACAGATGCGACTGAGACTGCGGAAATGTCTCGTGCTGATGAAATGTACATGCATAACCATAATGCAAATAATGTGTCTTCCGCAATAGGGACTAATCTTGATACACATCTTGGAGTTGGTAACATGGACCATGATGCACAAGTGTGGTCAGCTTCTCCTCATGCACAATTACAGCCTACACAAACAGAAAATAAAAACCTCATACATCCTAACTGTAACACATCAGATGCTTGTCAGAGAATGAATTGTTACATGCCTCTCGGCTTTGTAGAGTCAACGCAATGCGCAATTTGTCTTGAAATGTACCAGAAAGGGATTGCACTGCTGTGCGGTCTACCATGTGGTCACGTGTTTCATGAAGATTGCCTGTTGCCATGGCTGTCACGTGATAATCACTTTTGCCCACTCTGCCGCTGGCCATCATACAAATGTAAATCCTGTCATGTTAGCATGCACCTTGACTGATTTACTCAGAGAAAACATGGTGTAATTCAAACATAGCTTAGAACACTTTTTGTCCTACGCAAAGCAGAGATGGCACGACACATCGTGGCATGTGGCATCAATTGTCCGGAGTGAGGCATGCAGAAAGAATTAGGTATGATTAAAGGTTTTCAATGGACATTTAAGTCATCAAGCGCTTATCCGATCTCAATAAAATTTTACAGATTTCTTTTATACCCTCATTGCATCCAGTCTCCATCATGTCTATGATGATGAAGGCGGTTTTCCGTACTTGATGGTTTGGACCTAGTTTATTTCTGGATGATTTGATGTTAAATCTCTTCAATGGACATTTGATTCATCAAGAGCTTATACTATTTTAAGAAATCCTTATTTTGCGACAATGTCACACATGATGTGTAATATACTGACAAACAAAAGTGATTGACACACGTGATGCAGTCCATCTAGTTATTTATTGGTTTCCAGATTTCTTACCCTTGGCTAGGAGTTAGGGTCAAAATACAATAAATAAATAGTTTTTACTCATGTAATTTCGGAGGGGAAAATTATATTATTTTAACCCTTTAACCCTCGAATTTGTTTAAGAAAGTTTTAATTTTCTCAAAGAAAATGTCCATTTGCAGACCAAGAGAAGACTATTTTTGAAAATTTACCACTGGAATGACTGGCTCGATTATCTCAAGACCACTGCAGATGCCGTGTTTGGCTGATGCGAGTGTTGAAGGGCTAAGCATTTTTTATTATGATAAAATTTTATATAATATTGTATATAAAATTACTAGGACTGCATCCAGCATGTCAAACCCTTTTGTTTTCCACATATCATGCACCATGTGTCCTTAAATAAAGATTTCTTAAAATAGTGTAAGCTCTTAATGAATCAAATGTCTAATTCTTGTCTTAAAAGGAAACAAATGAAGAAGGAAATAAACTATGCCAAACCATGTAAAAGTATGAAAACAATAGAAAAATTGTTTTCATTATGGTGCAAACTGAATGCAATGATGACATAGAACAAATTTGTAAAGTTTTATTGAGATCGGATAAGTCCTTGATAAATTAAATGTCCATTGAAAAACTTACATTTACCTAATTCTTGCTGCACAATGCACCTCAGTTGGATCGTTATGCCGATGTGATTTTCTTTTCTCCATTTCAGAGTCATAAAAAATGAAAGCATAAAACTTTTATTTCTTGCAATTTACAAATTTATAGGGTTGGTGGTTGAATCTGTAAACAAGTTGATAAAGAGTGGGCTAGATAGAACTATCATGTTTCTAATTTTATATATTTTCATCTAAGTAAAAATATACAAATACTCATTTTGGTCCCTCCCAGAATGTAATTACGAAAGGGCTAGCTTTTAAATAGGTCCTTTTAAATAGGTTTTCTTGTGAACAACTAGTTCGGTCAGCGTATGTAACATTACCGTTATGAGCAGATCATGTATTCCATTGGAATAATAGAGATTTGATCTGTCACTCACGTATCCGATGTCATATGCAAAATACGTTACTTGTTACCTGACATCACAATTCGAATGATAGGCCTGACCTGAAAGTGGCAAAGGTCTGAAGTAATCGTTGAACTTGTATAGTATACGTTTGATGAGTTTACAATTTAAGAAACATTTTGTTTAGTATTATGGCAGCAACAGCATCATGTCAAATTAATTTCAAAATATTCAACAGTGTACCTGGATAGTTACCTTGAAATCGAGACTAGCAATTCTACTTCGAATAATACACCAGATGTACTATTATGATAATGTCTATTATCTAATCTAGCTCAAAATAAACAATTAAAACTCCGCACTCTCCTGGTCCTGCCCATACTGTGTCCGGGAATACCATAGCCCCAGGAACCGAGTCAATTCCCAATCACAGTCGGGTTCGTCTATTTTGCTGTCACATGCTAGTCGTGTTTTTGTAGCTCTTAAAATTTAGCAATTTTTTTACGGAATTAGCGGTTGTTTGCTGAATTCATTGCTCGAAGGATGGAGGATAAAGGAAAATCATCACAGGGGGAGGTTGTATCAATCTAGAATTTATACATTCGTGCCGTAATGACTGTTTGAAATTTCCTTGAATTGGTACATTATTTTAAAATGGTAGCCATTGTTGGAGTCGCCCGGTACCCGTTAACTTTTTAATCTTATCCGGGTACTCGGTTAATTTCTCTTGCAAGATGGATGCGCCTTTAGCCAAGAGGGCGGCGCCCATGATTAATGTTTCGCTTTGGCTTGGCGTGTCTATGCACTCTGTTTATGCCGATTTTTAGCTCTCGCTTCACTGTCGAGGGTGTTTGTAGCGATCAGCGTTTATTTCTTGGCTGTATTAACGTTAGTTAACTTCCAAGTTGTGTTTATTAATTTTCACTCAAAAAAGTTTCAAATATTTCCTGCCTAAAGGCTTGATTATCATTAATTTAAGAGAAAGTTAATGTTTCTAAGTAATTCTACTTTACAATCAAGACAATTGTGCGTATTGCTCGTCATCATTTGTCATGTGCAGCGTTTTAATTCTTCTCTGTCTTCACAGAAGGCCAAGAACCAGGCCACGTTGTGCCACAAATGCAACAGGTTCATGAAGCGCAAGTACTCGGGCCATCATTGTGTGGCTTGCGCGAAGTGCAAGGTGGGAAGCCCGTGTGATGTGTGCGCCAAGTGGTCATTGGAAATGGTGGCAGAATTCGATCGTGATCATCATGCGTGCTTGGAAAGAATCGCGAGGGACAAGGCGGCCAAGCTGGATCAGGCGTCGATGAGAGGACTGGAAGGTTGTCTGAACGAGCAAATGGATCCAGCATTGGGCGTATGGGCAGCCCAGTTCAAGGCAATGTTTGAGTCCTTGCAGTCCACGATCCTGACGATGCAGGCTGGTGCAGGGCAACCTCTAGGTGGCCTGGCTAGTTCTGCGGAGGGACAAGCACCTGTCCCTTCTCTGATCTTGGCTGAAGAGCCGACGGCGGAGGAGGAAGATCTCCTAATGGAAGATTCCGGCATGCCGGATATTTCTTTGACGGCTAGACCAAGTACATCCCAGGGATCTCCCTCGGTATTTGTACGGGTTTGCCAAGCGAGTGGTGATGTCGACGTTCCGTCAGGCATTTTCCGTCCGGATTTCGCTCAACCAGCGTTGTCATTGGAGCCATGTTTTGCGGTTCCTAGCGGCATCCCGGCGGCGTTAGGTGCGGCTTCTCTCGGAATGCCGGCATCTACCGTGGTAATAGCGGCTGTAGTCCCGCCTCCCGTGCTGGAGCCGATGGATTGCGGTGAATCCGTGTCCGGCGATTCGTTGGCCACTGGTGCCGCTGGTAGTCGTGCTATGGATGCGCCTCATGTTGGTAGAAGTGCGGGCTATAGCTCTCAGCATGGATCGTCGGTGGCCGACTCATCCAAGGGTGAGAAGGAAGATGAAGACGGTAGTCCGTTGATGGACGAGTCCGCTTTCTGCACCGAAGCTGAATGGGTGCAGGTCCTTGGCTGGATGTCCGACCATCTCGGGTTGGCATCGGATCAAGGATCTCAGCGCGATCCGGCGATGGAACGGATGTCAGAGCGAGCGGCTAGCGCTCTATCAAGTGGCTCTTCGGCCATGCCGACGCTCCCTTTGGACACCCTGACATGTCCGACGAGTATGCATTGCCCAAAGCCCCAAAGGGGATAAGGAGTAGGGTCCATTTTCCGGAGCTGGCCTATCATCAGTATGCCCGGGTTCCATGGCTTTCCGTTGGGGAGCGAGAGGCGCTGAATAAGCCGTTGGCTGGAAAATCGAAGGGGCGTTCTCATCCCTTAGTTTCCCAAGCCAATAAAGATCCGTTTAATGAGCTGACGCTCATTGAAGATGCGGCGAGGGCAGCCATGGCTGTGCTCTCGCATGGATGTACCATCCTGCAGGGTATGCTGGCCTGCATGGCGGAAGGTGGACAAGTGCCAGAGGCTGCTCCCGGAGTTGTTCGGGACACCATGCGCTTGTCCCAGGATTGCCTGGCCAGGGTGATCACCAGATCATTGGCGGAGAGAAGGAGAATGGTTCTCGATTGTGTAGAACCAGGACCTGAGATGAGGACTGCATTATCTTCTGCGCCTTTCATTGGTCCAGGCTTGTTCGGCGGCTCGGCACGGCAAGCCTTATCCAAGGTCGCGTCAATGGTTGCTGAGCAGGAAGTAGTCGGCAAGTTGTGGAAGTCGACTAAGAGGGCACAGCCGCAGCAGTCCTACAAACAGCATCGGCACGAGCAGCAGAGGCAGCGCCAGAGATCGCCCTTCCGTCCTTCTGGCTGTGATGTCCATCGGGCATCCGGATCACAGGGACCTGGCCATTCGTCCTCATACAAGTCCTCTAATAAGAGGCCGTATGAGGACGACAGGAAGGGTGGCGGTTCGGGCCGCGGCGGTTACCGTAAGGATAGCCGTGGCGGCGGTTCCGGGCCATCATATTCCAAGAAGCCGCAGGGCGGCTATGGAGGCCGGTCCTGACGGGTTTCCGGCGGAATCAGTTCCGGTGACGTCAGGAACGAAGGGAGTCTAGAATCTTCACCCAAGCGATTTAGCGTCTTATCGTGCAATATCGACTGCCAGCTGTGTGCAGATTCCTACCGTCGGAGGCAGACTTCAACTGTTCTCAAGCCAATGGGAACATGTTGTGCGAGATTGTTTAGTCTGTCAGTGGTTAAGAAACAGCTACGAACCGGACTGGCTCATCCATCAATCGTTAGTTCCATTAACATCGACTCCAGTGTGGACTCCCGTTCCAAGGGAATCCGATCGTCTAGATGCCATTTGCTCAGAAATAGAATCTCTTCAGCAGAAGAACGCGATTCATCTAGTCCGCAATCAGTCCTCCCTAGGCTTCTATTCGATGATGTTCCTCGTTCCGAAATGTACCGGAAGATGGAGACCAATTCTCAATCTCAAACCGTTGAACAAATTTATTCTTTCTCCAAAATTTCAGATGGAGACTGTAGCAGCGGTGATGACAAAGCTGTGGGCAGTGTCAATAGATCTGAAGGATGCATATTTTCATATTCCAATGTCAATTCCTTTTCAGAAATACCTTCGCTTTGCATTCCAAGACAATGTTTGGGAATTCAATGCACTTCCATTTGGCCTGACCACAGCACCGAGGGTCTTCACCAAAGTGGGTCTCGCCATGACTTCTTATCTTCGCAGGAGAAACATAGCTGTTCATACTTACATAGACGACTGGCTGCTGAAGGCGGGAATCCAGTCATTCTGCGCAACAATCTTCAGGTAGTCCTAGCCTTACTAAAGGATCAAGGATGGATTGTGAATCTAGAGAAATCAGAATTGACTCCATCCCATGAGTTTGTTTATCTGGGAATATTTTTCAACCTCGGGGACGGCGTAGCTTTTCCAGCGGAGAGCAGAGTCAAGAGTCTGATTGCAGTACTGGAGTCAGTTTCTCTAGGAGCTTTTCTGACGGCGCGCCAATTTCTCAGGATACTGGGTTTATTAGTGTCTCTGGAGAAAGTGGTTCCCTATGCGGCACTCAGGCACAGGCTGATTCAGATGTATCTAATGGCATTCTGGTCTCCGAGAACGGATCCGTTATCTCTGAAGATTCCAGTAAAAGAACCATTGATATTCCACCTTCAGTGGTGGTTATCAGAACAGAATCTCCTGCGAGGTGTTCCTCTACAACCTCCTCAATTGCAGATGTCAATCTTTACAGATGCATCGACGATGGGCTGGGGAGCAGTACTGGACAACCTGTCAGTGTCAGGAGAATGGGATCGGACCAATGCGCAGAAACACATAAATGTTCTCGAATTATTAGCAGTGACATTAGCACTTCGAAAATTCGAGAGCTTAATCCGAGATAAGATTGTCCTAGTAAGGACAGACAACTCAACAGTGGTGTCTTATTTAAACCGCCACGGCGGGACGAGATCACCGGAGCTGTGTATGATGATTTGGAACCTTCTGCTGTGGTGCCAAGAGAGGAATGTTATTCTTCGGGCAGCACACATTCCAGCAAGACTGAACATCTTAGCGGATGCTCTCAGTCGAAGGATGGTTTGTCATCCGACGGAATAGCAGCTCAACCAATCGGTAGCGGAGGTTCTATTCAAACATTGGGGCAAGCCAAATGTGGACCTGTTTGCGATGAAACAAAACGCAAAGATGGTCTCATACGTGTCACCGATCCCGGACCGGCTAGCTCTAGCGGTAGACGCACTGGCGATAAGTTGGAAGGGAATGTACGCGTATGCATGTCCTCCAACGATTCTCATCCCAAAAGTTGTACGCGTATGCATGTCCTCCAACGATTCTCATCCCAAAAGTTCTGGCAAAGATAAGAGAGGGTATGTGCCAAGTACTACTGATCGCCCCTTATTGGCCAGGCCGATCATGGTTTACGGATCTGCTGGACCTTCTGATCTGCAATCCAATCCCTCTTCCAGACAGAAGAGATCTAATCTCTCAGAACAGTACAGAACTGTACTTCCACGACAGACCAGAAATGTTCAAATTGACTGCATGGATGTTATCAAGCAGCGTGCAATTAAGGGTGACTTTTCTGAGCAAGAAGCGCAGTTTGTCACTTCAGCCAGAAGAGGAACAACCACTAAAATATATAATTATAGAATCAACAAATTTGCAGAGTGGTGTAAGGGAAGAGATATCGATCCCTTTTCTGCATCTGTTCAACACGTAGCAGATTTTATCTGTCATTTATACGAAGTTGACAAACTTGTACCTTCAACCCTAGCAGCATATAAGTGCATTAGCTTCAGTCATTCCCAGTCTGGCCATTGGAGTGGAAAATGACACTTTAAATGAAGTTATTAAAGGAATGAGCAATCTGCATGGAATCTATCTCTTGTTCTACAGGTTTTAGGGCATGCTCCCTTTGAACCGATTAGATCTATAGATATTAAACTGTTAACTATTAAATCATTTTTCTTGGTTGCAGCAGCGTCGGCAAGAAGGAGAAGCGAAATTCATGCGCTTTCTGCCGAACAAGACAGTTTTGTCGTCACGGGTGAAGGTTAAAGACTACTTCCACATCTTTGTTTCCTGGCAAAGAATCAGTCACTTTAATATCCAGTACAGCCGATCAATTTGCAAGTTTAACTAGACATGACCCAAACTCTTCTGCTTGGTGTCCTGTCAGATGTCTGAAAATGTATAAGAAATGTACTGAGGAGTGGAGAGATGACCCGAAATCTCTGTGGTTATGTCTCAAAGCTCCTCATTTGCTTGCCTCGAAAGATACTATTTCTTGTTGGATAGTCGATGCTATTCAGATGTCGCACAAAATCGCTACAGGAAAGCAGATTGATCATGCGAATGCCCATCAGGTCCGAGCACTAGCAGCATCATCGGCCCTTTATACGGGTGTCTCATTAGAGGAGGTGATGTCTGTAGCACAATCGCATGCCGAGTCGTCATTTACTGATTTCTACCTTCGCGACATCTCCAGCGCACTTAATCTTGTAGCCGTCGCCAATTTATCGAATCTGAACTAAGCCACATCCGACCACTATTTCGCACACATCACAAGTTCTTCCACTTGTACTGAACAATGGCCATGCACATGACCTGAGAACGACCGTGGATTGGGCCGAGCTCCTGTGATGAACTAAAAGACCAACCACTCAAAATGGTAAGTGTTTACATTAATTAAGTGACTATAAATAATTTACTTACAGTCGAAATACCAGACTGATTAGGTAAATATACTTATCCTCTCAAACAGACATTAGACTCATTCCAATTTGAAAACTTCATCGATATACTGATATTATTTCAAAAATTAGAAGTTGTAGTAGCTTCTTTGCACTCTACTGGGCTGCCCTAGCTGAGACTTGGGGCTGACATGGGTCTGGCGGGTGTTGCATCACCTTTTCTACAACCGTCTGGATTTTGTGCGGACAAAAGAGGGGGGGGGGGGGAGCGCGGTCTAGACCATGGAAGTTTAGCCCTCTATGAGTCAGATGGCAGAACCCAAGCATATGCCAGGGGTCTAGTCTCTTCACAACCTTCTCTGTCGGATGGTAGATGAGTGCTGGTTCGAGCTTCACCTCCCACTGGTATTTCTTTGCTGTTGAAATCCGGAGTTTATCATAATAGTACATCTGGTATTATTCGAAGTAGAATCAAAAAAGCATCCGCTTTTTTTTCTACGAGAAGTCTTAATACTTAGCAGATGTACTATGGCCCTCCCTCAGCCGCCCCGCTGAGGTGAGGCTGAGCTGCTTTCGCTCTTTGTCAAGGCAAATATAAGACGAATCTGACTGTGATTGGGAATTGACTCGGTACCTGGGGCTATGGTATTCCCGGACGCAGTATGGGCAGGACCAGGAGGGTGCGGAGTTTTAATTGTTTATTTTGAGCTAGACTAGATAATAGACATTATCATAATAGTACATCTGGTAAGTATTAAGAATTCTCGTAGAAACAAAACCGGATGCTTTTTTGATTCAGTGTTCAACGTGATAAAATCAATTCAAAACCTGTGAGGTTTAGGTAGAAATGGGTGGAGCATTATAGCTAGAAATGCATTCATGTATAAGGATAACTTGTCTAAGTAACAGTTCAGGGGAGCGTTCCCGAGCGCAAATTTTCAGTTCGCAACACATTTTGTAGAATGTTAAAAGTTGTTCAAGATGTCCTAACTTGTGCAGGCTCAGCCATCTACCGGTAGATAATTAGAAGAATTGGTTAATGTCAATTTCTAGCTGTAACTCACAGCTAGTATAACTTTATAAATCTGTCAGTCAAAAAAAAAAGTTGACACTTTGCTAGGCAAGGCAACCAAATCTGACCTCTGAAAATCGGACCAGTAGTTTCCGAGATATCCACAGATCCAGAATCTGATCTGATCCAGATTCTCTTATCTGGTTAACGGCCACTGACTGGAAATCCTCTTGCACCGCAAGTTCTGTCATTCATGTCATTATGTTTAAAATTGAGCCAAATCAGATCTGTAGTTTTCGAGATAAATGTGCGGTCACAGACAGACAGAGACACGCACACACAATTGCAATCCCCGCTTTCCCCTATGGCATGAGGGTAATTATTCACTTCTTAGAACTGATCGATAGCAGTTAATTATGATGATAAATTAGAACATTGATAACAGTTAATTATGGTGTGTTAATAAATGTCCTTTAGTAGCTGATCATCAGAATTTTTACTTTGATACTTTGGACAACACCTGGCTATCAGTCATAAATAAAACACCAGCTCTGTTCATGATGGAGCTAGTCGCTTGGCTAGCAGATGCTCGCGTGTGCATTAGGGTGACATGGAGACAGTTGGTGAAGTAGGCAGACAAAACGTGGTAATGACTCTGTGTGTGCGTGCGTGCGTGCATGCCTGGGTGTGTGTGTGTGTGTGTGTGAATTGGGCAGACAAAGTGCATTAGGCAGACAAAACATGGTGACATCTCTCCTATTGTATGTGCACTGAGAAGACAATCCCTCGGACCACGCTCGCACAGACAGGTCTTATAACTGCCTCAATGAGGAGGTTGATGTAGAGAAACACATTATTTTATACATGGTGATGAATACTTGAGCTGGGTTTTGGTTCAAATTATCACTACTTGGAATCTGAATTGTCAGCTATGGAAAACAGAATGCATTGCTGGTTATTATTTGTTATTTAACATGCTCATTCAGCTTTAATACTTTAACCCTCATATTTATGAAATTGCCCATTTGCAGACCAAGAGATTATTTTTACAAATTGATCACTGGAATGACTAGCTCAATTATCGAGCTAGTCATTGCAGTGGTAAATTTTTTAAAGAACTCTTCTTTGCTGCAAATGGTCCTATTTCAAGACCACTATGGAAGACGTTTTTGGCTAGCTTGAAGGTTTTAATTCAAGTAAATGCAGTTTGTAGGCAGAGAATTGTGGTTTTTCAGTGTCATTTTGTGGCTGAACTCTTTGTGAGTGTATTTTATATAAACAATATAGAATCTTTTTTCACATATGTTATTGTCACATTAATTTAGAGATTATACTTAATGAGTGAAATATTATCCAGTACCTCTAATTTATAATATATCTCTGAGAAAGTGTACATTAAGTACATTATAAATTTGATTGTGGTAACCCTTTAACCCTCATATCATTCAAAAACAGCTTCTTTAGTGCTCTGAGAAATGCCCATTTGCAGACCAAAAGAATACTATTTAAAAAAATTCACCACTGGATTGACTGGCTAGATCACCGAGCCAGTCATTTCAGTGGTAAATTTTCAAAAATAGTCTTCTCTTGGTCGGCACAATGGACATTTTCTGAGAAAATTTAAATTTTCTTGAACGAATTTGAAGGTTAAAGCGTTAATGTTCAGCTTTAACCATTTAATGTTCAACATTGGTAAGAAAAGTCGAGTTTTCCTATTGTTAATGTCTAGTTGCATGCCGCCCAGGAAAGCCTTTAAATTCTACCACTGGAATGAGTGGCTCACTAATTTATCAAGCCAGGCATTCTAGTGAGAAAATCCTAAAAATAACCTCTAGGCCAGCAGATGGACATTTCTCAAGACTAATGCAAAAACTGTTTTTGTTGACTTGAACATTAAAGGGTTAACTCATTGTACGATGTAGTATTTACTAAATGCTATATACCAGCATATATATTAAGTAACTCAGTATTTAAGTGATTATAAGTATGCCTAATCAAACTGTTTTCTCAATATTCGTTTCATATTTTGCTTTCTTGAAAGTATGGTCTTAGAAATGGCTTAACCCGTAACACTCTGATGTCAACATTCTATCTTTTTACGGTGCCAGTAGCAAAGAAACTGGTGTACATTTTTAAACAATTTTGGTTGATGATGATGCTGTCTTCCACCAAATTTGTTTAAAAATGAACACCAGTTCATCTTTTAATTTAAATGAAAATTAAAAAATTTTGACATCAGAGTGCTAAGAGTTAAACAAGTCATTCTAGGCTAACAAAGGAAACTACTGATTGCTGTCATTATTAGCGACATTCATTATAGATTTTCTTAACCCCTTGATTGTTCATTATTCAGTTCTATACATCATTGCAAATTGTTGTCCAATTTTAAAATACTATCTTGGACATCAGTTGATATATAGCAGAGATTCGTGCCCCTGACTTTTTTCCAAAGCGTAGCCAGAATTGGTTCAAATTAAAGAAAATGCTTATAGATAATATTTCATTGAGATCTATTTATATTCGCCACCATTACCTTCCTTGACAAAACATGATTAGTTTCCCCTAGTATAATTTAGAAAAATTGTTTGGCACGTTTGGATTGGCTTAAAATTTGTTATACGGGTGCCTGCTCACAGGACAGACAAGACATTGATTGGGACTACATTACAATGAAATACAGCCATATTCACCAGAGTTATTTCCCCTTATAATTTGTAAAATTTGTCTTAAAAAATCCTTGTTTCCGGAGTAGAATTCCAGAAAGCCTGCATGAATTCAGCTCAGATTTGGCATTTGGATCTCTTGTGAGAAGGATAAGCTGTAAGGCTTTGAAACTGTTTATAGTATCTACAATGTATAGACAATCTGCTTTCCAGAACATAACTTTATAAAATCTCTACATTGATTTACGTCAAATTTGGTAGACCAATACCTTGTGAGTTGAAATTACATTTCAGCTAAATCTTGTCAATATTTGCCATAATTATTTCCCTAGATATATGCGGCGACAGCTGTGCTATTGTCTGTGAAGTACAGCTCAGAAGTAACTTAACATGTTTCCAAAACAAGATGAAAGTTATTATCGAATATTTTGAACATACATTGTAATTGGATTGTAAGATCTTCCATTACAATTATGTTCAAAATATTCAACATAATTTTTCTTAGATCATGTTCCAAATTGTACTAACTAACACGTTTCTGTTTTCGTCTTGGAAACATTAACTTATATGAGCTTAGTGAATGTACATTTGACAGCCATCTGAACACTATTTTAGAATATTAACCACTTAATGAATTGCTGTTGAATGCTTTGAAACTAATTGAACTAGGTTTTGTTGCTGCCTATAAGAATGTTTATTGAATTGTAAATTCACAAAAGTTAAACTTTGATAGATTATTCGACTTTTTTTACAATTTGCCACTGGCATTACTGCTTACTATACCGAGCCAGTCAATTCAGTGGTAAAAGTTTAAAGTTTAAAAGTTTCTCTTTACCTGCCAATGGACATTCTTTAAGACCACTGCCGAGTCCAGCTTTGGCAGCTGTCTTGACCGTAAAGGGGTAAATCAAGGCCTAAGGCAGCAACAGCGCCCAGTCAAATTAGTTTCAAAATATTCAACAGATTGTTTATTAAATGGTAAAGACATACAATTCGTACAACATGTCAGACTATTAAGCATTAAAGACAGACTATATTGAGTCATTCATTACATAGTTGATTATGACGTCGGCCTACACTTCACGTAGTTGATTATGACGTCATGATTGAGTGAGGAAATGGATTCATGAATTAGGTAAATGTGTGTGCAAACATCATAGTACTGGGTATATCAGTTACAGTAGTCATGGTTACAGTAGTCATGGACTCGAGGTTACAGTAGTCATGCATTTCTCTGACTATCTGTCTATAATACAGCTCGGAAATATGTTTACGAAACAAAAACAGAAACATGTTAGTGCAATTTTTGAACACGATGTAAGAAATGTTCTGTTGAATATTTTGAATATAATTGGAATAGAAGACTATGTTCAAAATATCCAACAGTATGTGATAAGTTATTTCTGAGCTGTAGTGTATCTTTCTAACATAACCCATCATCTGTTTTATATTGGCTGACTAATTACCCTCGCCCCCGTAAGAGGAGGAGGGTATTGCGATAGTGTGTGTGTGAGTGCGTGCAACTGTATAAAAAAAATAACTGATCCAATTCCACTCAAATTTTAACCCAATGAAGGAACTTATCGTGCAAGAGGATTTCCAGGCTTTGGCTGTGATCTGGATAAAAGAACCCAGATCCTGATCGGATCAAATTCTGGATCTGTGGATATCTAGAAAACTACTGGTCCGATTTGGCTAATATTTTAACACCGGAAAGTGTGTGACCATACACTAGGAGAATCCACAATGTTGTACACTATGTGAAAAAATCTGGAAAATCGGACATCTGGAAAATCCCAAAACTGTTTACAATGTGGCAAAAATGGCACTTGCTCTTGTTTTCTTGTTTGTGATATTCACGCTGATTAGTGATAAAGAAGTTTACTTGATTTTACAATGTTAAAACCAGAAAAGTCTGTATTCATGCTGTCATTCACTTTGGACATTGTTACCTTGTAATAATTATGAGTTAAATAAAATAAAGTTCTATGTTAGATTAAATGAACACCTGAAATTGTTGATAATTTGACTTAATAGTTAAGTTGTTTGTCGGTGATCAACTCAGCAAAACCTAAAAACGGCTATTAACCTCTTACTGAGCACAAGTGGCAGGTGACATAGCATAGCCAGCTTACTTAGTCTATGACAAGGCTAGCAAGTTAGCAACTAGGTGTCCATCTTGCTGTTCTGGACAATTTAAATTTCTTTCATTATCACTAATTGACAGGTATGCTCTAGGGAGTAGAATCCTTTTAGCTTGTGCCATGGCGACCGTCCATCTGTCAAGTTTCTCAAGAACCAATAAGCCAATTTCAACAAAATTGGAAAAGAGATCCTAATTAGGTTATAGTGGTCTAAGGCTGTTCAAACGAAGCTGTTTGTTCAATTTGGTTGGTGGCGATCTTGGATATTCTGCTATTTTTAGAAACATGTTTAGACATCTCCAAAACTGTGTTGCCAATGGACCTTTCCATTTTTAACTATGCCCCGCCCATCTCTAGCTAAGCTCCACCCACACCTCGCTCGTGTTGGGATCGATCAATCTGACTATGCCCTGACTATGAATTTCCAGAAAAATAATCAGGTAAGCTGTTGAATATTTTGAAACTAATTTGACTGGGTTAAATTAGTTTCAGAATATTCTACATCATGTTTATTAAATAGTAAAGACATACAATTCATACAACAATGTATAGTCTGTAAAATATGTGTCTGTGACGTACTTATCTATGTCATTCATGACATCATTCATTATGATGTCATCCTACACGTGATGCGTAGGATGACACCATAATGAATTATGTCATGAATGACGTAGATAAGTAGGGAGCTGATTATGATGCGTTACGATGAATGGATAAACTCTATTGTCTAGTGATGAGAAAATCAAAACTTCATCTAGGTCACAAGCTGAACCAAGTTTGTTCAACAAAACCCGACTGGTCAATTTTCCAGGGGTGGTATTCACAAAGAGTGCCTAACTTATGCACCCATCTAACTGTCCGTATTCAATATTTAGAAGACCTAACTACATCGTATTCACGAAGAGCTGGCTAAATATTCCTCTTATGGAGATGAATACAAATTTTCATGCTTGTTTACTTACACCAGATTTAGGCATCTCTTTGTCGTTAGGTATGCTTCATGAATATGGCATCTGCTCTGGAAAGGGATGAAGGGATTGGGCAAATAGAATTTGGGAACAAGCGTCATTCAATTTTGTTCACCATCAACCAATCAAAATTCAGCTTTTGATGGGTGCTAGGTTTTGCCAATGAAAGATTTGATGCCTGGTATATATGAATTTGACATTTTCTAATCAGATTGAGCCATCAGAGTGTTCAAGTGAAGCTTATTGGTAAATTTGGTGCATTCAATCATTTTTTGTCAACGCAACTCCTACAGTTTAGCTCAGATTCTTTTGAAACTTGGTAAATGTTATCATTACCACGTAAAGGTGTGCATGTGCTATCCGTATACCTGTATGTCCATTCATCTGTCCAAAATGTATGTATGTCCGTCTATCAGTCCATCCATCTCATCATTTCTTGTCAACTCAACTAGAGGTCTCAATGTATTAACTTAAAATTGTGTCCACAGATGTGCGTCCTTTTTTGCGCCCTTAAATATCTTAAAGCTGATCTGTATTGCCAATCATTTCTTGTCAACGCAACTCCTCCTACAGTTTAGCTGCGATTCTTTTGAAACTTGGTAAGTATTATCATTACCATATGAAGATGTGCATTTGCTATCCGTATACGTGTACGTCCATCCGCCTGTCCAAAATGTATGTTCGTCCATCTGTCAGTCCGTCCATCTCTGACAATCATTTCTTGTCAACGCAACAACTCCTAGAGGTCTCACGGGATTAACTTAAAATTTTGTCCACATTATCAGTATCATGTGCATGTGCATTTTTCGCGGCCAAAAAATTATTCATTACAGAGTTATCACCCTTTATATATCTTAAAGCTGATCTGCATTGCCAATCATTTCTTGTCAACGCAACTCTTCCTACAGTTTATCTGCGATTCTTTTGAAACTTGGTAAGTGTTATCATTGCGACATGAATTGAGCCTGTGCATCCATCTGTCCCAAATGTATGTTTGTCTGTCGGTCCATCATTGTCAACGCAACTCGTCCTACAGTTTACTTACAATTCTTTTGAAACATGGTAAATCTAGTAATTACAATCTGAAAGATGTGCATGTACTTTTTCCACAGCCAGAAAATCATTCAATACAGAGTTATCCGCCTTTAAATACCTTTAAGCCGATACATAAACTGCAGTACCGATCATTTCTTGTCACCACAACTCCTACAATTTAACTGTGATTCTTTTGAAACTTGTTACGGGTTCTCATTGCCACTTGAAGATGTGTGTGCTATTTGTATTCCTGTACATCCATGCATTTGTATAGAATGTATGTATGTCAGTCTGTCGGTCCATCCATCTCTGACAATCACTTCACGATGTCAACAGAACTCCTACAGTTTAGCTACGACTCCAGAAGTCTCTGTTTGGTTGACATTAAGGGAGTCTACTCCATCCAGAAACCTGGACTAGAGTACAGAGTTGTGGTTCTTGCATTAGGTCATTATCTCCCCGGAAATACTTAAAATTCATCGTGTGTGTGTGTGTCTGGGTGGGCGGTGGTGGGAATATGCCGTCTTCTGATGGCTCTTCTTAAAAACACAACCATGTCTGAAACTGCTTGGCAGGTAATCTAATAAACTTCATGGGGGTCCAGAGCTAAACTGAGTTTGTTCAAGAGTACTCGATGGGTCGATTGGCCTGCTGGTGATCTTGGATAACCAATTTTTCACAAAAGCTACTTGTCAAGAAGCTGAATGCTAGCAAGAATAATTAGGGACTAATGGTGATTGATATATATATATATATATATATATATATATATATATATATATATATATATATATATATATATATATATATATATATATATATATATATATATATATGAGTGCTAAATATGAATTTGTGACTTTTGATCTATCAGGTTGTTTAAGCGAAGCGGATTGGTCAACCAGCTCTATTGCCATTTGGAATGTTGTGCTATTCTTAAATTCCCTTTAAAGATCAACGAAACTGCTTGAAATGAAACTACAAAAACATCAGCCATGGCAAGTTGTGAAGCAAGTTATCTCAAGAGAACCTGGTTAGTCCTGGCAGCTATTTTGGATGTTTTATTTTTCTACAAAAACAACTCTGGATCTGCTGTATGGCTCAGACCAAAATTGGCAAATGTAATTAAGTGCCATTCAAAATTTGTTCATAGGCAATTCAGGCTGGCTTAATAACCCAGCCAGTCATTCCTGTGGTTAAATTTCAGAAATAATGGTTTGGTCTGCAAATAGAGATTCATTGAGTAAAAGAATAGTCCATTAAAGGGTTAATAGAAAATCCATGTTTCTACACACGATGGATGAAAAGAATACCTGGTCTGAAAAGTATGGATCTGAAGCGGAACAGCTCTAACCATACCAAATATAATACAGTACAGCGCGGGATTAGGCTACCCAGTACCAGTTTTCCGGATTTATTCCGATAATGGAACCAAGGCGGTGGTTGACATCTGCTTGTATAGAATAGGTGCTGACATGCGTATGTCAAATTGCATACAGTGTCCTGAGCACTGGGACTGGGTAGCCTATCCAGTATTGTATTATGTTTGGTGTGATTTCAGGAAATAATCTGTACTTTCTCAGAGCTGGCTGATCAAAACATGCATGCCATTTATGCACAAGATATGAGATACTTGTTGATTTCTGTGCAAGTACCCATCATGCAATGCCCTGACTCATACCCATAACCGTTGGACGCCAAATAGTCGAGTCTATTGTCTGTACAGACCATGGCTGACCGAATGAAATCTCTGACACCGTGTCCACTGGACCATTACCAGCGGGTCCGATATCCACGCAGTATCAACTCTGAAAAAGTGACCGAATTCAATGTCTCAATAGTCCCTGATACTTACACACTGAGCTGTTAGCGAAACCATTGATACAACCTACATCCACGTCCTACAAGGAACCTACCAGTCGTTTTCTAGGAAGATTTCTGTGAAGATTGCTGCTTCTGCTGTCATTTCCGGGACACAAGTACTTCTACTTTCAAATAAAGCCTACATGTATTGTTCTGCCAAATTCTCACAGAAGCCAGGTGTTTGGAATCACAACTTTATCCCCACATTCTTATCTCGCATGACATATGTATCACTTTTCCAACGGCGACAGCATTAACAATGTTAAGTGTTTGCATTTAGCAAAGATTTCTCAGTTTACATTTAAGGATCTATGAATCCTATTGCAAATAAACTTTGGTTACTTGGTTGACTATACTCTTAGGAAGCAGCATGATGATATTTAGATCACAACGTCAAAGGTCACTGACAAAATGGGAGACAGACGAGACATATAATTCTGTGGAATTCTTGTTTGAAGAAAAGTGAGGATTATGCCATCCCACACATGTATCAACGTTGGCGCACTGCATTGCTGCTACTACTGGCCAGAAAAATTGACATTTCACATGCCCTAGCCATGAAATGCTTAAAAGTGAATCAAAATTCTATGAATACAAAGTTGGCATACTTTAGCTTAAGCTGGATCCAGGAATTCAGCAGTTTCGGTTAAGATTGTCAAACTTGTTTTTTAAATACATTTAGGGGCCAATAGAATGAATCGTCATACAAAATATTAGATAAGTCAATTATTTTTTAATTTATTAATATATATATAACTAGAATAAAATTGTGTTTATAAATGAAAACAATTACATTTAATATGGTTGTTAAGCCTCGAATTTGTTTTTAAAAATGTTAATTTCCTCCTAGAAAATGTCCATTTGCCGACCAAGAGAAGACTATTTTTGAAAATTTACCACTGGAATGACTGGATAGATTATTGAGCCAGTCATTCCAGTGGTAAATTAAAAAAAATAGTCTTCTCTTGGTCTGCAAATGTACATTTCTCAAGATCACTGCTGAAGCCGTTTTTGGCTGATATGAGTGTTAAAGGGTTAAACAAAATGGCGTACAGATTCTCAAGTATCAGAATATACATTGTACATATATATTAATGATGTTATGCATGCGTGAGTGGATGTCTGTACCTCCATCTTTTCCCACACTTACAAATAACACACTGGTGTATTTTATATATATATATATATATATATATATATATATATATATATATATATATATATATATATATATGTATGTATGAATCAGGGTTGGTTCCATACAATATTACCTACAGACAGTGCTCCAGTTAGGGGGGCCAGTATCCAGTAATATACTGACTGTTTTCATGAGATACTAGCCAATTCTAAAATTGATCAGTATCAGATACTAGTGTGTTGTTTTAATTAATCTTTCTACTACTACTACTACTACTACTACTACTACTACTACTGCTACTAGTACTATTATGAGTCCAGATAGGTACTGACTAAAAAGCAATTCCATCAGTGCTGTACTGGGCCACTGGCTGCCTGAAAAATTAATTAGAGCACTGCCTACAGGTGTATCAAGCTTCCAAACCATATCACCAATTACAGAAAGGAAAAGTGCATATGGTCTTGCGCAAAAATAATATTTATATAGGGATGATATTTACTCTCATAGAAATAAAAAACATCAAACTACATCTTTTGATTTAAAATATATCAAAATAATTCTAAATCTTTGTCAAACTAATATGACTTTGCTGCCTTAATGTATGAATTGTTTCATTGAAGAATTGAATTTTTATGTCCATGCTGCAGATCTGCTATTCTCAGACAGTATCATCATTTACAAACTGAACAGCAATTATCATAATTAAATATACAATTGGTTAGATGATGTCACCTGAGAAATGAAATTCAATAAGTCTGTCATGAAAGTATGAATTATAGGCCTTTGATGAATTTACAATTGAACCCTTTAACACTCATATCAGCCAAAAACGGCTTCTGCAGTGGCCTTGCGAAATGTACATTTGCAGACCAAGGGAAGACTATTTTTGAAAATTTACGACTGGAATAACTGGCTCGATAACCAAGCCAGTTATTCCAGTGGTAAACTTTCAAAAATAGTCTTCTCTTGGTCTGAAAATGGACGTTTTCTATGAAAATAATTGAAATTTTTAAAACAAGTTCACTGGTTAAAGGGTTAATAAACATTCTGCTGAATATTTTAAAACTAATTTGACTGGGAGGTGTTGCTGCCTATTGCTGCCCATGAGGCAGAGCCTAATGTAAACATCGCCTCACAATCCGCAATCATATGAGTAACTGACATACAAACTTGAATTTTGCCAAGTTTTTCGTTTTACTCCACCACTCACTACCCCTCACCCTGGTGGCAGAGCGTAATGTAAACACTGTCTTGCAATCTAGTCATGTACGTGGGTAATTAACATAACAAATTTTCTTGAATTCGCCAACTTTGACTTTCTGACCCCACCTCTACCCTGCCCCCAACCAGGGTTTCTCATAAGGGTCCTTTTGAGGGTGTTTACCCCCAACATGCAACTTGGGACCCCCAAAAGTTGTGGCAGTGGGTCCCATTTGACCCCTGAAAAGCTTGTATGATTGTTAAATGCTAATTAGTAATACAGGTTTTTGCACAAACCTACCTACAAAATCTAGCATTGGACTCCCTTAATTGATAGCTGTGAGCCTATGGTACTCTCTAATTGTAGCATAGCTGAGAAAGACTATGGGAATCCATAATGGGATGCCCCGAATTCAGGTTGGGACCCCCTAGATTTCTAGGTGTAGGGTCCTTGGGACCTCCAAAATTTAGATGTCATGAGAAACACTTCTCCCCAACCCACCCTGGGGGCAGAGCCTATGTAAATGTCTTACAGTGCCCAATCATATAAGTAAGTCACATAACCAGTTTGATTGAATTTCAGCAATAGCCATATTTACAGACAGATGGATGGACACACACATGGAGGCAATTACAATATCCCCTCCGTCTTTTCAAAACGTGTTGGGAAAATAACTTAAGAATAGCACCTAACCAACCGTAATCTGACAATATATTGGTTGCAATCATTTTGCCTGTATGGGAACCAGTTAGTGATGCCAGGCAGTGAGCCTAAGCGCTCTTCTGTGTATGTAGATACAAATGCTAGCCTGTTGTATATAAGCGCTTATGTAATCAGTTATATTGCCATAATAGCGAGTTACTAAACAAAATCTACCTGCTATGTGCAGAAACGTAAAATACCTAAAGTTATTCTTAAAACGAATATCAGCTAGTGGTGGCTCTGAGAAATATCAATCAAAATAGTTTTAAAATATTTGGATGGTATCATTTTGCGACCATAGAAACAATAAGTGAAAATAAGAAGCCCAAGGGCCAGTGACGCTTGCCATGTGCAATTAAATAGATACGATGGTTAATTTTCAGAAATGCCAAGATGGCCGCCAAAAACTTGACTAATTAAAATTCTCATGTGATATGCTGAAGCCTACCATGATAAAATCATTTCATTCAAGTTTCATTGAAATTGGGCCATTGATTAAGGAGTACCGGTAGCGCTTAAAATGGTTCTGGAATATCTTGGGAAAATCCAGAATAGTCGCAAAAAATTGCACCAAACAAAATTCTGAATAGACCTAGAGTCTACAGTCAAATTTGGTTAAAGAGGAGATGCGTTTTGACAATTTTCTGTGAATTGTTCATAACATCAAAGTTTCTCACCCAAAAGATTGGCCAAACATAATTCTGAACAGACGATCTAGAGCCTACAATGATCAAGTCCTTCTAACCAAATTTGGTTGAAATCTGTCAAGAGGTTAATTAGGAGAAGCGTTTTGACAATTTTTCATAA
Source organism: Chaetoderma sp. LZ-2023a (assembly GCA_034401795.1). Classification (NCBI taxonomy): domain Eukaryota; kingdom Metazoa; phylum Mollusca; class Caudofoveata; order Chaetodermatida; family Chaetodermatidae; genus Chaetoderma; species Chaetoderma sp. LZ-2023a. Next base: position 35,518,821 of record CM067369.1, read on the forward strand.
GATTTAACATTTTCACAAAAATAATTGACCAAGTGAAATTCTGAATAGAAGTTCTGGACCCTAGCAAACTAGAATCTCTCCAGCCAAATTTGGTTGAAATCCATCAAGCGGTAGAGGAGGGGGAGGAGAGTTTTGACAATTTCCGGTAAATCATTCATAACATAAATCAAAATTCAGAAGCCCACCCACATAGGGTCCTACAGCCAAATTAATATGAAATCGGCCAAGAGGTTAATGAGGAATAGTGTTTTGACAAGTTTGGGTACATTTTTCATAAAATCTAAAATTTTCACCCAAAAAATTGGCCAATCAAAATTTTGTATATAAAAGTTCTAAAGCCTACCACTATAAGATCCTTCCAGTCAAATTATGTTGAAATCTGCCAAGTGGTTAATGAGTAGGGTCTTAAAGCAAGAGCGCAGGCCGCATGAACGACTGATGGTTGACATGGCATTTACGCCTACTTGGCCAGGTGAGCTAATAATACCAGCTGATTATTGCGAAAACATTTTGACTGAAACTCATTGCCACAGCTGTCAATGATTTCCAGTCAAATTATTTTCAAAATAAGCAGTAGTATTTCACCTATAGGAAGCAGTAAATAAGCTTTGTTACCAATGCGAATGAATACCATTTGTGTGGTGCAAAATGCCACTGACGAGTGCTTAGCATTAGGCTCACTGACGTCAATGATTGCTTCTAATACAAGCAAGATGTCTGCTCTGATTAGGCTCACTGACGTCAATGATTGCTTCTAATACAAGCAAGATGTCTGCTCTGATTAGGCTCACTGACATCAATGATTGCTTCTAATACAAGCAAGATGTCTGCTCTGATTAGGCTCACTGACGTCAATGATGGCTTCTAATACAAGCAAGATGTCTGCTCTGATTAGGCTCACTGACATCAATGATTGCTTCTAATACAAGCAAGATGTCTGCTCTGATTAGGCTCACTGACGTCAATGATGGCTTCTAATACAAGCAAGATGTCTGCTCTGATTAGGCTCACTGACGTCAATGATTGCTTCTAATACAAGCAAGATGTCTGCTCTGATTAGGCTCACTGACGTCAATGATGGCTTTTAATACAAGCAAGATGTCTGCTCTGATTAGTCTCACTGACGTCAATGATTGCTTCTAATACAAGCAAGATGTCTGCTCTGATCAGGCGCACTGACGTCAATGATTGCTTCTAATACAAGCAAGATGTCTGCTCTGATTAGTCTCACTGACGTCAATGATTGCTTCTAATACAAGCAAGATGTCTGCTCTGATTAGGCTCACTGACGTCAATGATGGCTTCTAATACAAGCAAGATGTCTGCTCTGATTAGGCTTACTGACGTCAATGATTGCTTCTAATACAAGCAAGATGTCTGCTCTGATTAGTCTCACTGACGTCAATGATTGCTTCTAATACAAGCAAGATGTCTGCTCTGATTAGGCTCACTGACGTCAATGATTGCTTCTAATACAAGCAAGATGTCTGCTCTGATTAGGCTCACTGACGTCAATGATGGCTTCTAATACAAGCAAGATGTCTGCTCTGATTAGGCTCACTGACGTCAATGATGGCTTCTAATACAAGCAAGATGTCTGCTCTGATTAGTCTCACTGACGTCAATGATTGCTTCTAATACAAGCAAGATGTCTGCTCTGATTAGTCTCACTGACGTCAATGATTGCTTCTAATACAAGCAAGATGTCTGCTCTGATTAGGCTCACTGACGTCAATGATGGCTTCTAATACAAGCAAGATGTCTGCTCTGATTAGGCTCACTGACGTCAATGATTGCTTCTAATACAAGCAAGATGTCTGCTCTGATTAGGCTCACTGACGTCAATGATTGCTTCTAATACAAGCAAGATGTCTGCTCTGATTAGGCTCACTGACGTCAATGATGGCTTCTAATACAAGCAAGATGTCTGCTCTGATTAGGCTCACTGACGTCAATGATGGCTTCTAATACAAGCAAGATGTCTGCTCTGATTAGGCTCACTGACGTCAATGATTGCTTCTAATACAAGCAAGATGTCTGCTCTGATTAGGCTCACTGACGTCAATGATGGCTTCTAATACAAGCAAGATGTCTGCTCTGATTAGGTTCACTGACGTCAATGATGGCTTCTAATACAAGCAAGATGTCTGCTCTGATTAGGCTCACTGACGTCAATGATGGCTTCTAATACAAGCACGATGTCTGCTCTGATTAGGCTCACTGACGTCAATGATTGCTTCTAATACAAGCACGATGTCTGCTCTGATTAGGCTCACTGACGTCAATGATTGCTTCTAATACAAGCAAGATGTCTGCTCTGATTAGGCTCACTGACGTCAATGATGGCTTCTAATACAAGCAAGATGTCTGCTCTGATTAGTCTCACTGACGTCAATGATGGCTTCTAATACAAGCACGATGTCTGCTCTGATTAGGCTCACTGACGTCAATGATTGCTTCTAATACAAGCACGATGTCTGCTCTGATTAGGCTCACTGACGTCAATGATTGCTTCTAATACAAGCAAGATGTCTGCTCTGATTAGTTGGATAAATAATATTTAGAAACTTCTTTAACCCTTTAATGGTCAAATTTGGTCAAGAAAATCAAAATATTTGCTTATTGAATGTCTATTTGCAGGCCAAGAGGACTATTTTTGAAAATTTACCACTGGAAAGGCTGGCTCGGTTATCGAGCCAGGCATTCCAGCGGTAAATTTTCAAAAATAGTCCTTGGCCTGCAGATGGACATTCGTCAGGATCTCTACAGAAGCCAATCTTAGCCGGCTTGACTTTTACATTTTTCAGATTCATCTCTGGCATTTTACAGCTGGTAGTAGTTTTATTACTACATGAGCTTACCAATCAACATTAATTGGCTACTGCATTTTTCTTATCTTTATGATTTGTCAAGAAAATCAAAAATTTTCATCAGTAAATGTCCATTTGCAGGCCACGAGAACACTGAAAATTTACCACTGGAATAACTGGCTCAGTTATCGAGTCATAATAGTACGTCTAGTGGTCAAATATCTTTTGGCCTGAAAATGGGCATCTCTCAGGACTAATGCAAAGGCCAAGTTTGACCAGCTTGGCCTTTAAAAGGTAAAGGGTATATATAGCCCCATTAAGCAGCTTCAGACCCCCCCCCCCCACAAATTTAGAATAAAATTACAGATTCTAGGAATAAACATGACTAAAATGAGCAGTTGTCTAATGACCAGCTTCCTGAACACAGAAACCATTGATTGATTTCATTTACCTGTAAGAAACTTAGTGTCTTGGTTACAAGATTCTGAATCAGAGAATTTATCAGTAAGCGAATCAAAATCAAATTCTGGCATTTCAAGGGGAGGTAATTCTAGACATGGTAAATGCATATTGTCTGTATCTAAATATAGTGCTTCAGCACTTTCATATTGACGCAGTCGCTCGTGGAGGTCTTGATTTTCTAATCGACACTCATCAGATTCTTTGAGCAAAAGCAGAATATGTTTACGGAGATCCTCTGTATGAATTCGTAATTCCTCGATTATCACCTTGTCATCTTTCGGAACAATTTTATAATTAGGTTCAGGTGTGTAAGTAGGCTGTGATTTTACACTAGTTGTGCGATTCACTAGGAAATATAAAAGAGAATCATTTTCATTCATTGTCCGATATAGTAAATCCTCAGTTGGTGCGAGTGTCGGAGAAGAAACTGTATTATCGTACAAACTCTGTTCTTTATCTGAGTGAGGAGTCGCTTCCCTTGAATGTGCATCAGCAGCAACTGCAGACTTGTGTCCTGTTTTGGGAGATTTCAAGCTTGCCGCCTCCTTTAACTCTATCCGATTTTGTCGCACACGAATCAGTTCTTGCTGTCGAATATGGTGTTTATGTTGAATATTCAGTGATTCTAGTGCATATGGGGATGATGTCAACTGCATAGCTTCCAACATATACTCTGAAATAATAACATCAATTCTAAATTAAAACCATTTTACTGGCTATAGTCGCAGAGATCATATAATACATGTTAACCCTTTAGCACTAACATCAGAATGGCTTGATAACCGATCGAGACATTCCAGTGGTAAATTTTTTAAATAGTATCTGCTCTGCAAATGGACATTTTATGAGAAAATTGAAATTTTCTTGAACAAATACATGTTAAAGTCATGGATATTATTTTGGGTACAGCTTGAGAGAAATTGTTATTGTTCAAAAAAATTATTTGTAAAGTATTCATGTTTCAGATAATTTACCATCCTTTTGAAACTAATTTGATGGAAGGTATCGCTCGCTGCCTTAGACAGCAACAGCTTTCATTAAAATTAGTTTTAAAAGATTCAGCAAAATATTTCAAGCATAGTCAAGAATTTCTCATCTGTCCTGTAATGGTTAATATTAGCAGATATATAAAGATACATATCCACATTAAGATGATTTATATTAACATAATTATACAGGTAGCCAGTGTAAAGAGATCCGATCTGTCACTCAAGTATCTCATAATCAAATGTCACATGTTAGCCGATGTCACAATCAAAGTTACGTACAGCTCTGTCACAAAAACTGAAAAATCTGCCATGAAATGTATGAATTGTGGCTGATGACATTTTGTTGAATATTTTGAGACTAATGGACCTTTCCGGTTTTAGTTATGCCCTGCCCATCTCTAGCTAAGCTCCACCCACACCTCGCTCGTGTTGGGATCGATCTCTGAACACCCTGACTATCAATTTCCAAAAAACTACACATTTAAGCTGTTGAATATTTTGAAAGCAATTTGACTGAGGCCTAAGCAGCAACAGCCCCCAGCCAAATTAGTTTCAAAAAATTCAACAGCATGTTTATTAAATAGCAAAGAATTTGAGACTTGGTGACGGTCTATATGAAACCCTTTGTGACGTAATGATTGTGACGTCGTCATACATGCGCTGAGCTGATTATGACGTCATACGCGGTCAGATGATAGATGGATACTCTGGAAAGGTGAATTGGACGGAGCTGTTGCTGCCATCCTCGGCATCATAGCCCACAAATGCTTCCACCACACCAACGCAGCAAGACAAAGGCTTGCTTTGCCGGCGAAGCGTTTGTGGGCTATGATGCTAGGCATCCTCACCGGTTGTGTGTTCGATTCCCTGTGAATGCCAAAATACTGTAATGCCACGACTACTTGTATAACATACGTGTTTAGTTTCCTAGAAATGTAGATCCTGGAAAAACAGACTTCAAAGTTTCAAATTGATTCTAACATGCGTTAAAAATGAGCGAACCTTTGCTAGAAATGTTTAAATCAGGGCTCATACACCTTCTGCAGAATTAAACTCCATACGTTTTACAGATAAAATTTCCATACCAATTTTATGATGCCTCAAATCACTCTCCGCTTCACATCTACATAATTTTTACAGAAAACTGTCTGAATTAGTAGCCAAGACATTCAATATTTTGAATATTGTCTATTTTATTTTGCATCAGATAATATTTGACTGTCATACTTTTTCCAAACCTTTAGCAGCAAATGTTGAATTGTCCATACTTTCAGGGTCTGGAAAAGGGTTTCTTATTATTAGCTCCCATGGCCAAGTGAGCTTATGCCATGGCAACCGTCTGTCTGTCAACTTTTTCTTTAAACTACCTCTCAAGCACTACTGGGCCAATTTCTATTATATTTTACAGGAAGCATCCTTAGGGCATAGAGATCTACATTTGTTCAAATGAAGTCGATCGGCCAATTTGGATGGTGGCCATCTTAGATTTTGGCCGATTCTTAGAAACCTCTTTAAACATCTCCGAAACCGCTTGGTGGATCAATTAAAAACTCATATAAGGCAAGAGCTGAACCAGGTCTGTTCAAGCCTAAATATTTAAGATATGTATTATGTGCTCTGACATCTATACTGTTGAATATTTTGAAATGTATTTGATTGAAAGTTGCTACTACCTACGGCAGCAATGACTTTCTGTCAAATTATTTTCTAAATAAACTCCCCTGGCTACCCAACCCTGTCTGCTAACTTGGTCATTCAGCCAGATGTACATGTGTTAAATGGATAGGTTGGAACACACTCAGTTAAACTGATGAATTCCCGATATCTCATTTTCAAGTCATCCATACAGAAAAACTGTTGAATATTTTGAAACCAATTTCACTGGAAGTCGTTGCTGTCTAAGGAACAATGGTTTCAAGTAAAATTAATTTCAAAATATTCAATAAAATAAGTTGTATATCTTAACCCTTACCACTCTGATGTCAATGTTCTATTTTATTACTGTGTCAATGGCAAAGAAACCGGTGTACATTTTTCAACAATTTTGGTGGAACATGTTGCTGTCTACGACAGCACCATTTCCCACCAAATTTGTTGAAAAATGAACACCAGTTCATCTTTTAATTTACTTTAAAAACTTAGTTTTGACATTAGAGTGGTAAGAAATAAAGAATATACTTTTTCCAGGATTTATCAGTGAAATGCCTTTAGAGACTATTTTCTTCATTTGCTAAATCCAATTAAGCAATGTACGTTGTATTTGAACCTTTATTAAGAAACCAGCTGCCGTAAGAGACTGCCTTCTGATTCTCCCTTTGGGTGGTGTCTTAATACAAGTTTGCCTGTACGTCATCAATTTCTATTGTTAGCAGTGATGTCATCATCTATTTTCGCTTAAACATTGTTCAAAATCACTATTGAAAAAAGCAGTCCAGAGATTGTTGTCAATACAGTGAATCTTGAAAATTAAACCATTTGACTGAAAGGCATTGGAAGTGATTGATTTAAAACTCGATAACGATTAGTTGAAAGGCCAATGTTCCAGGTGAGCGATACAGGCCCCTTGGGCCTCTTGTTCCAGGCTCATGTATAAACCCTGTCAAATTGGGTGAAGAAAATTCAAATATTTGTTTATTGAGCTCCAATTGTAGCTCAAGAGAAGACATTTTTTGACAATTTACAACCAGAATGACCGGCTTGGTTATCGAGCCAGTAAAATAGTCTTCTCTTAGCCTTCAAGTGGACATTCCTCAAGACCATTACAGAGGCCTCAAGACCATTACAGAGCCTGAATTTGGCCGACTTGACCATTAACAACTTAAACAGACATGTGTAGAAACTATTTATATTTATCCAACTGTGATTAGCGCATATGAATTACGCCTCGGCTTACAACATTTAGATGTAACATAGATAATTGAACAGGGTACACATGGTGATTGGGAAAAGCTTATTCAAGGGAGACAAACCTCAATATTACATAATTACCCATGCAGAAACAAGATTACCATCCCTTTATACAAATTACGGTGAAATACAATATACTGGTAGCTGAAATGTACTGTCGGTCAGCTATTACTATAAATAGGCTCGATAACTGATCTCTTGGTCTGAAAATGGAAATTTTCTATGAGAAAATTGAATTTTTGAACAAATTTTAGGGTTAGAGGGTTAATGTTAAACAGTAGTCAGCGCAAGGAATTGTGGAATATAGAAGTCATGTACCTGCGGCTCGCCTGTGACAAAGTATGGCCTCTTCATATTTCTCAGCTTTCATCATCCGGTCGGCTTGGCGTCCTTGTTGATGACCCTGCAATAGTGAACATTGAATTCAGAATCAGTTTATCATTTTAGACCTATGTACTTCACCTTTCCAGAGTATCCATCTATCAATCTGATGTCATAATCAGCTAAGCTACTATTTAATAAACATGCTGTTGAATATTTTGAAACTAATTTAACTGGACGCTGTTGATGCCATACAGCGTACAGTTAAATTAATTTCAAAATATTCAACAGCATGTTTATTACGGTAAATAATAGGCAGCAACATCGCCCAGTCAAATTAGTTCCAAAATATTCAAAATACTTTTCTGGAAATTGAGTCAGGGAGTTCAGAGATCAATTGATCCCAACACGAGTGAGGTGTTGGTGGAACTTAGCTAGAGATGGGCAGGGCATTGATAACAAGAGCGCCGCCTAGCGGGGCTTAATACGCCTGTCTTTAATGAATTTTAATATTTTCATGGAGTATAACTCTGGCAAATATGGACAGATCTCGCCGAAATAAAATCATGACACTCGTCTCTATGTATATGTTCACTGGAAATTGAATTTTAAATGTAGGTTCAAAACTCCCTGAGATCTGGCCCAGGAAATATTTGTTGACAAATTTTACTCTTCAGGGGGGATAACACTCACAAATACGGATGGATCTCACGGAAACAAATTCATGATGCATCGTCTCCACCAAATATGTGCACTGGAGCTAAAATTTCAAATGTAGGTTGAGAAGTTCTTGAGATATGATCCAGGCAAGAAATTTTTGACACATTTTACACATTTCATGGGGTATAACTCTAGCAAATCTTGACAGTCTCGACGAAACGAAATCATGACACTTTGTCTCCCTCTACTACTATGTGCACTGGAGCAAAAATTTCAAATGTAGATTCAGAAGTTTTTGAGATATGACCTGGACACAAAATATTTAACGCATTTTAGGGGGGATAACTCTATCAAATATTGACAGTTCTCGATGAAATAAAATCTTGACACATCGTCTCCACCTAATATGTGCACTGGAGAATAAATTTCAAATGTAGGTCAAGAAGCTTTTGAGATATGTCCCGGACACAGATTTGCTAACAGACGGATGGAATGACAGACAGACACCACGCCATCACATAATATGACCCATTTTTTTTCAATACGGGCATATAAAAATGGAAAGGTCCCTTATAACCTGTAGTGTCGTGAGGAAATAGTAAGTACAGTGAGTCAGTGACCCTTTCCAACTTGGCAATCCTAACATGACAAAAGATATATTAGAATGAATATACTGTTGTAGATATATTTTTTGTACCTAAGTTCCCTGACAGATGTTGGTGCCTATCTTATCAACAATCTTCAGTCAAATTACATTACCGTAAACCCCTAATGGCCAAACTGGCCAAAACAGGCCTTTACAGTGGCCTTGAGGATTGCCCATTTGCAGACTATTTTTCTTCATTACAATGTATATCACTGAAATGACTGGCTCTAAAACTGAAGCAGTCATTCCAGTAGTAAATTCTCAAAAAGCCTTCTTGCAAATAGACATTCACTAATAAATTGTAATATTCTTGACAAATCCTGTGCATAAAAGGGTTAACTGATGTGGTTTGATATTGGTTTAAACGTGATTTATTTTGTTCAGATGGAAGCGCGATAAGACTTAGAGTCTTATGCCCGTGTCTCCCATACACATACAGATTATACAAAACTTTTTTACAACAAAATGGCGGCAAATCATAATAGTTTAATTAATTGTAGTCTATTAGTGTGCATAAGTGTGTGGATGTTGAGTGTGAGGTGGGGGAGAGTAGGAAGAGAGACCAAGATAGAGAGAGAGGGGGAAAGGAGGGGAGAGAGGGTGAGAGGAATAAGATCAAATGGAAGAATAGCAGAGGTGAGCTCTAGGTGCTGCCTTCGCCCCGACCTGTACGTGTTGGGCTGCTGTCCTTTTACCCCTTAAACTATAAGTTCGCTAACGGGAAGCTACTGAAAGTGGTTGGTGTTAATTATGTATTGACATACCGTATTACATATCAGTTTGTTCATTTCCAAGTTGGCAGAGTAAGTCCCGTATAGAAGCTGGTTGACCGTAAGATTAGCAAGAGAAATATCGTTCAAGGCAAGCTGATTTTGGGAAACGACTCTGCTCATTAAAAAGGGCACAATGTAAGAGGTAGTGGTTTGTAGATTCATCAATGTTCCCGCCAAGAACAACTGGCAGATTCTGACAGAAAGTTGTCAAATCGATGTCGGTTTAAAGAACTACAACCGTTTCGGAGCCTGCATAGCATTATGTTGGCAAACCTCGGGTCTACGTAATACCACTCAGGAGGTTGTCGTATGGGTGACATAGCCTTGAGTTTGCTTTTAAATTCTAGAAGAGTGACAGAATCGCTCACCGGCACAGGAAGCATATTCCAGGCGCGGACGGTTGCTGGGAAAAAGGATCCATAGAAGAGCTCAGTACGGCAGCGGAATGGAGTGAAAAAATTTGGATGACGGATATTGTAAGGATTTTGTGCTTGGGCTAGGGTGGGAAGATGGTTGACCAGAACCTCACAGGTCACCCCGTTAATAATTTTAAATAGCATAGATAATCTATGAAATCCACGTCTACTTGACAAGGTTTCGATGCCTGTTTCTAAGTACAGGTCTTCAGTGCTCGCACTACGTATCATTCCACATACCATTCTGAGAGCATCTTTTTGGATATCCTCTAACCGAATTACAAGATATTGTGGAATATTATCCCACACAACATCTGCATATTCTAAAGATGGTCTAATAAATGTTTTGTACATGATCTCGAGACATTTACGGTCTAGAATATATTTTAGACCTTTAAGTAAGGAGAGTTTGTGTTGAGCGTTTGCTATGAGATTACTACACATGGTTAAGCCAATTCCCTTTGTTATTAAAGGTAATGCTGAGGTGCTTATGATCAGTTGACGGTAGAATTTCAGAATCTTTGAAGTTGATTGAAAATGATGTGGGCTCGTTGCGCAGGGAAAAAATAGAGATGTAGTTTTTGAGGCATTAAACTCGATGAGCCACATGTTTGCCCAATGCGTCATGGTCAGTAGATCGTAATCGAGTGTGGCAGTGTGTTCTTTTAGATCATCTGACATTACATATAGGCACGTGTCATCAGCAAAAAGCCTAATATTGTGAATTATATCGCTGGGCATGTCATTAATAAAAACTAAGAATAACAAAGGACCAAGCACAGAGCCTTGTGACACTCCAGCATGTAAACGAAGTAGGGTGGACTCATTGCCGTTTATAACTACTCGCTGGTATCGGTTTCCAAGATTATTTTCGAACCATGTAAGTAGATTTCCACAGATACCCAAATTCCTAAGTTTCTGTAGGAGGCCGTGATGCCATACTCGATCAAAGGCTTTATATATATATATCGAAGAATAGAAAGATTATTTCCTTTTGATCGTCAAGGGCCTGAGTAATATCAGTGTAGATATCAAGCAGTTGGTTTACTGTAGAATGTGATGGAAGAAAGCCAGACTGCTATAGAGTGATATCGTGTCTAATATAGTTATAGATATGTTTAAAAACGGTTCTCTCCATAACTTTACTAAGACAACTCAACAGTGATATTGGTCGATAATTTGAACATAAGCTCTTGTCTCCTTTCTTGAAAATAGGGGTTACATTAGCGATTTTCCAAGAAGTGGGGAACTGCGCACTAGAAAGTGAGTAATTAAAGAACTGCGCTAGTAATAAGAGTTTCAGACTTAATTTATCCGGACCAACAGCTTTAGACGTGTCCAGATTGGACAGTACATCAGAGATGTCACTGTTTGATATTGTAATTGAGTGGAGAGTATTGTCCATATACATAGATAGAGGAGGTAAGTTGGCATTAGCATCGTCAATAATGGCGATGCTAGAGAAGTACCGGTTAAGGAGGCTTGCCTTTTCTAAAGAGCTGTAAGAGAATGAGCCGTCATTGCATTTCAGAGGCGGCATTTCGCTAAAATTAAAGTTAGTATCACATAGGAACGTCTTGCATATTTTCCACCACTCTTTAGAACCTGTGCGTCCATGCCTTATTTTTTCAGCTAATTTATTTCTGAAGTTTTCTTTCGCTGTTCGGACTAATGTATTGATGAGGTTACTCTGTTTTTTAAAGTTAGCCACGTCTTGCTCTCGGTTAGTTTTTCTTGATATCTTGAACAATTTTTCCCTGACTCTCATTTCATGCTTTATTTTGCTGGACATCCAGACTTTATCGTTTGGGTTTATAGTTATAGTTTTATTTGGGACACTAATACTAGCAGCGGCGATAATGTTTGTAGTGATTGTCTGACACCAAATGTCGACGCCATTAACATCGGAGATGTTGTTCCAGGGTGCGTTAGTTAAGTGATCCCTGAATAAATCCCAATCGGCTTTCGCATAGTCCCATATATGGCGAGTGTATGTTTTACGTTTAGGTATGGAGGATGATAAAACCAAATATACTGGAGTATGATCACTACAAAATGGCGCAAGTACTCCACTCTCTTTTACTATTCTGGCACAGCTGATAATAATTGGATCAAGTAATGTATTTGAAATGGGTCGGGTTGGTTCTTGTATTAACTGGTGGAAGCCAAACGTAGATATGATGTCATGTAGATGATGCTTAGATGGATTGAGATCGTCGTTAAAATCGCCGAGTAAGACAAGATTTTTGTTTGGGTTTAAGTCGCGAACATTCTCAATACTGTCGGTGATAGTTTGCCATTTGTCAACACTTGTGTTAGGCGGCCGGTAGATTACACACAATAATAAACCACGGCGGTCGTGAATCTCAATCAATATCATTTCAATGCCACGACATTCATATTCAATATAACGGGTAGATGCCACGTTGTTAGAGATATAGACGCACACGCCTACCCACGGCTGCTGGCGGGCCATCCGATAAGGCTCCTGGAAACCAGGTAGTTTGATTAAGCTATTGTTAACATTTTGGGTAAGGTGGCTTTCAGTAATGGCAATGATGTCAAAGTTGGACAGATTAGCTTCGATAAGATGTATTTTATTTTTGAGGCCGCATACATAGAGGTGGACAACAGACATTTCTGAACAGTTAGTAGGGCCTGGATTAGTTTCTACATCGCCAGCCAAAGAAAGGAGAATGTAAATTATTAAACAGGTCAATACATTACTCAGGTAGTAATTAAGGAGTGATAGGAGGGCTGTGTAAATTCCTCGAAGCCATCCAATTATTTATCGCAATGGAGGTGGGGTAGCTCGATAGTGCTTGGGTTTGATAGAGTGGCAGTTAAAAAGCCCAATAGCGGCACGGTAACTTGCTATCTCATTATCCATTGTCAATTGGGTAAATCACCGAAGGCCATTTGCACTTGCGGCAGTAAGGCAGAGGCAGACTTGAAGATCAACATATAGAGCTCCATAGATAGTAGGGAGAGGGTGGTAGGAGTAAGAGATATGACAGATAAAGAACATGAAGGAATAGAGGACAAATAAAGACAGAGTCATTAAAGGCTTAGGTGGTAAGGTAAGGCGCTTGTGAAGTAATATTGAGAACCATTGGCTGATTTGCAGAATTTTTCTTGGTGTGTATTCAAACAATGGTTGGATTTGGATGATGGCCTAATCTAGTGTGGCAGAGTGGTTCAGGGCAATAATAAATATAAACTGTTGAGTATTATGGAACAGAGTTGACGGGGGCCCGGTGCTGCATCAGGCAGCAAAAGTCCTCCGATCAAAATATTAAACAAGAAATCAGTGTTGCACTGATGATATATTGTCATGACTCAATCGTAAGTGAAAAATTCTAACCACCAATAATATGATTCATGTATTCTACTGTTGAATATACAATCAAAATTCTGGAAGACGCCCGGGTGCAGCCTCGTACAGCAACAGTCCCCCGACGAGTCAGTTCCAAAATATTCGTGTAATTATTCTAACATTTCCGTTGTAGGCCTGCAGTTACTAGTGTATACGGTTGAAATTGGTAGGCTGTGTTGTATTCAAACTAGGCTTGAATTTGAATGATAGCCTAGTCTAGTGTGACATGTAGTTCAAGGCAACAATAAATGTAAACTGTTGAGTGCATGGAGCAAAACAAAATGGGGCCCGGCGCTGCCACAGGAAGTCATGTATTGTGACTAGTAAATATACACCAGATCGAATAGTGAGCTGGTGCTGTCCCATGCAGCAATGGCTTCCAATCAATATGTTCAGTAAATAACTCATAGCATTGTAAGCTGGTTGGATGTATAGCGCATCGAAAGAGGACTCGGCGCTGGCACAGGCAGCTACGGCTTCCAGTCAAAAATCTTCCGCATAATATTTCATGCATTGTAAACTGTTGAATATACAGAAATCAAGTGGGGACTCGATGCTGCCCAAGGCAGCAGTGGATTCCAGTCAAAACAATTTTCGACAAAAATAGTTCATGCATTGTAAGCTGTTGAATATACAGTGAGAATTCTGAAGGGAACCCAGTGCAGTCCCAGACACCAACATATTACATCCAGAAAAGTTGGGGATACTATTTCTTACATTGTAGTTTTACCGTTACAAGTGTTTACGAATGAATCGGGGTGCGTGAAATCAACGGAAGTGCGTTACCAGGCCATAGCATAAAGGTAGCAGTTTATGATTACATGAGTAATTTCATATTTTAACATTATAATAAATCGTTAGTGTCAACCAGATGCGTATTATAAACACCATAACGCAAAGCTAGACAACCGCACGGGCAAGGAATGTTCACCACACAGTACAGAGTAGAAATAAATTAAAAATTAAAACCCAGATTATATAAATCTGGATTTTATATACAAAGATGAGTCAGACGTTCATCCGCGATCGTCCCCTGCGCCCATCACTGATAAGATCGCGCTGCGGCTGCAATGGATGCCGCACATTCGTTTCACACTGTTATATAACAATACATTTGATGCATGAATACCTTCAAATTGATAATATATGAAATTATATAAATTGGTGATTTCATCCAGTTGCGTATTTGGATGTCTCACATCCCTAGACAACCGCGCAGGCAAAACATGTTGTACAAAAAACCCCAAAAAAATCAGCACATCCCAGAATCAAGCAAGGGCGTGTCCAGAAATTGAACAGAAGCATGTTAGTACACTATTCTGTTAATAATCAGGGCACTGTGTGGAGACACCGCTGTTACAGCCACAATATATTCAGTCCAACCGTGCTTCCATGCATGAGACGATCGCAAGACCACGCCCAAACACATCTCTCATTGACATTGACTTATTTTAACCCTTTAGTGACTAAATTCATTGCTGAAAATTTTAAATATTTGCTTTTTGAATGCTCATCTGCAGGCCAAGAGAAGACAACCCCCAAAAACCTACCACCGGCACGATTATCGGGCAAGTTATTCCAGCTGCAAATTTCCAAAATTACTCCTCTCCCGGTCCGCAAACGAGCAAACCCCTAGAGCAAGAGGAGGCCGGTGTTATCCGGTATCATCACCAAAGGCTTAAACCCAGATTGAAAATTTGGATTTTATATACAAAGATGTGTAGGGCGTCCTCTCACGATCGCCCCATGCACAGTGCACCCGCTAGCTACGATCTTATTGCGACTACTATGAATGTCGCACTGTATGTGTTTAGACAAGTTGCACTAATATGGCATCTAGCTGGGTTGTCGAAGATGTAAAGGGTAGTGGGTGGAGTAAATGGAATGTTAATTTAGTTTGTTTCCAGTAGACAAAAATCGAAACAGGACAGGGATTAGGCATACATTTTTTTCTGGATCACACTGGCTACTCGGGATGGGCACATTCATCTTAGTTGTTTTATGTACAGTCACTTCAGGTTCAGATTTGGTCAATGTCTTCATTATCTAGGCACTGTTTCTTTTGGCCACCATCCGTCAGTCTGAAGAAAATATTGCCGTCAAAAGACCATGCACTGTGTACCTTCCCATCATGCTTTAATTTCAGCAGCTTCTTTAGCATAATGTACCGCTTCTTTGTTAGATCTTCATTTATGTAGACACGACAAAGTTCTGGTTTGGATGATAATACCCGCCTGGTTCAGAGAAATTTGGCACGTTTTCTATATGAAATGAATTTGACTATAATCTGTTTCTTGTCGGGGCCGATAAAATGTGATCGGGCTATATCACCTGTAGACACTGTCACATTGGCCGCTTTTGCCACACGAATTACTGCGTCATCTGTGGACTCCTGAGCATCGAGCACCAAGCCATTAATTCGGAGGCTCTCGCGGCGACTGTATTGCTCCGATCGATCGTGAAACAACTCATTGCTGCGAACAAGATTAACCATTGTCCGTTCAGTTTTTGCTACCGCTGATGACATGTTAGTAATTATGCGATCATAATCTTGTACTTTGCGCTCGAGGCTTGCTATTTTTTCACATTTGTCGTTGACAGTATCAGTTAGGGTTTCGATTTTGCGTTCAAGACTGGTTATTTTAATATCCCGCTTCTCGAGCGCCTCAAAGAGTGGGGCAATTGTCTTACTTAGAGCTGCCATTTATTTCCTTGTAATGACGTCAATCGCATCATCAGCTATGGAAAGCGAAGGTGGTATTCCAATAATATAATCAAAACGAGGCTGAGTTAAGTTTATTTGTGTATTACAAATGGCTGCTATTTTGCATATTCAATGTTGTCAGCAACTACGATTTTCAGATTTAACTTGTCTTCATTGGAACAACATTTAATTGAGCATGGAAGGATAACTATACTAAGCACAGTAGGGCTATGTATATAACACATGGACATATATTTACTGCAATAATAGTGCCGAAAATGATTGCTTTTGACTACCATGAATACGGACATGAAGAGACCAGACTTGTCAAATTCGCATGAAATGCTTTATTATCAAATTATTACAATATATAAATTGTCAATACCGTCACTGACGGTATTTGACGATATTGGCGTTTTTTTAGAAATGAGACGATAACGATAACAATAATATCGCGATTTTCCCGGTTTTATCGGGAAACCGCCCAGCTCTAACTGCAGGTATTATTAATTGAACCACTAATTTCCATGCTTACAGTTGTGTCAGATCTCAGAATAATGAGAAGAGTACTGAGAAACATGACGTCGGCTGAGAATGGTTGACAAATTGCGGAGATGAAATGAACACATCCACTGAACAGCTATTATTGACAGCTTGCTATGATAAATCTGAAAATACCCGGTCAGACCTACTTGCATTTTACTGAACTCTGACACATCAGCGGCGGTCAACACAACTCATCCCATAATGAAGGTATACAGACACCCGCTCTATTCCTATATAAGTCTATGAATAAGATATTATTGACTTGCTGAATGCAAGTTTTCATGTCTAGTTTAAGCCCAGATTCCTTCCCTGTGGACAAGCGTTGAAGTGAGGCATGTTATGCTAGGTACCTGCTATTAGGGATGTAGTTTATTCATAAGCATATGAAACTGGCTTATCTACAACTGACGGAGGGATAAGATCTCCAGCAATAAATAGCATAAGTGCATCAGTGATTTGTTTTTGTAGAGGGTCAGTTGAATTATACTTCTTCGGCCTGCTTATGAGACTGTTGTTTGCTACAGCAGTGGGCAGCTTCCAGACAAATTGTTTTCATAATATTTAACATGGAGAATAAAAAGTGGTCATTTATGTCGTTTGAGATCAAATGTATTATTGGATATTATAGAAAGATTAAAGCAACAAGTTAGTAATTACGGTAACAATTCTCTTAGTAGTGAAAGTTTAAATAAATTAAACACATTCTTTGAGCTAAAATTATTTTAGTTTGAAAATGATTGGACTGAAAGTTCTTCTTTTTTCTTCTTTTGATTCGCTGATCATACCGCCAGTCCTGTAAGTGACTGTCGACATGATCATAAGCGCTAAGTGCGTGGATCCATGGTTTATTAGAGTGCGCCGTGCTGCTTGGAACCTCCGTCTTCAGCACTCGAGGTTTCTGTCAGGGTTACCTCACCCTTACCTCCTTTAGTCGCCTCTTACGACACGCAGAGGATACAGAAGGTGTATTCTAAGCCCCACCTTAGTGACCTACAGGGCAAGGACTGAAAGTAATTTCGTTTAGCGATAACTACCTTTTAATCAGATTGTTTTCAAATTGACATCCTTGATGACAAAATCTCTACATCATTGACTAATATATACTATTAAATTAGGCTTGCACAAATTTTGCTTTGAAACATTGCAATCGATTTTATTTTTAAAATCATGATTTTGGATTAAAGCGGGCGTGTGCGTTATCATATTGCCGCGAGAACATGGAACCCGCGTAAAATATGAGATGGGAGTATCCGAGTATAAATAATAAATAAATTTTAACGGTTTATCACCACGAAAACTGGTAATAATTAGTGACAGGCAGATGTGGAGAGATATTTTACCAAATTCAATGGTGAATCCATATCATAGATCAATTAAAGTAGGTTCAGTTCAATCATTGTATCATTTCTTATACATATATATATAAATAAGTGGTCATAGTACAAAAATTTCCTTTATCCATTTCTTCTTCCTGTTTCGTAAATTCCGCATGTGATACATAGAGTTATCTATAGGCTTGTTAAGCGATGACGTATTTTCGGGTTCAGCTCGATTGTTAAATACACAAAACAATGCTATTGTTTAACAACAAGTATGACGTCATAAACACGTACTTATGATGTAATAAAGCAAACTACACACTTCCGGGTTGCGAACCACGCACAGTGACGCTATGCTTAAGTTAAGTTAAGTAGATGTCAGAACGTAGGCATACATGCCTTTATGTTCTGCTCCTGGATTGTGTCTGATATTTGTAAAATTATTTTAAAACATCATTAAAGGGATATTCCACTGGGGTATTTTATGCATCTGGCGTAAAGTACTCATTCTCCGCATTAATTTGAGACCAAGAGCACAATTTTATGCCAACAAATAAAAAATTTTCCTCAATTTAAAGTGCTAAAGTAACCAGTAGATAGAGGCGCCATTTTGGACAAGCTGCTGACGTCACCGACACACCTCCTCTCTTTGCCCGATTGAGGATAGCCATAACCAGGGGAGGTAAATCTTTGATCTCGTGGATAATTAGCGTACTGCCTAAACAACTGACACTTTGTCACAGTGTTTGGAGGAAATTAAAGTGCAATTATAGTGTCCCTATGATCGCGCCAGTCATTGTAGTGCTAAAATGTCAAAAATTGTCTTCTTATGGGCAATTTCTATTTTTTAAAAACATTGAAGGGTTATGCCAGGAGCATGTTTGCAATCAACCAGCTACAACAAATTCTTGAAAATATGTTAGTTGAATAAATGATGAAAATAATTTCTCTGAAAGCTGTTGCTATTCCAGTTTCAAAATATTCAAAAGGCGGTAAATAAACATTTAAAAATTTGGGATCAATTAGTCAACGCTTTCAAGGACATAAAAGCAGAAAGCTTAAAATTTACCCTGCATAGGCCTATTGTGTGAAACTAATTAGTCTGGAAGCTACTGCAACATAATTCCAGGCAAATTTAATTCACAATATTAAACACTCTGCATAGTTATTTTAAAATTGGGAGTAAACGTTCCAAATGATTAATAACGCTGGATTTCAATAGTGTGAAAGCACTAAATTACTAATTATGTCTAGCGTACACTTGTCATTATTTACTAGCTGTCACATACTATAGTCTACGAAGTAAGATGACAGGCGATTGCCTATAATTGACCGACTGGACAATCAGCAACATCGTTTCATTTTGGTTTGCAAATCCCATTTTACAATTGATGCAAGCAAATACTGATGTTAATTGTCGAGCTTGATTCTGTTATATTAAAATTAAGTACTGCGCCTTTTGTTTTGAAATGCATGACACATTATTTTTAAATTATACAGACTATATGTTCTACACTTGTGTCTTCCAAATTTAAATGTGGAAGATATCCATCCAGTGCCGATGTTATGAAGCCATCTTTCAGTTAGCTCCTTTTTATGCGGATGCTTCTGTGGATCTTTCCATGATAGTTTCTATTGCTGCAAGCCCATGCTTGACATGGGGACATGTTGCGATTTAACCATCTCATGCCAGCACTGGCCTCTGCAATCGTCAAGTTGAGGACGCAAGTCAAGAGAAGGCTATTTTTGAGAATTTACAACTAAAACAACTGTCTCAGTAACAGAACCAGCCATTCCAGTAGTCAATTAAAAAAAATAGCCTTCACTTGGCCTGCAAAATGGACATTCAATAAGGAAATATTCTGATTTTCCTGACAGAATTTGGTCAATAAAGGGTTAATTAATATTCGGCCTTCATAACGCGAAGTAAACAGGTAAATCTAAAAGCGCTGGCGATATTTTGCTGGTGTGTCGTTGACGTCATAATTTCGCGGTTTCTCACTCTTGTTGCGAGAAAATGGATGCGCCCGAGGTGTCACGTTTTCGAGCGTTTTGGGCATATTCATTTTATTATTTCTCGGCAATGGAACAGCATATTTTATATTTCTTTGCGGCAACTATTTCGGATTCTTGTATATTTTTAGTTGACTTATTCCCGATTTTCACTGGAATTTCCCTTTAAGTAGTTCAGATTCCGGAATGTTTTATGTTAGCATTCTTCTAACTGTTTCCCTATCTATATATATACACATAAACAATTATACATACAAATCTATTACATATATATAGCATGCATATAATATATAGACATTTCTCTTAAAACTTGAGAAACCTTGATTACATTAGGCTACTTTTATTAAAAATATACACAACTATTAAAGATAGGCTGGCACAGGTACCACGCCCAATCTTTACCACTACGCTATCCCAATGTGGACTGGCGTGATTTCATGCCCAATCCACTTGGTCCAGCAGCAGTATCTACATTACATTTAATTAGTTGTTGCCTATTACAATACATTTCAAAAGAAATACAATAATTGAATTGAATGATTGGCGCGGCTTACAAAATGTATCACACCCAACCCTTCCACAGCTTTGAATATGCAATCTACATGTCATCTTGATCTAGCTCTTGAATAGAAATTGTAATCTGCATTGAAGTCATATTTCATTTCCTGATCTTTCTAGTACCGATCAAGTCTACCTTCAAAACACTGTAGGCTTGGTGCATTTACCACTTCATAAGGAAGATTATTCCATATATCGGTGACACGGTTCATGAATGAGTACTTCCTAATGTCAAGTCTATTGTGGTTCTTATAAATTTTATAATTGTGCCATCTTGTGTCTGCACTGTTGTGTGTGAAGAAGTTTTCAGTAACGCGTCTGTCATAAATCCCATCCATTATCTTGTATGTTTCAATGATGTCCCCTCAAAGCCGTCTGTACTTTAGGGTTGGTAGTTGCAGTCGCTTCAGTCTCTCTGTGTAGCTCAACTCTCTTAGTGATGGTACACACTTTGTGGCCCATCTCTGAACTTTTTCCACAGTAGCTATGTCACTTTTCTTATATGGTGACCACACACACACTGCATATTCAACTTGAGATCTCACAAGTGCCTTATAAAGTAAAGTAAAACTGTCCTCATCCAAGTAGGTAAATGTTCTGCGAATAGCCGCCATAATTCCTACGGCCTTGTTCACCTTTGTTTGCATATGCTCTCTAAAGCTGAGTTGTCTGTCAACAATTATTCCAATGTCCTTTTCACTATCGACAGTTTCCAGGTATACTGCGCCACCTTTGGTGTTATATAGGTTGTATCTTTTGTCTAACTTAGTAATATCTGGTTCCCACTTCGAGAACTTTACTCTTCTCCGGGTAGAAACGTAATAACCATGTCTCTATCCACTCGTAAAGTGCGTCCAAATCTTGTAGGATGGCAGCATCTTGATCATTGTTAGTCTCTCTATATACCTTTGTGTCGTCTGCATATAGGTAAGCTTCTGACTTTACACATTCTGGTAGATCATTTATAAAGATCACAAACAGTACAGGGCCTATGACACTACCCTGTGGGACTCCACTTGTCACGTCATGCCATGTGGAGCACGATCCGTTTACTGACACTCTCTGCTTTTGACCACTTAGGAAGTCTTCAACCCAGGAGCACATCAACTGACTCACTCCATATCCTTTCATCTTTGATATCAATCTCCGATGTGCTACAGTGTCAAATGCTTTCATGAGGTCCATATAAACGACATTTATCACCCCACTTCTATCCAATATTTCTGTCCACTCATCCAGTACTGTAATCAGCTGAAGAGTGGTAGATCTCCCACTTACAAAACCGTATTGTTGCCTACTAAGAAGACTACGTTTATCCAGATGTTCTATTAGTCTGCTTCGAATGAGTTTTTCGAATACCTTGCATATAACGTTGGTTAGGCTCACTCGTCTATAATTTCCTGGGCACCTCTTCTCCCCTTTCTTGTATATTGGTGTGATATTGGCAATTTTCCATTCCCTTGGGACAGCTCCAGATTTAAATGAGGTATTGAAAATGATTGTCAATGGGGAGTATATTTCCTCCCGCAATTCATATAGCACTCTAGGGTGCATACCATCTGGTCCTTGTGACTTGGTGCAATCTAGGTTACACAGTAATTTGTGTACTTCTTTAGTCCTCATCATCCGATTTCTCTGAGTACACCCTCTCCTCAAACAGAGGAAGCTCACCTGTGGGCTCATTTGTAAAGACACTGGTAAAAAATTCTGCTAATACTTCAGCCTTCTCTGTATCCGAGCTTGCCACTACTTTCACTCCGTCTCTGTCTGCGGTCAGTTCAGAAATCCCGGTCTTGCACTTTCATCTTGAGTTTGCATATTTCTAAAATAGCTTCGGGTTTGCCTTGGCGTTTCTTGCTATTTCTTTCGCTTTGTTTCTTTTGGCCTTCCTAATTGAATTTTTTGCTTTATTCCGAGCTTTCGTGTACTGGAGTCTATCCTTCTCGCTATGTGTTCTCATAAACTTGTTCAATGCCCGTCTTTTCCTTTTGATATCTTTCCAGGTCTCTGAGGGGGGACAGGTGGCTTAGATATCCTCTGACCAGTAGATCTGGTTCTACATCTAGGAATATGTCTCTCTTGTGCCTTCTGCAGTACTTCCATGAACATAGCCAGCATATCATCAACAGATTTTCCTTCAAGTAGATTTATCCAATCTATTTGCATAGATTTTCTCATCTTCTCATAGTTCCCTTTTTCGTAATTAAATCTTGTTTCATTTGTGCTATAATCTTCGTGATTACATATTATATCAAAATTGATAACTGCATGGGTCACTTTTACCAATAGGCAAGTCATAATCTATATCTGCTATGAGGCCATCATCATTGGTTAACACTAGGTCCAATAGACTTGGAATATTTGCTCCTCTCGCTCTAGTTGGTTTGGTGATCTTCTGGAACAGAAAGCTGTATCTCACGCTCTCCAAGAGAGCTACCCCTTTCTCATCACCAGACCATTTTTCCCAGTCTACTTTAGGGTAATTGAAATCTCCAACTATTAAGATACCTTGCCCATACTAGCTAGAAACATAGGTGGCGCTGTATTTTTGTCCATAGCAGGGCGCTTGCTCAGCTGCCAAAAGAATAGATGGGTGCTATTATCTTAAATGCAAAAATAACATGCCTGTTTCATACACGCCATATAATTGTATGAATAGGGTCAAGTTCGACTCGCTAACTACAGTCAGTTTGCTGGTTTACTGATCATGCGCAGTTGCTATGCCCAGTCGAACTTGATCGTAGTCGACTATTGTTCGTTGGTACCAGGTTCCCTATTAAATTACTATTGTAGAAAATTTGGAACCGGATACCAGTCTCCATTAACCCTTTCTGTCGTCTGTTTTGATGACCTACGAAAATGGGTTATTTTTGTCCGCTAAGACGTCAAAAAGCGTTCATATGGCATAACGTGGGAAGGAATATGGGCTTGGGAACATTGACATACAATGGGAAAGCATAATTTCATCAAACCTAAGTTATTTAGTGAAATATTTACACTTTTATATGCATTTATTCGTGGCAAGCGATCGGTGTCCACCATTTTTAAAATTTACGCAAATATCGCACTGACCATCTGAACCGAGGTCGGGTGTTCGGTTGACAATAGTTGACTAGCTAGTTAACTATTTTAAGTTCGGCTGGTATTCTAGTTAGCTATAGCTAACTATGGTTAGGAGTCGAACTTGACCTAGGTTTAAAAAGGGAACTGAAATTAACATTTCACGAGTATATACGCATTCTGTTTTATGTTAGCGATCAATTGTAGCTCATTAAACATACACATATCAGTTTTCGTAAGACAGATATTGCATCAATACATGACTTCCACTTGCAGTCTATCGTTATTCAGGCCTTGAAATTATGATGAGCAATTGGCCAACAGCAGTAGTGATCAATAGATTCTTCAAACCATACTTATTATTATGTTAACTCAATTTTGTTTACTGAACAGCAGTGTTACTCAAGCCTTTGTTTGACAGATTTGATTATGAAAAATTTAATTTTCTCAAAGATAATGTCCATTTGCAGACCAAGAGAAGACAATATTGGACACATGTTGTATTAATGCCTTAGACACTCATTCACTGTCTGGTTCTCTGTCTCCCTTCTCTCTGTCCCTATCTGTTCTCTCATCTTGCGATGCATGCATTACATCTACAAGGTACTTGATCGTCGCAGCTCATCTCTCCCAAGGGGCATTAGCTGTAGTGGTTCAACTCCACTGGGTGCCAGAAAACAATGCATGTTACATAAGACTCTCTCCCTCCCTCCCTCCCTCCCGCCCGCCCTCCATCCCTGATGTGGTGTCCTAGGCGCGAATCCAGGTGGTGGTGCTGGGGAGAATGGCGTGAACGTGGATGCTGGTCTGCGTGTTGGTAGTGGTGTTGATGGTTGTTCCTGCTGATGTTCTCTCTGATACCTCATCTGTGATGGTGATTCCCAACGATAATGTTGAGCGCGATATGTTGGGTTGGATCCGCCGAATACTGCTCTGATGCGGGTCCATAGATGGGTGTTGGTCTATAGACTGGTGGAGGCGTACTGTGTAGACGATGCGGATGTTGTATTGGCTGTTGTGAAGGGTGTTCTTCATACGGAGGTGGTCCAGGAGTCTGATAGGGGTGGTGCATGCTGTGTGATGTGTTTCTTCTGGAATATTGTTGAAACGGAGGGGCCACATCTCCCAATTCATATCGTGGTACTGATGGATATCACAGTGATGACATTTGTATTGGAGGAGATGCGGGACATGGTGCATGAGGTGCCGGCCATTGGTCACCCTGTGATGATGTTGGTGAACATAATGGTCGTGAAGAATTAGTATGCCCCTTAAGGGTCTTTGTCGTGGTCAACCGCGATCCGGCAAAGGTGTTGGGTGCCTATCATGGATATCTGACAATGTGATGTATTGAGTACCCGCCTGCGACCCATCACGGAATGCCCCCCTCGCTGATCTGTGAATACTCGTGTAAATACGGTGCTGGATGTTTTACACTGGGGAAATTTCTAGCATAGTCCATATCTAGAGATTGCTGACTGTCTGATGAAGGAGACTGTAACGCGTGAGTGTTGAGTGTTGTCATGGGTCCACTTCTCATTCGTGCCCCACATCGGGTGCCACTTGTAGCTTGTGGTGGCATGTGCTGGCCCATTATTTTGCTCCACTCAATTGCACCGCATGTATAGGATGCACGGGAGGGCTGGTTAGCTACGGTTCTCGGGGTAACGGATCCCATATCATGACTCTCCGAAAAGTACAAAGACCAGCTTCTAGAGCCAGTGGAACGATAACGTTCCAGTGGGGCCGTGCGACCATTGCCGCCGAGATTGAACCGCGCGGTCTCATCCCAACTATTTGAGTCACCGGTATGATGGTCCATAACATAATTTATGAGTCTGGACATGATAATTAATCAAAAATATAACTAGTATACAAACTATGGTACTCGTTTGCTAGTGGACGAGAGAAAATATACAGTACATAGAACTAAGTTGGTGTCTTGTTTACGTGGGCTCGTCAGAGGTACCCCACCGATCCGTGTATATCCGTGAGGTATCCCTGCAAGGAAGAATCCTAACGAGGGTACTTATGTAGCTTAATATAAACCATTATACCCATAACAAAAATATTATTGTTGCGAGAGGAAAGTGCCTCGCGCGGGCATCCGTCACAGGAAAATGCCTTCAACGCCGAAGCAGAGGAAGAGAGCTGGAAAAAGGGCCACTCTCTTATTCAATCAAAAGCCAAGTGTAGTTTGTGTCAACCTACTGAAATTATAATTAATATGATGCACGCTGTATTATGTGACGATGGGGTGAGCGATTTCCGATGTATTCAAACGCTGTCATCTTATGTAGGTCCAAGATACTGTATTGGTAGTTGCCGCTTTATTTATGAGGGCCTTCTGCTAAATTCTAACCTACCATTTAGATGTAAGATTTACTTCCAAGCTTTGGCCACATGTTGCAGGGATTTCTACCTATCTTTTGACACGTGAGTCTAACTGGCAAAGATGCTCGGTTTTCCGAAGGTCACCCTACAGAGCATCTCCCTCAGAAAGGCAGCATGTGGACATGTTACGGAGTGACAGCTTCATAATCACATAATGATCCTGTTACATATCACAAAGAAACCACATACAACATCACCAGGACAAGTTACCACTTGCACAAGCAATTTGGAAACTGCATAAGTATTTTATGGTGGGGAGTAAGAGGAAGATATCCATCTCTAGTGACCTTCCCGTGAGGGCGTGTTGGGTTCCAAGACCGCACCAAGTCACTGTACAGAGTTAGATGGACATATGTGTCCTATCCGTCACCAGTGTGTCGGGGAACTAATGTTTGCCTGTCGTTAGGGTTAAGTTTCAGAATGCCCAGAATTTTTTGGATTTATCTAAGCTAACTGGTATCCAAAAATACAGAGGGGAATGTATGCTAAATTGACACTTTGGTCTTCACTGCACAGAAACCCCAATACTTTCCTAGAGTCGGAACATGCCAAAGTTTCGATGGGAGTTCCAAACAATTATTAAGCCTTGCGGCTGGAGGAACGTAGAAAGAGACAATCACTCAATATAATAAGAGACCCTAAGGTATTTGGCCAATTTTACACAATCTAGCCGTTGCGTTGTGTTACATATCCACTACAGCCGGAAAAGAGGTGTACACAAATGTCTCTTATGGGGAGATTGTCCCTTACTACTTTAAAAATATCATATCGAGCTAGAATAGCCAGGTATAGTCGATCACATGTCAGGCTCACGCAAAGTGAACATGAACAGAGACCTCAATATAAAATTGATGCTGGGGAATAGTGATGCGGATATAATGTTGCTGTATAGTATAGCCTAGCATACTTTGGTCCTAGAGATTTTATATAAACAAAACAAAATAACTAGGAGGGCTGCTTGCCATATACATAACTAACTATCACAGTGTCATCAGTAAATCAGGTCATAGGACCTTACAGTGCTCATTAGTTGTAAGCACAAAAATAAGAATATATTTACAGTTAAAAAGATATAAACAAATTTTTAAAATGGCCTCAGGCGGCCAGGGAGGTACCTATTAGTCATCAGTACCTATAACGGAATGAGTGAATAAATATAATAGTACAATAGTATAGCTACTTGAGTACCCATTGGTCATAGGTACGGAAAGAGTTCATAATTCACTGTAGATGCTGCGTTACAGATGAGGAACACAAGATGGCATGATTCTGAAGTTGCTGGGATATCTCCGCAGGCAAACTGTTGATGCGGCTCAATCTTAAGACGGCGAAGAAGAACGACTGCAGATAGATGTCCACTAGATAGTCATAATAACTAATATAATAATTTAAACAGTATGTTAAAAAGTGTCCGTTCGGTAACGGTAGTTTGAAAGTTGTCCATAACATAGAGAGCTACAGTTGTAATTAAACAATGCATGTACATAACTGGGTACACCGCACATGATACATCACATAGCTCTTGCGGCGTACCAGGCAAAGTCCCACCAGACTGTGGACTAAAAGTTAATTAAACACACAACATGCTGCAGCTAATAGGGAGCCACAGTCCGCAAGCAGTTGCCCACGTCTTGCACTGCTCTGACCACACAACCTACCACTTGCTCTCTCTCTCGCCGAAGGGTGGTCTTGATTCTTGATTTTTCGCTCCTTTTATACTACTCGTGATGGCAGAGGCAGGATGCCCAGCCAATCAGCGGGCGATCTGTAGCCAATCAGCATGCAGGTAGAAGGGGCGACAATGATATCACGTGATAGGCACATTCGCCATTCATTTAATACATACACGCGATTACGACGTCCCAGTAATATTTTGAAAATAATTCGAATGAGCCATTTAAGGATAACTCGGCCATTTCTGCTCAGATTTTAAAGAGGTAAACAGTTTTGGATTCCTCGTCTCATTCTGGTCCTGATAGAGCCCCAGAACAACGAGAATGGAGTGATTTAAAGAAATCACGTACACCAACTCGGTACACTTTAAGTATGCATTCTCTCCCAAGGTTGACATGTGTTGTCAGGGAAGCTCTGACGTGCGCACATGCGCGCTGCATGATCTCACAAACTTAGTCGTTTCTTAGAAACCTCTCTCATATGGCTCTATACACGTGTACTATCCTACCTATGGGGGCATGCTTGGAACGTACCTGGAGCGGTCGTTCCGTGGTCATTCTGTGCCCAGCCGAGCTGGGGTGGTTCGTACCCGTCTGGCTGATCCATGCTACACCATGGCAGCAGCCATCCTTGTTACTTGTTTTGGTTATTTGACATAAAATACTAGGACCACAGCACGCTAGGCTATACTACATAGCAACAATAAATCCGCACCACCTTTCCCCCAGCATCAATTTTACACTGAGGTCACTGCTCATGTTCTTATTGTGCGAACCTGACATGTGATCGACTAATCCTGGCTATTTTAGCTTGATAGGATAGGTTTAAAAGTAGTTAGGGACAACTGCTCCTTAGGAGTCATTTGTGTAAGCCTATTTTCCGGATGTAGCAGATATGTAACACCGCACACTGGCTAGATTGTGTAAAATTGTCCAGTTATCTTAGGGCCTCTTATTATATTGAGTGATTGTCTCTTTCTATGCTCCTCCAGCTGCAAGGCTTATTAATTGTCTGGAAATCCCATTGCCACGTTGGCATGTTCCGACTCTGGAAACTATTGGGGTTTCTGAGCGGTGAAAGCCAAAGTGTCGATTTCGCATACATTCCCTCTGTATCTTTGGATACTAGTTAGCTTAGATAACCCCGCCAAAGTAGGAAGCACTGCGAAAACACTATATTTATTTTAGCTGGCCAGTAGTGCATCTCTGGGCATTTTGGAATGTAACCCTAATGACAGGCAAACGCTAGTCCAAGGGATCGTACGTCACATTGTCCGCCCCTGACACACCAGGTGACGGATGGGATGCAGATCTTCATATAACTCTGTACAGTGACCGGGTGCGGTCTTGGAACCCACCACGCCCTCACGGGAAGGTCACTATAGTTGGATATCTGTCTCTTACTCCCCACCATACACCTTTATGCACTTTTCAATTGCTTATGTAATAATGACTTGTCCTAGTGATACTGTATGTAGTTGTGGTATGATATGTAACAGGATTGTTATATGGTTCTGGAGCTGTCACTCCGTAACATTTCCGCATGCTTCCTTTCTGAGGGAGATGCGCCATAAGGTGACCATGCGGACATCGAGCATATTCGCCTGTCAAGCTCATGTATTAAAGATAGATAAAAATCCATGCCAGTTGCGGCCAAAAGCTTGGACATGAACCTAGCAACTAAATGATAGTTTAGGATCTAGCAGAAGGGCCGCATAAATAAAAGCGGAAACTACCAATACAGTATCATGGACTTACATAAGGTGACAGTGTTGAATTCTACGGAAATCATCCACCCCATCTTCAAATAATACAGCGTACATCACATTAATTATAATTTCACTAGGTTGACTCACACTACACACTTAGCATATGTTTGAACAAGAGAGTGGCCCTTTTTGCCAACTCTCTTCCTCTGCTTCGGTGTTGAAGGCATTTTCCTGTGATGGAGGCCCACGCAAGGCACTTTCCTCTCGCAATAATAATATTTTGCTAGGGGTGTAATGGTTTATATTAAACTACATAAGTGGCCTCATTAGGATTCTCCCTTGCAGGGATACCTCGCGGATATATAAGGATCGGTGAGGTACTTCTGACGAATCCACGTTAACAAGACACCAAATTAGTTCAATGTACTATATATTTTCTCTCTCGTACTAACAAACGAGTACCATTGTTTGTATGGTGTTATTTTAATTATTATGTCTAGACTCCTAAACTGAGTTATGGACCATTATACCAGTGACACAAATAGTTGGGACGAGATGGTGAGGTTCAATCTCAGAGGCAATGGTCACACGGCCTCACTGGAACATTATCGTTCCGCTGGCTCTAGAAGTCGGTCTTAGTACTTTTCGCAAAACGGGATCTGTAACCCTGAGGACTGCAGCTAACCAGCCCTCCCGTGCATCCTGTACATGCTGTGCAACGGAGTGGAGCAGCCAAACGGACCAGCGCATACCCCGCAACCTACAAGACTAACACAAGTGAATGAATCACAGACACGGTGCTGTGTATCTACAATTGCAAATGACTATGTGTACTTCATAGCAACGAGTGCAACACCAGCATCTATGACAACGACAGAAATAGAACACAAATCTGCAAACGACATAGAACTAAAATCAGTTCGTCACTTTCTAAGAAGTGGAAATCCAAGTGATTGTCCTCAAGCCTATAATGGATTCAAAGATGAGTTGACATGCATTGGTAAGATAGTGTTAAGACAAACACGTATTGTTATACCAGTTTTTCAAAGAAAACATGTAGTACAGCTCACGTATGAGGAACATATGGGTATTGCCAAGACCAAAAGTCATCTAATAGGCAACGTCTGGTGGCCAGGTATTGACAGTGATGTAGAACGAGCATGTAGATCATGTCATGCTTGTCAATTTGTGTGTCAGCTATCGAAACCTGAACCTATATCTAGTACAGAAATGCTAGATGGCCAATGGTAGGATCTTGCTATTGACGTTATGGGACCATTTCCAAGTTGACAACACATACCTGTTGTGACAGATTATTATAGTAGATATCCAGAAGTAGCAGTGCTTAGAACAACCACTTCAGATAAGATAATCGCTAGCTTAGAGAACATATTCGCTGTTCATGGATTACTGATTTCATTGACAAGTGATAATGGACCTAATTTAGTATCAGCAGAATTCGAGGATTTCCTTCACGTTAACGGTATTCGACACAGAACAGTAACTCCATCATGGCCTCAAGCTAATGGAGAAGTTGGACGTGCAAATTGAACACTGGTGAAAGCAATAAAAGCATCACACGTCGAAGGTTGGGACTGGAGGAGAGAATTAAACACAGATTTATTAGCGTACAGAAGTACACACCATTCAATGACAGGGATAAGTCCAGCAGAATTATTGTTCTGCAGGAAGATTCATACCAAAATATCGGAATATAAGTTGTTCAATTCTAGTAAAACCTAGGAGGAAATATGTGAATGGTGTAGTTCGGATCGACCGGTCGGATACCGGCCATACCAGCTAAGCTGGGTACGCGCCGCCCGTCCTGGATTCGTTTCCTGAGCACTCCCCCGACCCCCCCCCCCCTGGGTAGAGCCATAAGTGTATATGGGCCTATGAGAGAGATCGTGTTGCGAAAACGACTAAGTTCGTTAAAGCGCATGATGCGCATGCACGTGTCAAGATGCTGTTTTTGATAGAGCGCGTAGTTACGACCAAGATAAAATGGCACTTTTAGTGTACCGAGATGGTACCCTGTAATCCTTATTGATTGCCTGTTCCCGTTAAATCTGGCATTGATCAAGACCAGAATTCAACGGGCTTTTTAAATCTGTAAACCATTTCAAAATCGGTTAAGAAATGGCTGAGTTATCCACGGAAAACCCTTCTTGATTGTCTTCAAAATATTGCTTTGACGTCATAACCACGTGGACGCAGAACTTCTATAATGTTCTAGAACATTTGGCTGCGCTATTATTAGCTACGCGATGATTGGCTGTTGCTCGAACGATGATTGGTTGGAGCCTGCACCTGTAACGTCACGAGGAATATAAAAGGAGACACGATCCAGTGATCGAGAGCATCCTCGGCCAGGGGCCGAACAGGTTGGATCTGTACTAGCTGCGATCAACAGATATTACGCATATGACTTCAGTTTTCTGTTCTTCTCCCATAGCTAGCAGTAGCCAACCCACCGCAGTAAGAACAATTTTGTAAACTCCCTACTTACGGGAGCAAGTTGGAACTTTCTGATTACTGTTCACGAATATCAATATCTACTTCGGAACACAAATTTGCGGTGAGGCTAAATATGTGAGTCTACAGATGTAGAGGCAGGATGTTCTTTGATGGATGACTTGCCAGATCTGCTGGCCACGCCTAAAAGTGGTATTTCAACTGTCACCACACTAATATTGTGTAGGTTCTTCTGACTTTCGACTGCAGCAAGTGAACTCTGCCCGGTGCGTCTTCAGAGCTGGCTGACGTACCCAGCACCGTGAAGCTTTGTTTTGTATCTTCGTTTGCCTCTGACAACCCCTGCTTATGATCGAGTTGTTCACACCTTCCATCCATGCCATCGGTGTACGGGAACTTTCTTCACCACAGTAGTACTATCGTATCTTTTACTGACTGCTCGTTAGACATCCTATTAGGCTTACAGTGCTGAGCGATGTAACCCTCCCGCCATGAGTGTTCTTGCGGGAATCTTGTTTGCGGAAAACAGCTTGCGGGAACCAACCTGCGGGAACTTTCCAGTAACATGGTAGCCTAACTTGAGAATGACTACCGAGTATTCAAGTAACTATACTTCACAGTTTAATTATTTCTCTATATGTATTTCGTTAATTATATTGTATCCGTAAGAACGGTCCCGATGACTAAAAGGTACCGTAACGGTCTTAGGACCGCTAGTTATAATTTCTATATTTGTTTATAGTTATCCTCATTTTCAAAAGGTGTTTTACTAACCGCACCGTAGTAGGTTCGTTAACCTGTACTGATATATATATATATATACCTTGATCATTTGATACCGTATTGATTGTTCTGGTTAGATTATGTATATATATAGCCAGTGGCCATCGGTTCATATGTTTTGCTTATTTATAGAAAATATAGGACTGCAGTGCACGTAGGAAACACTATACAGCAACACTTATATATGCAGCACTTTCTCCACCCACCAACAATTTTTCACTGAGGTCGCTGTCCGTGCTATAACTCTGTTTAGCCTGGCATTCTACCGACTAAACCTTTTCTATTCAGCTCAATAGGATAGGTTCAAAATGATTAGAGACACTTTCCTCATTACATACTCTGTAATATACTCTTCTCTTCCGGCAGTGCGATAATCTAGCCCCGCACTCCGGTAAGAATCATAACTCCAAGATTTTGTCTCTCTTCACGTTCCACTCAGCCTAGTGGCTTCTTAATTGTTTGGATGTTCCCATCCACACCATTGGCTGATCCGACTCTGGGAAACTGTTGGGGTTTCCGAGCGGTGATGACCAGGGTATGGTATCAAACACATTCCCGCGCATCTTTGGATACTCAGTAGTTAGCACTTTAGCCAATGTAGGAAAGCACTGCGAAAACATATATTAATTATTGTTTTATTTACTGAACCAACCTCCCGCACCGCAGTGCAAAACAGGGCAACTTGTATATAAACCTAATGCCAGGTCAAACGGTTAGTTCCATAGAACCCCGTGACGGGCGAGATACGTGCCCCCACCGAATTCCGTCAGAATGTCTGGCCATGATATTTACATCTGCCATGCCCTTGCGGGAAGGACATTTACGGTGGGTATTCGTCTCTCCCACCACACCATAACGATAGAACAATGGTCTAATAATGCCTTTGTGAAAAGTAACCTATGTCTTGTAATGTTTTATGTGGTTACGGAGTGGGATGTCCGGATTCTTATCCAGTTCGGAAATCTTACTAAGTAACATGTATGAGCGCTGTCTTCAGTATTGATGTCTTAGGGCATCTGTTCTCAGTGACAGTCGTGTCTAATAGCTAGGTAGATACCAACCAGTTGCGGCCAAAAATAGTTCTTGTTTTCAAAACAACTAAAAGCTAATTAAGCAAAGCCGAAGGCCCGCATAAATAAAACGGCAACTACTAATTCAGCATACGAAGAATCACATAAGACGGTGACGAGGGAATCCATCAGGAATCGCTCATCCCGTCTTCACGTAAAACAGCACACACCCCTATAGTCATAATCTCACTAGGTATGGTCTTTTCTTTCTCAAGCATTTTTGGTTGAAATATTAGTGTGGGCCCATTTTTGCCTATTACTCTTCTCCCGCTTTAAGCAGTGGTGACACCGTCCCGAGACGGAGGCCCGCGCGAGGCACTGCGAGGCATTTGCCTCTCGCAAGGATTCAGTGACGACGGTCCACGCGAGGATAATACTCCTCACCCAAACTAGCACTAGGAGTAGTGTCCGCGTGAGGCACATAACCTTTCATCCGAGATAACCTTCTTCCTTTCAGCTTAGAGGTATAATAACTTATATTAAGTTAATTAGTTAAGTCTCGTGTATGGGAGCCTCCCTTGCGGGGATACCTCTGCGGACCTACGAGTCTGTGTGGTACCTCCAGGAGCCCCATGTTTAAATGTTCATCTACCTGTCTCTATGTCTCGTATTTTCGTATGCTCTTATTGTAGTTTTATCCAGCATATTTATAATTGTTTATGTAAAATCATTGTATAGACTTATATTTTTTAGGTCACCAAATCAAATCTTGTATGTCCATAGATCACGAAATTGTTATGGACAGGCATACTGGTGACACACATTCTTTGGATGAGACAGTTGTGTTTAATATTTGCGACAATGGTCGCATGGCCCCACTTGAATGATTGAGTTCCACCGGCCTTAGGAGCCGGTTTTTGTTTCCCGCAGGGCAGTCTCGTACAAGGTCCGTCACCCCGAGACCGGATGCTAACCAGCGTCATCACTCGTTGTGCACTTGCAGCGTTTCAACTAGACATTATTATTTATTATTTATTATTTTATTATTTGCATTAATTATGCAGTCTCCACTAATTGTTAATATCACTCCAGACATTGTGAAAGAAAAATTATCCAAACTCAAGATTTCTAAATCTCCTGGACCTGACAGATTACATCCTAGGCTAATATATGAACTTAGGCAAGTATTCTGCAATCCTTTATCATTGCTTTTTAATAGATCACTAGAATCTGGGAAATTGCCAGACTGTTGGACTAACACCAATATATCAGCCATATTCAAAAAGGGGGACAAAAAGAAACCTGAAAATTATCGCCCAATCAGCCTAACGTTGGTAGTGTGTAAAATAATGGAATCAATAATTAAGGATGCAATAATGGACCATCTAAGAACAAATAAAATGGTTTCAGATAAACAATATGGCTTTATCAGTGGCCTGCAATTGCTAAATGTACTTGAAAAATGGCTGCAGACACTTGATAAAGGCGGGATGATTGATGTTATCTACTGTGACTTTATGAAGGCATTTGACAAGGTACCTCACAAACGTCTCATAAAAAAGTTGTCTATATATGGCATAGAAGATAAATTGTTAGATTGGATACAGGAATTTTTAACCGGTAGAACGCAACAGGTATTAATTAACGGGGTCCTTTCTAAAACATCACAGGTCACAAGTGGCATACCACAGTGTTCTGTTTTGGGACCACTTCTTTCCCTAATATATATCAATGATCTTCCTGATGCACTTAACTGTGGTTCTGAAATGTTCCTGTTTGCAGATGACACAAAACTCTTCAGATCAATTTTTAATCCAACAGACTGTATTTCACTGCAAAAAGACATAAATTCGATGTGTTCATGGACGGATGATTCATTATTAAAACTTCACCCAGATAAATGCAAATATATGCGAATCTCTACCAAAAAAACAGACCCACACTCCTCTACAATGAACTTATGCAGCCATACTTTAACATACTCCCCTGCTGAAAAAGATATTGGTGTCATAATCTATGAAAAGCTAAATTTCGACCAGCACATAAATGAAAAGATAAACAAAGCAAACCAAATAATGGGATTAATCCGATGTACGTTTAGCTATCTATATAGATAAATATAATTTTACCCACCTATTCAAGGCCCTCGTTAGACCACATATTGAATATGCTAATGTTGTCTGGGCCCCACATTTGAAAAAACACATAAATGCTGTAGAAAATGTTCAAAGACGAGTCACCAAGCTCGTTCCTGGCCTGCGCCATCTATCATACAGTGAACGCCTACAAACTTTGAAATTACCGCCCTTGGCATTTCGTAGATTACGTGGTGATATGATAGAGATTTATAAACATCTCAACAACAAATATGACCAAGGAACATCAGACTTCATTGAACTTCACAACACAAAAACTAATACAAGAGGCCATAGCTTAAAACTCATGAAAGTTAGACCCAGACTAGACATAAGAAAGTACTCCTTCCCATTGTGGTGCACTGGTCATTGGAATAAACTCTCTGAATATGTCATCAGCGCACCTTCAATTAATTCTTTTAAACATAGATTGGACAAACTTTGGGAAAGTCACCCTATGCGCTTCAACTTTGATGCTAAACCTACATGTATTTCCAATTCTACTTCAATACTAGTTGACTGATGTGAAACTGTTATTCCTGACGTTAGAGGCCTAAGGCCTGCTGTCAGATGTCCTTTCATTGTATCATTGTATCATTCTTCTTCTTCTTCTTCTTGTATTGGAGATTCCCTCGTGTGAGGCACCGCCAGTAAGCTCGTCGTCAGCACAACAGTGTTTGTCATGAATCGAACAATCACACGCGATATTGAAGATCATTTCAGGTATTTGTTGTATCCAACTGATTAAAGTCTCAGAGGTGAACACCCTACTATTAGTTGCTAATATTCCGTACTTAAAATATGTAGATAAAATCTCAAACAACATTGAGGCACTAGCGAACTCCTATTTAATAGAGCCGGATACAAAACATAATGGCAGTTCTTTTCTATACCGATAAATGAAAGTTCATATCGAAGCTTAATTTATACAGGAACATGACTTGAGTGTGCGTAAAAGTTCAGTTATGTTATTTTGGCACAACAGGTAAATCAGACTCAGTTTGTTTTTGTTTTTAATAATGGGTTGACAACGCCATCACACCTCTAAGTGCAGGATGCGCCAACGATTGACATGTAGTGTGTAGACCCATTCCCGAGATATTTCCTCGATTTCCTGAAGAATGTCCTAATTCAGGCTAATTCATTGTTATCTAACGGAAACTAGTTCCGAGAGACGGAATCTACTCAAGGCAAGTCAAGACAAGAAAAGAAAAAAAGATACAAATTTTTATTTGTTAATTCTTGTTAGTAATCCATATATAATACATTAACACTCATGTAATATTCATGATTGTCTTATATACTGTTACCATCTTATGTCATTGCCTGGATTTTTTCTGAAAAATGTATAAAATTATTAAATTACCAGTTTTCGTTTGAAAGCATAGTTTCATCTCTGCACAGGCATTTGAAGTTTACCCGCCTATCTCATATAAGCTATCTCGGAGTTCTGAATGCGAAATGTGAAGCAAACGTCGGGTCAAAGGTCAAAGCACATAAACAAACCACGTTATGTGCCTTCGCTTAGCAATAATCACAGCTTTTACGGCGTTTTCAGCTAAATAAACTTTTTACAAACATCTCGCTTCATAAAGATAATATTCTTACGTAGTAATCACTGCGTGTTTATAAAACAAATTTCATATAGCTAACACAAATCGCACGAAATACCCTATTTTCATATATGCCCAATATGTAGTACGGCTATGTTTGATGTATGATTCCAGCGACTGTCGCCGGGAATTATATAATTTTTTTAAATTTCATACCCATATTGATTAAAACCTACAAAATCAACAGTTTGTAACTGTTAGCACAGACTGACCGACTCAGAGACCGACCGACTCACAGACCGAATGACATACAGACCGACCGACTCACAGTGAGCGAGTCAGTGAGTGAGCGGTCGGTCGGCGAGCTAGCCAGTGAGTGAGCTCGCTGACTCACTCACTCACAACCGGCCGACCCGACAGACCGACCCCACCCACTCACTCATCCACTCACGAACTCAATCACTCACTCACTCACTCACTCACGCCCGCCAAACTGCCCGCCCACCCGCCCTGCCCTTGCTGCCTGATTGCTTGCCCTGCTCTGGCTGCCTGATTGGGGGTAATATTACATAGTGCCCCGGTCCTGCCCTGGCTGCCTGCCTGAGTGGTTTGTTTGACTGATGTTTATTTATGGATAATATGATAAACATAATTATACTCTGTTTGTTTATCAATGAATAGCGCAATCTACACGCACGTATTACATTGAATGATTACATTAGGTAGCCTAATAGTGCCTTTAGGAGACTAGAGAATTATATAGTGTTAAATTGGGAATATTAGAACAATGAAATTGTAAGACCCACGTATGCGTAGTACCATACACACAAACTATATAGGCCTAACTATGAAACTGGTGTACGTGTGTAGGCCTACACTGTCAGTCTCACGTAATCGCTGACATTACGTAGACTTAAAAATAAGCATATTGTAATTGCACTTCTAAAATACATATAATAACTAATTTATTTATTGAATTTATGCAAAATACACTAGTGTGAATCCACTTCTAATCGGAACAGCGAGTTAATGGGCCGAATTGGCACCGGGGCGAATGCGCTTGACCACGTTGTTTTCCGCCTCCAGTTGCGTAAATATTATTTGATTTTCTAATTCTGCTGCATAAATATCTTGATATGATTCCATATCAAGCTGTCGCTAAGAAGTTCACACATAAGAACACCATAAAACACGCATGTATGAGGAGGAAAATTCGTAGCGAAGCATTCATAACCGCAGAGCTGTCAGACTCGAGAGATTTGTTTATGTGCTTTGACCTTTGACATTACCCATAATTCTTTGCGACGCCATAACTCCGAGGTAGCTTATTATTAGCATATTTCATATACTACTGTGTATATATATATATATATATATATATATATATATATGTATAATACACAAGGTGGTCAATGGAGATCATGGAAACACAGTACGCATGAAAAAAAACAAAGCAAAAATCTTAGTAATAGTTGGTGCGCATTTGCTTGCTATAATTTCTCCCTGTTAGGTATGGTTGTAAAATCTTAAGTGATTTATTACTGATCCGTCCATCCATTCATCTGTCCACTCATCGATCTGTCCATTCTTCTGTCCATCTGTTCATCTCAATTCCGATAAAGCTGCCTAATTTGCAGCTATAAATGGTAGTGGCTCACTTGTTTCAAAGTCTTATGGGACAGTTGGTGCTGTGCATAATGGACTAACTGCATTCAGCTTAATTGCTTTCAAAATGTATGGATAATCATGTTTGAGTTAACAATTTTTCTGATCAAATTAAAGGATTGCGTGAATTCTACTTATAATTTGAATAACCTCCTCGTCGTCTCCTGTTGGCATCTAATTAGAAAAGTAATGGCTTAATCAGCGCGGCTTTGATCAAAGCGTGAGCGTGTGTGCTGACACACGCATGTCTGTGCGCGTATACATGATAATTACTCAACGATTCATGCACAATAATTGTAGGCCTACTCTGATCATGATAAAAATGCAATGCGATGGATGGATATATGGATGGGCGGATGGATGAAAACTGATGTATGCGATGTATAAAACAAACACGAGAGTTATTAATTAAAAACTGTTATGGAAATAAAAGAAACGAGATCAGATTGCATCAAATGAATGACAAAATGTGGATGCTGGGTGTGTGTGTGTGGATGGGTGGACAGATGGATGGATGAATGGTGGATATATGGGTGGGCGGATGGATGAAAATGGGTGTATGGATATATGAGTGGGAGGATGGATGAAAATGGATGTATGAATATATGGGCGGGCGGATGGATGAAAACTGATGTATGGATATATGGGTGGGCGGATGGATGAAAACTGATGTATGGATATATGGGTGGGCAGATGGATGAACACTGATGGATGGGTGAAAACTGATGTGCGGAATGTGTAAAACGAACACGAGAGTTATTAATTAAAAACTGTATGTATGTATGTATGATTACTGTATTCTGTGTCTGTAGTAGTAGAAACATCCTACAGCTGCAATCAGTCCTTCATCGCTTTTTCCTACTGTGTCTTGTCCTCAGCCAAAATCCGTAGCTTCCTCTGGTCCATTCTTGACTTGAATGTACCTAGCCCTGCTTTCTTGAGGTCACCTTGTAGCACACTTAGCAGATTTATCCAATGA
The DNA here is from genome assembly GCA_034401795.1 of Chaetoderma sp. LZ-2023a. Lineage (NCBI taxonomy): Eukaryota > Metazoa > Mollusca > Caudofoveata > Chaetodermatida > Chaetodermatidae > Chaetoderma > Chaetoderma sp. LZ-2023a. The sequence goes on from CM067369.1 coordinate 35,558,757, forward strand.
CATCCTCTCCTGGCTTTATATTTGCTGGCTCCGAGTAGGGAAAATTCCAAGGCTAAAAACTGTCATGGAAATAAAAGAAACGAGATCAGATTGCATCAAATGAATGATTAAACGTGGATGGATGATGGGTTGGTCGGTGGGTGGGTGGGTGGATGGATGGAATGGCAGGTAGATGGGTAGGGTGGATGGATGTGTGGACGGATGGATGGATGGGCTCGTGGACGGATGGATGAAGGGCAATGCAAATGATTTAGTGTAGTTGTAAATGTAGGGACTACAAGCTGTATACAGTATATTTGATGAATAATGAGTAATCTTCAGGCGGCATAACTGAACCAGGAAACCATGCCAATGTATAAACGTGTTTGGGCAAACAACTTACTTAGGCACCGGGATGAGTGATGTTCAGACGACATAATCCTACAATACTAGGCTATGGCTATCATCTAATTACAAATGAGTTCAGAAGCCAAATATCATTAATATCTGATTTCCAATCATGATCAAACAACTGAATGTTGTCAGTTCGTTTTCTTTGAAGATTTCCGACACCAATATCCTATATAATATTTGACTTCCAGTTGAACAATCCATAGCGTCTTACTTTCATATCGCGTCTCATCATTTAAATAAATTACGTCAGTTGAGATAGCCTATAGTAAACATTTTTTGGAAACTTCCCGGGAAACTGTCACTATCACACGCTATATATGTTTCGCATTGTCCCAAAATACCAACTGTTATTTTTCTTTCTGAAGATATTTTCACCTACTGTTATCAGCAACAACTCCAGTCAAATTAGTTTTGAAATATTCAACAGATATGATGAGAAGGGATAGGTAGGATATGGCCACATGTGTGCGTGCATGCATGTGTGTGTCTGGCGCGCGGGCATCGTAATAAAATAGTCTCTAAACCTGAATGATATACAGATGTCTATGAGACCATGTATATTAAATGTATTGAATGAATGCGACCAAACACAGTTAGTCATCATAGAATGTGTTCAAGCGACTACATCCATTACAAAACTTGGAATTTTAATAAATTACAATCATATTCCCGTCAAACATTCATTATATTAAATTTATATATTAGTTTCTCCGAATTACCTATCCTTATTAACTTATACTGCACATGTCTATGTAAGGGGTGAATGCTAATAGGGTGTGTGTGCGAAACGACCTGGGGAGAACAGAACGGGGCGCAAAATGGTATGGGTGCGAAAGGGATAGGGGGCGAAATGATCCGAATTCCTGTATCTGTATGAAGTACGTGGTAGGACCAATACTGGCATAACACAACGGATGAGAGAGTGCGTTCAATATTATACACGTGGTCTACTATGGAGTGAGGACCGGAAACTGTCAACAGTTGGAGCACAAACACAGTTGACATCTAGATGGTTCCAGTCTATTACTGTTTGTGCGAAAAATGAATGTTTAAAGAGTTCAGATTTTGCTGGTGGTATACAAAGACATCTAGAATTGTTTGTGACCTGCTTTTCTAGGATGTTACTTCCTAGGTAGCCTTCGAATTTGCATGTGCGAACAGCTCTTCTTGGACGTTTGGTTGTCAAGTATTCATGATGAGGGATGGCTGGGATCAACCCCTCAACCACCTTGAATAGGAATGTCAATCGGAGTTGTTTACGCCTTTCTTGTAATGATGTTGGGTCGTTGTCGTGCAGCATCTGGGTAACACCTCCTGGGGTTCTGCTCTTGTAGTCACCAGTGATGAATCTTGCTGCCTGTCTGAGTTTTTTCTAACCGGTCGATGTCTGATTGGAGGCATGGGTCCCAGATTATGCTGCCATACTCAAGTATGGATCATACCTGTGATAGATAGACATTCTTCTTGCATGATGTGGGGCCATTCCTTAAGTTCCATCGAAGGAAGCCAAGTGTAGCATTAACTGTGCTTGTAATTTTGCCTATGTGGGTTGTCCATTTAAGATCTTCTGAGAATTGGATACCGAGGTATGGGTTATTAGTGACCTGCTGTAGGATGGTGTTGCCAAGGCTGTAGTAGTGCTGAGACTTGTTTTTCACACTTAGTATGTAACATTTCTTTGCATTGAATTGCATGCACCAGTCAGATGCCCAACATTCTAATGCGTCAAGGTCTTGTTGCAGGATAGAATGGTCGTGTGGTGATTTTATCTCATGATATATTAGACAGTCATCAGCAAACAATCAGATCTGGGATTTGGCTCTGCTTGGCAGGTCATTTATGTGGCATAGAATTAGGAGAGGTCCTAAGACAGTGCCTTGAGGGACGCCGGATATGACAGGAGTTTCCTCTGATGATTCACCTTCGAGGACAATACGCATCATACGCTTAGTGAGAAAGCATGATAGCCATTGATGAGTGGTGCCTCTAATGCCATACCGCCCAAGTTTGTATGGAAGTTTGTCATGTAGTACTGTGTCAAAGGCCTTCGAAAAGTCTAGGATGCCGATGTCAACTTGTGTCCTTGCATCATAGGATTTGAGCAGGTTGTGAGATGTGATGAGCAGCTTGGTTTCACATGAGTAACCAGAATGAAAGCCGTGGTTGAGGTTCGTTAGTATGCTGTTTTGCTCAAGGTGGTCAAGGATGTGCTTACATATGATATGTTCTAGTAGCTTAGATGCCACAGAGGTAATAGAGATTGGTCGGTAGTTCTCTACAAGATGCTTATCTCCTTTCTTGTAGACACTAGATATATTTGCTGTAAGCCAGTCCTCTGGTAGAGTGCCAGTGTCCAGGGATTTCTGGAATATCAGGCTTAGACCAGGACTAATGTTTTCAGCACATTCATTTAGGACTTTATTTGGGATGTTGTCTGGTCCTGAGGCTTTGGATGCTTTGACGTTTTTTTAGCAGCTTAATCACATCTTCCTGCTTAATGATAATATTTGTGATTGCTTGCTTGCATGTTATGTTGACAGGCATGGCTTGGTTAGCGGCATCTTCAACATGTGGTGTAAACACAGATTTAAATTGTTCTAGCAGGATTCAGGCTTTTGATTTGCTTTCATTCATTAATGAACCTTTTTCTTTTTCTCATTGTTTGCTGATTTCCTGTACATAGATGTTGCAACAAAAGGAAAGAATTCTTGTTTTTTTTTGTATTTAAAGAAACTCAAACTCAAATAATAACAATCTGTTAAATCTGCTAAACAAGAGTAATGGCTAATGCTGACCACATTTTATTGTAGGTTATGGGGATTACAACCAGGCATATCTTCCTGCAGCAACGAGTTAGCTCACCTAGTCACAATGGCCAAATGAGCTTATGCCATGTCGAATGTCTGTCATCGGTTCTGGGTCAGTTCGTACCAGGGATGATTCATCCCATTTTTCATATGGGGAGATTCATTCCATTTTCGCTGGACGGTTTGCCTCATGGACATTTTGTACCAGGGACGATTCGTCCTACTTATGGTCTCGTAGTCATTTTACTTGATCCAGGGTTCGCATGGGTCATGGAAAGTCGTGGAATTTGAAAATCTGAATTCCAGACCTGGAAAAGTCATGGATATTTGTCATTTTGATAAAAGTCATGGAAAATGATAATCTCCCTAAATAAAAATAAAATCTTTATCGTGGCGATAACGTGATTTCATTCATTATCAAAGTCATATGTCCGACCGACATAAAATGACCCAAAACAGCGTAAGAATTAAACTGAGGTTAGATCGCTTCTTATGTTGGAAGGCCAAATTAAACTCTTTTGTGATTGGAGGCATTCCACTGAACTATATCTGGAGTGGAAGGAGGTCTCCCAAATAAAAACAGGTTTGTAACGCTGCGAATGCAAATTAATAATAAATATGTACAGGAGATGTGTTTAAAACAATTTGACCAATAAATTCATTATTTCCTACTCAGCATATGCATTCAGCAGTATATGTATTGGCGAGATTTTTGTTCATTTGGGCGATTTCGTCCCGGCCGAATTAGTTACTTTATGATAATTGGATGGCGATGATATCTTGCTCTCGCTCACTTATGGGGATTCCCCTATATATTGAATGTATTTCTTGCTCAAAGATGGTTTTATACATTCTATTATGGTTAAAATATGACATAAACTTGTTAATATTAATAAAAATAACCAGACATTTAGCCGATAAGTGATTATTATTACATTGAATCTAGCGGTAAAGTTACCAATTTTCATTCGTCGGAAAAATGTGTTTTGCAATATTTCTGAACTATGACTGCGTGTGATATACCTGTATTTAGGCTTTTTTGTTCATATTTTGTGAAATTTTCCCATGCATGTTATCTATTAGTGCGCAATAGATTCGTGAAAGTATATATTTTAAGGAAGGGATTTCAAGTTTTTCTTGAACACCTTGGCCAAATAGAAGCCTAGGCTTTAAGGCTTAAATTTGTTCAAAAATGTTTTTAAAAATTTCAAAGAAAATGTCAATTTGCAGACCAAGTGAAGACTATTTTAGAAAAATGTTCAACAATAGTCTTCTCTTGGTCTGCAAATGGACATTTCTCAAGACCACTACAGAAGGCGTCTTTGGCTGATATGAGTGTTAAAGAGTTAATAGGCATTTTTTTGGTCAAAATCTTAGATTTTGTTCAAAATTTACTAGAAATGGTCATATTGCTTCTTACCATTTTGACTGATTTCAACCTAGTTAGGCTGATATGATGCTACATGTATGATCATACTCATAGGCTCTAGAACTTCCATTCAGAATTTTTATTCGTCAATTTTTTATGTGAAAACCTCAGATTTTATTAAAAATGTACCGGAAATTCACACATGTTGACCCTTTGCCCTAGATAAAGTGACAGGGTTCGTACGCAGGTATGGAAGTCTGGAAAAAGTATGGAAAATTAAGAAAACCTTTTCCAGGGCTTGAAAAAGTATGGAATTCCAATATTTTGCATTACCGCTATGGAAAAGGTATGGAAAATTAAAATATCGACAACTGCAATTCTCCCTGCAGACATTTTCTCATAAATCGTCATCAAACACAAATTCTCGCAAAATCTTGGCGTTTGGTTCCTGGTGTAAGCTAAACTGCATGTTTGACAGTACAGGGAACACACTTCGGCTTGTGTAAAACGTCATCAAACACAAATTCTCGCCAGTCTCGCAAAATCTTGCCTTTATTGCGTGAGAGTTTATGGATGGCAACATCAGATTGGTTCCCGGTGTATGCTAAACTGTGCTGTTAATGGTAACCGTACCGGGAACACACTTCAGCTTGAGTAATACGTGTCTGAACTTGTCAATTGCAAGAAGCTATTGTTTTTACGAATTTGTAAACATTGAATCAGTTGTGTTTAGATAGCCATCAAGAACGTAATGTCTGCGCAAATATAATTATATAATGTTTGCATGGTAGATTGAGTTACACAAACGTCACGATCATGGGAAAGTGCAAATATTCTTCTATATGACAATGTAATGATAAGTATAAAGAGTGGATAGCACGAGATCTTGTAGGCTATTGGGTGGGGGACTGGTGTGGTTGAAAATAAAAATAATTATTGAACAATTAATAAATTTATTTAAATGTCCAAAAAACAAAATTTATTTTGTATAATCATAAATAATATTTAATTAAAGATAAACTTGGTTGGTTTGACAAGATATACAACCTAGTGTGTTGAATACTTTGAAATTTTTTTTACTGAAAGCCATTGCTGTCTAAGGCAGCAACTGCTTTAAGTCAAATTAATTTCAAAGTATTTAAGCTTTGTACGGTTGCCTTAAAAATGAGGGAATTAATCACTGAAAGGGTTAATTAAAATTTTCTTAAAGTTTGACATGTTATAAAACATATTCTATTGAATATTTTGAAATTAATTTGACTGGAAGTCATCGCCGTCTCAGGCAGCAACTGCTTCCAGTCAAATTTTTCTATTTTCCATTTAGTATTAACTATTGGTATCACCGGGTAATGTTACACAATGGGTATGGAAATTATAAAATTTAGTATGGAAAAAGTATGGAAATTTATTCTGCTCAAGTTGTATGAACCCTGAGTGAATTCCATATGATTCACTATATTCTGTTGAACATTTTGAAACAAATTTGACTGTCTTTGACCTAGCTATTGGTTCCTGAAGGTCATGGAATTTTTGAATTTTAGTCAAGGAAAGTCATGGAATCTGAAATACTGAAATGTGTATAAACCCTGTTGATCGCAGATAAAATTAATTTTAGAGACTAGCAGGCCGCACTCTTGCTGTAAGCATTTCTACAGGGCTCTTACGCGCGCGCACGCACACACACACACACACACACACTTAGTATTTTTACCCGTATTCAGCATCGCTATATACAATTGGGTCAAAAGATAAAGCGTAACAGCTAGAAAGTTGCCGCTGCGTTGATCTCACTGTATTTTTGTAAGAATCGAAATCAAATAAACTTACCATATTGTTCTTATTGGTAGCCTACTGTAGGCTTCGGTTAGAACAAGAGGTGTTTAGTTTCCAAGGCAACATCTCTGAGAAAGGGGGTGGACTTATATTACTGGTAGGTATATTTCAAGAAAGAGTTGAAATCCGTTCTCTAAAATTGTTAAAACTGATAGACAGTAGCATGAAAATTCTATACAATTTTGCGCTACAAGTTCTTGTAACCTTCCTTGTTACTTCCTTGTTAACATTTTCACTACGACAAAGCTGATGTGACAAGTTACAACAATAAGAAATATTTTATTTATTTTAAAATTGATTTGTCTAGGATATCATTGCATAAACCATCAACAGTTTCTAGTAAAATTAAATTCAAAGTATTCACCAGCTTTCTCCTATGAGTATGATGGATGATGTAAAACTTTAATAACAGGATTTCATGGATGAAAGGGTAATATGCACATTAATTAATTAACCCTTTAACCCTCAAGTCAAACAAATATGGCTTATGCAGTGGTCTTGGTCTAAAAAATTTACTACTGGAATGACTGGCTCGGTAACCGAGCCAGTCATTCCAGTGGTCAATTTTCAAAAATAATCTCGACATTTTCCGTGACAAAATCAAAATTCTTTGGAACAGATTTGCGGGTTAAAACATGTATTTGTATCTTAGCATTGTTATTGTGACTCACAACTCCATGTATTATAAGTCAGTCTTTCAGTCTGTCAAATTACTTGACATTTATAATAAAGCCATCTATGTAGCAAAGCCCTACACACTTGCTAGCCCGTTCAGCGATGAATTCCACAGACCTCATTTTCAAGGCAACCATACAGGAAAACTTGTATATATTTTGAAAATAATTAGGTTCCCACACCGAAAGGCCCTATCAAGCCCTATAGTAATCACTGTGTCTGTCTGTCCATCCACAATATCTCGTAAACAGCATATCATACAAAACCGCTTCAGATATTTTAATGAAACTGGGTGTATGTCTCAGTTATGATACATAGATGTCCTTTTGAAGAATTCACCTTTATAGGTCCAATATTTTGTGTGCAAATGGCTTTTTAATGCAAAGACTCATGATTTTTGTCAATTTCCTCGTAATCACCGTATTATACAGAATCGCTTTGAATAATTTAATGAAACCGGTGTCTTTATGATGGCTAGATGTGCCTTTTGAAGGATTCACCTTTATATGCTCAATATTTTGTGTGCAAATGGGCTTTTTAATGCAAAAACTGAAACATTTTGTCAATTTCCTGTTTAAAAGGTTTTTTAAATATTTTTTTTATTGTTTTTAGTTTTTACTTTTTAATGATATGAAGGCTTTGAATAAAATTGCAACCTATTCCATAGAGAAATGTATTTCCAGTGATTACGGGGCCCTCTGAATCAAACAACGCTTTCTAGTTTGATTGCCAAATCATTTTCAAAATATTCTACAGAATAAGTTTTATTTCATAAAAATCTAAACTTGGTGGTATTGGACAGTGTAAGTGTTACGAGCACTGTTAGATTGACGACTGAGGAATTGAATAGCAGCCATGTCAACAAGCTAATGATACTGATAGTTATTTGTTTTCATTGTCTGTAGACGTATTGTTTCTTTGAAATTGATAAATTCTGTGCAACAGCCCCCAGTAAAATTTAAGTTTCGAAATATTCAACAGAATGTTAATTTAAAAATTGTAAATTTATCAAAGACATACAATTTGTACAGTTATGATAGACTTGTCAATTCGCATGAGGGAGTTATACATTACTATGATTGTGACATCAGCTAACTAGTGATGTAATTGATTATGACATCAGATACATGAGTGACAGGTCTGTTGACCATTACCTCCAGAACTCGATGGAACCAGCTACATCATGTGATGCACCTTATACTGGAACAAAGCCAATGATGAGCTTGTCTTAGGAATATTCATCTCAATGCATAGTGCATGCCCATGTACTTAGTGGTTTAAATAATCTTGTTTGTGTTTTCAGAAGGGCTAGGACATCGTAGAAGAACCAAGGCTTTCTGATCACTCAAGAAAATAAATTGTGCCATCGGTTAGCAATTATGAGTGGTACTACAATGGAATACTATGGTGGAATTGAGGGGTAAGCTTGTTCAAGTATATTCACTAATAAAGCGACTTATTCAATGTTCACCCCTGCTACCTCCATGTAGGACTAATGCATGTGTTACAGACTAATTAAATTATAAGATCATCAGACAATATAGACATTGAATCCACTGTATTTTGAAAATAATGAATCAAAACGTCTTGTTTTAGGGTTTTTTCTTAACCCTATAATGGCTAAATTTAGTCAAGAAAAATCCAAATATTGGCTTTCTAAATGTCCATTTGCAGGTCAAGAGAAGACTATTTTTTGAAAATCTATCGCTTGAATGGCTGGCTCAGTTATCAAGCCAGTAAACCAAGTGGTATATTTTCAAAAATAATGTTCTCTTGGCCTGCAAATGCACATTCCTCAAGACCACTGCAGAGGCCGTTTTTGCCTGATTTTGGTATTAAAAGGTTTATGTCACCTGACTTCAATCACTATCTACCTATGTAACGTGATGACTTGGCTCACTATTTATCTGACTATGTTCGTCTAGATAGGCTATAGCAATGGTGGTATATTTTATTATTTCTTGAGACATTGCCACTAAACCTGGTCAAAATTCTCTTAATATACCTACGATCTGCATTATGAATTAAAGTGAATTTACTCAAACTTTAGATAACAAAGTTATATGTCTTGAAATTATTCTAAGTACATGTGTATTGGAGACAACGTTGTTCAAGGGTAATATTTGGTTATGTTTTCATTGTGAACAAATTTGTGCATAATTTGCCGCATGTGCAAGAACTACCAGTTAAACATTTTAACCAGATCATCAAGTTAGTTTTCATATTGGAAGCAATGATAAAATATTTAGCCTGCACACTTTGAAAATATTTTCCGTCATAAATATATCTTATGTCCCTTGGAAATTGGCTCAAAATCTAGAGAGTGAGGGTCTGCATTCTGTAATCTCTGATTGTTGTTTCTGTGATAAGGCTTGTGAATATACTCATTTGTAATTGTTCTCAGAGGCGGTTCTCATACTACAGCTGTTCTTCTAAACACTCAGGGGGAGATTATGGCTTGGGCCGAGGGAGAGTCTACAAATTCATGGGTAGGTAGCATTTTGTAGTCATATAAATTAAGACTTCCCTGTTAATTTTGGAGGTTTTATTCCCCCACCCACCCCCAACCCAGCTTATCTATACAGGTTAAATATGTCTTTGATGCTTTAGGCAGTCAGATTATCCATTTTATCTCTTACTTGCCAACATCGCAAATTTGCATTTTATCACATCACCGATGTCTGTGGCTACTGGCCAACTATAAGCAGCAACGACATTCAAGGCTATTGTTTCCAGAATGAATGCTTATTATCATTTGAATCTAGAAATTCTGCTACAGAGGAATCCATTTCTAGCTATGCTCCGCACATTTTCGCTAAGCCCCGCCCATTTCTAGCTATGCTCCGCACTTTTCTACCTAAGCTCCATCCACGCTTTGCACATGTTGGGATCGATTAGAATCATTGAAACCTGAATTCATAAAATCAGTCAAAAGGTCAAGAAATTGATTGTAGCACAACCCCCTATTCTCCAAAACCATTTGATGGAATTCAGCCAATTTGGTATGCTTATTACGCATATGATTGTGATGCGGAACAGGACATTTACATTTGGCTTTGCCCCGGGGCTGGGTTGGGGTGGGGTCAAGCGGTCAAAGTGGTGAGTGTAATGGAACTCCTCCAAAACTGTTGGATGGAATTCAACCAAATTTGGTACAGTAGGTACGTTACCCATATGATTGTGCAGTGCTAGAGAACATTTACATTTAACTCCACCAAAACATCAACTCTATAAGCATGGATGGAGATTTGCTATGGTGAGTCATTATGTGAGCAATCTAATTGAGTTTTTATGCACATAGACATACCAGGGCGTAAGTCAAGCTTTTGAGATTCCCACATTTATTGGATCAATGATTCTTGTGATACAATTTTAGCAAAATCAGATCAATAGTTTCTATGATACAGTCACAGACAGTAGAAACCCAAAGTCCTCTAGCGTTCTAAAACAGCGTAAGGGTAATCATTGTGATGAATGTGTTCTAACATTGTAGCATTTAACTAGCAATGTAGAAATTTTAAAATTGCATTTGAATCATTTTGCAGTTGGTTGGCTTCGATGTTGCAATGCAAAGGATTCATGACCTTATTGTCCAACTGAGGCAGAAGGCAGGACTGCCAGAGGACTTAGAATTGGCAGGTTTGGTAAGTCTACATTTATTTCAGAATTAGTTATACCCATTCTACCCCACTGTGTAGCCATATATATCTTTGGTGCATTTGTTTTATGTCCCGATGTAATAAATGAAGTAGAAGTTGAGTTTGAAATCTTTGTACCTGTTAGATTTATTGGATTAATTTTTTTTGTGATTCTTCAATATGACTGTAGCTTTCTCTAACATTGGACCTGAAATCTATATGCAAATCTCTATACAGCCTTGTACATCTGCTTTCATTAACGTATGCATTTGAAATTATAGAAGTATTACATTTTTTTAAGAATCCAACTCCTATTTATAACAAAATTAAAAAATTAAATTATTTAATAGAATATATTCACTTTCCATACAAAAATACTAACGTTATTGTCTTTGCTGCAGCTGCGAAGCAGGATATGAGAGAGATATCACATATCCAGTGATGTCGTCATCAACAATTTTAAGCTTTGTCGTAACCAAAGCTTTCAGCTTATGTTTTGTGTATGGTTAAACCAAAAGGAACACAACTTTGGTACCTGAGTGCTTATACCAAGAGGATGCAGGATAATGATAAGGTCACACAGTCAAAGGTCCCACAGTCAAAGGTCATGATCATTGTGGGAAGATTGGCGTAAGCAAAATTTTCTTGACTGACTAACTGTTCGCTAAGCTTGAATACATGCTTTGTTATGATTTTAACAATCTACATGATAACATTTAGGTTACAGGGTCAAAGTCAATAACCGTGGAACACAATTTTGAGGTCACAAGGCCAAATGTCAAGCTCATGATTGGCTAACCCTATTGTAACTAAACTTGGATACATCGTTGCGTATTACGTACATGGTCACATGTACCCATAGATGCTCTTTGATATTCTGCATGTTACCATTAATTTCACAAGATCAAAGGTCAATGTCATTGTGACATGAGTACAAAACTCTTTTCAATGTTAAGTTTTTGCGTTTAGTAAAGCTTCTCATGTTATCTTTCAGAATTGGTTATCCTATTGAACCTATCCTTGGATACATATATAGCTATGCTGTTAGGAATCAGTGTGATGATGTTGAGGTCAAAGGTCAAGGTCACTTACCTCTGATGCCTATCATGAATTATGAGTACAGGCAAGCCATTTAATTCCGTGGAATTCTTGTTTTGATAATTGAGGTGATATTGTTTGTAGAAAGCATGCAATTCTAACCTTTGGAATAGTTTGACCATGGCTTGCTAAATGTATAAAATGATCATTCATGGCTGAATATGAGTTTGATAATATGAGTCTGATGCAAAGGGTTGCTTCAAAGCAAGCTCTTGTCTATTAACCCTGTAACATTCATATCAGCCAAAAACGGTTTCTGCAGTGGTCTTGAGAAATTTCCATTTGCAGACCAAGAGAAGACTATTTTTGGAAATTTACCACTGGAATGACTGGTTCGATAACCGAGCCAATCATTCTAGAGGTAAATTTTCTAAAATACTCTTCTCTTGGTCTGTAAATGGACTGTTTCTATGAGAAAATTTAAATTTTCGTGAACAAATTCGAGGGTTAAAGGGTTAATACTAAAGTATTCCTTTAATTAACGGCATGTCTCGCTTCATAGCACTAACCATAGCAAATCCTAACAAATGATGAAAAGGAGATTTCTGATTGTGACATAAATTAGGCTAATTTTCCGTCATTCGTGTCTGATTGGCTAAGACAGTCAGAAAAAAAGTCGGCTACTAATTCAATGTTTTGCATAGCGGCAACTGCTGAACATAGGTGTTTGCTGTGCAGGTAACCACAAGTTGGATAGGTGCATGGTTTAAAACCTCATACATGGAAAACCAGTGCTCTCGGCTGAATAATTAAAGTAATGACTGAGTAACAGATACATGAACTCACCACCAGGCTAAATTACACTACCATTTTACTTCAGAATCAGTATTGTAGCTTGCTTCCTACTACAAGCCTCAAACCCATCAAATTGATGTTTTATTTGTAGGCCCAGAGAAAACGTGAAAATAAATTTGCTATTGCAATGGCCGCCTCGATGACTGAGCCAGCCATTCCACTGTTAGACTTCAAACAATGGAGGAATCCAGTTTATAGGTCATTAAGGTCAATCATATGTCATCATCAACTATTTGATGTGTAGGCTGATGTCATAATCAATTACGTCATGAATGACTCGATTTAGTTCATGTTAAACGCTTAGTAGTCCGTAAGGTTGTACCAATTGCATGTCTTTACATGATGTTGAATATTTTAAAACTAATTTGACTGGGTGCTGTTGCTATATATATGCCCATCCGTTTCGGTATTACGAAGGTGTATTTGTGGATGATTTTAACAGGGGCTGACATTGAGTGGTGTAGATGGTGTTAAGGTTCAGACAAAGATGTCGACAGAATACAAGAAACAGTACAGCACAGATAGCCACAGTGTCTTCACTTGCAGTGATCCTACTGGGGCTTGTGCAAATGTCACAGATCAAGGTAGAATACATCACATCTATATAATGCTGAACACATGGATTAGGTCTACACATCTATATGTGTGTCTGTCCATGCATGAGTGTTTATTCTTTTTCCGTAAAATGCTTTAAAATACAGGTGTAGATGTGTGTAAAATTTGGTATGTGGATAGCTCCTAACAATAGATTTTGGCAAATTTGTCAGAATTTATCCGAATGGACCTTTCAAGTTTATCCATCCATCATATGACATCATAATAAACTATGTGATGTGGAGGACGACATTATAATTAATGATGTCATGAATGACGTAGGTAAGTTCGTCATGAACGTATGCTTGGTGACGGACTAAGCATTGTTGTATGAATTGTATGTCTTTACTACATGTCCATGTATTTAGTAAACATGCTGTTGAATAGTTTGAAACTTAATTTGGCAGAGAGAAGTTGCACAGGCTGCAACAGCACCCAGTCAAATTAGTTTCTAATATTAAGCAGCTTACCTGTATCGTTTTCTGGAGATTGATAGACGGGGAGTTCAGGGATTGATCGATCAAGGGATGGGTGGAGAGGGGCGGGGCTTAGCTAAAACTGGAAAGGTCCATTACCTTCTATCAGAAAGCTCTATCAATGATCTGCTTTCCAGCGCATAGCTCATTAAATTTGAAACTTGTAGGTTCTTATGATGTTATGGCTCACTGGAGAGATCTGATCTGCCACTCAAGTCGTTGATGTTTTGTAGATACAGCAGCTAAAATGTCTAATGTGTAAATGAGACTAAAATGTGTTAAAACGGTTTAAAAAGGTTCACAAATCACTTAAAAATGCATGTATTTGAATAAAATTTGGTATATTTGTGCCATTTTTCTACTGAATAACTTTAGGCAAGATGTGTATTCACTAACATTGGAGAACATTTCTACTGAATAACTTTAGGCAAGATGTGAATTCACTAACATTGGAGAACATTTCTACTGAATAACTTTAGGCAAGATGTGTATTCACTAACATTGGAGAACATTTCTACTGAATAACTTTAGGCAAGATGTGAATTCACTAACATTGGAGAACATTTCTACTGAATAATTTTAGGCAAGATGTGTATTCACTAACATTGGAGAACATTTCTGCTGAATAACTTTAGGCAAGATGTGTATTCATTAACATTGGAGAACATTTCAACTGAATAACCTGCTAGATGAGCTGTATATTCACTAACATTGTGGCATATTTCTGCCCTAATAACTAGATAAGATGTGGAGTCACTAACTTAAAAGTTAATATCTTGCTGATGATTAGGTTACACGATTTATATAAAAATAATCGGCAGATATCATGTACATGTATGTCCACGTTTTAATAATTATAATATTATTGTGGCTTGATGGATGACCTAGTTAATCCAGCTCTCTGGCTATTTGAGTAGTTTGCAGCTAAACCTTCGCAAAATAGAGTTGATGTAATAAATGGAACCGATCTGTCACTCAAGTATCTGACGTCATTATCAAACATGTCAAATACGTCACAATGAAAATGAAGTAGCCCTGTCACAAAAATCCAAAAGTGTGTCACTAAGGTGTATAAATGTTATGTCTTTGATTAATTTACAATTAAATAATTATTATGTTGAATATTTTGAAACTAATTTGAGTGGGAGCTGTTGCTGCCATAATCAGCAACAGACTCCAGTCAAATTAGTTTTAAAATAGTCAACAGCTTGCATGTACCTGTATAGTTACTTCGAAATTTAGATTCTGTGAATTGACATTTCAGTTTCAAACTAATTCCAACATGCAGAAGAAGATATGGGCGGAACTTAGTTAGAAATGGGCAGTGCATAGATGAAAGTTCCTCGATTGATTTGAGATTGGGATTTCGTTACTGCCATCCCTCAGAACTGATTAAGATATGAATACAGTATAGTGAATTTTTGATTTTTTACTGGATGCTGATTGGTCATGCTGCTTCTAGACATTTTTACCCTGGAAGACGTGTTTGATTTGATTGACCTATATTGGGTCCATATGTTTCAGTTTCATTCGTGCCAGATTAAAGCTCTGGGGTTCCATTAAATATAGACCTTTTGCACGAGACATGCGATGCCTGCTGATTTCTGTTGAATTTACCCGGCATGCTATGCTACCCACCATGCAATGCCACCCAGCATGCAATTTCCTGACTCCGTAATCGTTGTAACTATTGCACGCCACATTCGTTTAGTCTATTGTCTGTATAGGCCAGGATTTCTCAAACAAAACCAACCTGCCGGCACGTGCAAATAGTTATTTCTCCTCCAGCTCTGGAAGCATAAGCATGCTCGTAGGGCGGACTATTCACGGCAGTACATTTGATGGCCTGCATTAAAATTAGAGAAAGCTTTTATATATATTTTGACAATAATTTGTATGGAAGTTATTGCTATCAATGACAGCAACAACATTCAGTAAAATTATTGTCAAAATAATTGTTAGGTAATGCGATTACTACCTGGTACAGATTGGATACTAATTTGAATGAAAATTGTTGCTACAACAGCTTTCAGTCGCTATATTCTAAAATAATCATCATAATTTTTAGTTGACTCTCGCTACGGATTTGAATAGCAATTTGATTGTAAGTTGTTGGTTTCTAGGGCACCAACAACATTGTCGAATTATTATCCACATATGTGCAATCATATCTCTCTAATGTCATTCTGGTCTCAGAGAACGGATCTGTTGTATCTGAGGATACCAGTAAAAGAACCGTTGATATTCCATCTTCAGTGGTGGTTATCAGAACAGAATCTCCTGCAAGGTGTTCCTCTACAACCTCCTCAACTGCAGATGTCCATCTTCACAGATGCATCGACGACAGGTTGGGGAGCATTATTGGACAATCTGTCAGGGGAATGGGATCGGACCAATGCGCAGAAACACATAAATGTTCTCGAATTATTAGCGGTGGCATTAGCACTTCGAAAATTCGAGAACTTAATCCGAGACAAGATTGTCCTAGTAAGGACAGACAGCTCAACAGTGGTGTCTTATTTGAACCGCCAAGGTGGGACGAGATCACCAGAGTTGTGCATGATGATATAGAACCTGCTGTGTTGCCAAGAGAGGCATATTATTCTTCGGGCTGTACACATTCCAGGAAGATTGAACATCCTAGCAGATGCTGTCAGTCGAAGGACGGTTTGTCATCCGACGGAGTGGGAGCTCAACCAGTCGGTAGCGGAGGTTCCCTTCAAACATTGGGGCAAGATGGTCACATACGTGTCACTGATCCCGGACCCGCTAGCTCTAGCAGTAGACGCACTGGCGATAAGTTGGAAGGGAATGTACGCATATACGTATCCTCCAACAATTCTCATCCCAAAAGTTCTGGCAAAGATAAGAGAGCGCATATGCCAAGTACTATTGATCGCCCCTCATTGGCCAGGCCGATCATGGTTTACGGATCTGTTGGACCTTCTGGTCTGCAATCCAATCCCTCTTCCAGACAGAAAGT
The DNA here is from genome assembly GCA_034401795.1 of Chaetoderma sp. LZ-2023a. Lineage (NCBI taxonomy): Eukaryota > Metazoa > Mollusca > Caudofoveata > Chaetodermatida > Chaetodermatidae > Chaetoderma > Chaetoderma sp. LZ-2023a. Next base: position 35,575,418 of record CM067369.1, read on the forward strand.
ATCTGGTTTCTCAGAACAAAGGTCTGTATCTTCACGACAGACCAGAGCTGTTCCAATTGACTGCATGGATGTTATCAAGTAGCGAGCAATTGAGGGTGGGCTTTCTGAGCAAGCAGCGAAATTTGTCGCTTCAGCCAGAAGAGGGTCAACCACCAAGACATATAATTATAGAATCAACAAATTTGCAGAGTGGTGTAAGAGAAGAGATATTAATCCCTTTTCTGCATCAGTACAACACGTAGCAGATTTTATGTCATTTATAAGAGCTTGTACCTTCAACCCTAGCACCATATAAGTCTGCATTAGCTTCAGTTGTTCCCAGTCTGGTCACTGTAGGAGTGGCGAACGACACTTTGAATGAAGTTATTAAAGGAATGACTAATTTGTGACCTAGACAGCCGATTCCTATCCCAGCATGGAATCTATCTCTTGTTCTACAGGTTTTAGGGCATGCTCCCTTTGAACCAATTAGATCTATAGATATTAAACTGTTAACTATTAAGTCAGTTTTCTTGGTTCCAGCGGCATCGGCGAGAAGGAGAGGTGAAACTCATGCACCTTCTGCTGAACAAGACCGTTTTGTCGTTACGGGTGAAGGTTTAAGACTATTACCATGTCTTTGTTTCCTGGCGAAGAATCAGTCTCTTAAATATCCAGGACAGCCGATCAATTTGCCAAGTTTAATTAGGCATGACCCAAACTCTTCTGCTTGGTGTCCTGTCAGATGTCTGAAAATGTATAAGAAACGTACTGAGGAGTGGAGAGATGACCCGAAATCTCTGTGGTTATGTCTCAAAGCTCCACATCTTCGCGCCTCGAAAGATACCATTTCTCGATGAATAGTCGATGCTATTCAGATGTCACACAAAATCGCAACAGGAAAGCAGATTGATCGGGCGGACGACCATCAAGTCCGACCACTAGCAGCACCATCGGCCCTTTATAAGGGCATGCCGAGTTGTCATTCACTGATTTCTACCTTCGTGATATCTCCAACGCACTTAATCCGGTAGCTGTTGCCAATTTGTCAAATCTTAACTAAAGCCATATCTGACCACTATTTTTCGCATACATCGTATGGTTCTTCCACACGCACTGAGCAATGGTGATGCACATGATCTGTGAACGACCATGGATTGGGCAGAGCTCCTGTGATGATCAAGAAAGACCAAGCACTCAGAATATTGTGAGTGTTTTCTTAATTTAAGTGACTAATATTAATTTACTTACAGTCGAATTCCCAGACTGATTAAGTAAAATGTCTGGTTCAAGAGTATCTTATTCATTGCAACAGACATTAGACTCATTCAAATTTGAAAATCTAATCGATATACCGATGGTTTTTTCAAAATTAGAAGTTGTAGTAGCTTCTTTGAACTCTCCTGGACTGCCCTAGCTAAGACTTGGGGCTGACACGGGTCTGGTGGGTGTTGCCTCCCCTTTAACAGCCCTCTGGAATTTGTGCGGACAACTGTGGGGTGGGGGAGCGCGGTCTAGACCATGGAAGTTTAGCACTCTATGAGTCAGATGGCGGAACCTAAAGCATATGCTGGGGTTCTAGTCTCTTCATTACGTTCTCTGTCTGATGGTAGATGAGAGCTGTTTTGAGCCTCACCTCCCACCAGAGATTCTTGGCTGTCGAAATCTGGAGTTTATCATAATCGTACATCTGGTAAGTATTATTTGAAGTAGAATGAAAAAAGCATCCGCTTTTGTTTCTATGAGAATTGTTAATACTTACCAGATGTACTATGACCTCTCTCAGCCACCCCGCTGAGGTGAGGCTGAGCTGCAACACTTTTCAATAAGATTTGTATCAAATATATAGCAGGTAGTAATTGCATTACATGCTAATAATTTTGACAACAATTTGACTGAATGTTGGTGCTGTCATTGATACTAGCAACAACTTTCATGCAAATACTGTCAATGTATATAAAGGCTTTCTCCTATGTTCTCCTGGACATTGACACACTGTCTCTGAACAGTATTTAAATACAGACTATCGAATATCGAATGGACTGCCGTGAATACGTCCTACGTGCCTGCTTATGTTTCCAGAGGTGTAAGACTATTTGCATGTGCAAGCAGGTTGGTTTTGTTTGAGAAATCCTGGCTTGTGTAGACAATAGACTAAACGAATATGGCATCCAATAGTTACAACAATTATGGAGTCAGGACATTGCATGCTGGGTAGCATTGCACACCGGGTAGCATTGCATGCTGGGTAAATTGAACAGGCATCTCATCTCGTGCAAAAGTGTGTATATTTAATGGAACAAGAGAGCTCTAATGTTACTGGGAGAGCGTAGGTACCCTACTGATGTCTCGCATTTATGGTGTTCTCATGGAGCTGCTCTTTATTGGTCCCCTACCGGTAAAACCCGTGGGGGGGGTGTTGTGATTATAGGTTTGCATTCTGTCTGTTCATCTGTCTGTCCGTTTGTTGCAGTTGGTTTTCCGCACTTGTTTGCAGTCCTTTAAGGTATTCAACTAAGAGTTGGTACATTGCTCTGTTTATGAGAAGTTACAGACCAGGTTCGAGTTTCAGGCGTGTGCGTCAATTTTTGATGGAGTTAAGCCCCCTTTCGACTTAAGAAATACAAATCAGCTTTCTGCATTTTTTCCCCCGCACTCCTTCAAGATAGTTAAGTGAAAATTGGTACATGGCTTTACTATAAGGCGTTACAGAGCAAGTTCGAGTTTCATACATTTTCATGAATTTTTGATGGAGTTATTCCCCCTTTCGACTTATGAAATACGAAAAATATTAGTTTTCCACACTTTTTTTCGCAGTCTTTCAAGATATTATACTGAGAATTGGTACATTGCTTTGTTATGGGAAGTTATAGACCAAATTCGAGGTTCAGGCATATGCATCAATTTTTTATGGAGTTATAGCCACCTTTCGACTTAAGAAATACCAAAAATATCAGCTTTCTGCACTTTTTTCGCACTCCTTCAAGATATTTAAGGGAAAATCAGTACATCGCCTTCGTATAAGGAGTCACAGAGCAAGTTCGAGTTTCAGACAATTTCGTAAATTTTTCTTGGAGTTATGCCCCCTTTCGACTTATGAAATACGAAAAATATTAGTTTTTCCCGCACTTTTTCTCGCATTCTTTAAAGATATTCAACTGAGAATTGGTACATTGCTTTGTTATGAGAAATTGCAGACCAAGTTCGAGTTTCAGGAGTTTGCGTCAATTTTTGGTGGAGTTACATCCCCTTTTGACATGAAATACCAAAAATATCCGTTTTCCACACTTTTTCGCACTACCCTTACAGAAATTTAAGAATTCGGCGAGCATGCACCAAGCGTGCGGTAAGAATTTTTGATTGTGTGAGCTTGCGCAAGGTCGCCGCAACCTTGCGGGAGCTAACCATTATTTTTTCGCGAGCTCGCCCAAGCAAACGTCATTTTCATTGTAGGTCGCATGAGCTCGCGCAAACAGTTCGCGCAAACTCGCGCGAGCTTGCACAACCTTGCGCAAACTAACATCGTTTTCTCGTTCAGTCAGTGCATGCATATATAAAGAAAGGCAATAAGACTGGTTCTAGATAATATAACTCTTGAGTCGAGTTGACCTGGCCATGACCTGCTAAAATCGGCAGGAAATTTAAGTCTGTCTGAAGAAATCCAGTGCGTTGACTATTAGTATATGCATGGGTTATGAGTTATGGATACAGAATTTAAAAGTCTGACATATCTGTTAAATAGAATGCCTAGGACTAGTAACCTTAAAATGGAAATAGGTGTCTTGGGAGGTATGTATCTTGTTTTGCTGCAATTTATTGACAGATACCAGTTTTGGTACAACTTCTTAAGCTCTATACTCTATAGTAATGCAGTGACCACTCTGGTCTTCTATTAATACATGTATGTAATATGTTAACAATCTCTGGTTAACCATTTATTGGTCATATTTGGTCAAGAAAATGTAAATACCTGCCGATTGAATGTACATTTACAGGCCAAGAGAAAACAGTTTTTAAAAATTTATCACTAAAATGAGCGACTGGCTGGGTTATCGAGCCAGTAACATTCCAGTGGTAAATTTTCAAAAAATGTATTCCCTTGGCCTGTCAATGGACATTCGACAAGAACATAGCAGAGGCTGGTTTTGGCCGTTACAGCCATTAATAGCAAACATATCAAACGGGATATCGTACAGCATTAATGCATTGCTGAAATTATATTTTTGATATCCATTATTAGCTCACCTGGAGCCTGTCAAAAAAGATTACTATTTATAATTAAGGTTAAGCATGCATGAGGTTGCAGTAGTGTGCGGTTAAGCATGCGCGAGGTTGCAGGAGCACGCAGTTAAGCATGCGCGAGGTTGCAGGAGCACGCGGTTAAGCATGCGCAAGGTTGTGGGAGCACACGGTTAAGCATGTATGAGGTTGCAGGAGCACGCGGTTAAGCATGTGCAAGGTTGCAGGAGCACGCGGTTAAGCATGTACGAGGTTGCAGGAGCACGCGGTTAAGCATGCGCGAAGTTGCGGGAACGTGAGGTTGCGGTAGCACACGGTTAAGCATGCGTGGGGTTGCGGGAGCACGCGCTTAAGCGTGCATGAGGTTGCGAGAGCGCACGCTTACGGTTGCGGGAGCACGCGGGTAGGCAAATGTTATGTTTGTGTAAGCTCGTGCAACCTCGCGATGTTTCAAATATGAGCTTATCGTGTGCTTGCACAAGCTAATACTGTGTGCTTATGGATAGCTTGCGCGAACTAACACTGCGAGCTAACATCATTCGCTTATCGCACGCTTAGATTTCTGTAATGGGGCCTTGAAGGGTTTCAACTGAGAATTGTTAGGTTGCTTTATTATAGGGAGTTACAGAGCAAGTTCGTGTTTCAGACATTTTCATAAATTTTCCATGGAGTTATGCCCCATTTCAACTTGTTTTCCCGCACTATTTTTCGCAGTCTCAAAATGTTCAACTGAAAATTGGTGCGTTGCTTTGTTATGAGAAATTACAGAGCAAGTTCGAGTTTCAGGAGTTTGCATCAATTTTGATGGAGTTATGTCCCCTTTCGACTTATGAAAACAAAAACTATCCGTTTTCCGCACTTTTTGCATGCCTTCAAGGGGTTCAAATGAGAATTGGTAGGTTGCTTTATTATAGGGCGTTATAGAGCAGGTTTTAGTTTCAGACATTTTCGTCAATTTTCCCCCCTTTCGACAATTTTTTTCGCAACCCTTCGAGATATCCAACTGAGAATTGGTACATTGCTTTATTATGAGAAATTACAGAGCAAGTTCGAGTTTCAGGCATTTGCATACATTTTTGAGTTATGTCCCCTTTCGACTTATGAAATACAAACATATCAGCTTTCAAGACATTTTCGCTCTCCTTCACCATATGTACATGTAGCTGAAACTTGGTTTATTGTTTTGTTATGAGAAGTTACAGATCGAGTTCGAGTTTCAGCTGCTTCTGTCAATTTTTAATGCAATTTTTTGACTGTCAATCTCTAAAGATTAATATCACCAGGTAGGGAACATATATTGCAAAGCAATAGTTACAGAATGCTTGTTATAATAAGAGAGGCAACCTCAGTTGTCTTACTCCATATGACAATCAGGGGAGCGAACTCTCCACCTTTATAAAACTGGCAATTGAAATTTGAAACCCTCCACATAGAAACGTTTGGATTTGTCAACATTTGTGGCTTTCTAGAAGATAGTGCCATGTTGTATTGTTTATATACTATTCCTAAAAAAAAAAAGATAGGCCTACTGTAACCTTTTCATTCTCTGTTTTAATATAATTTAGGCATAAAAACCTTTAGCCCATCTGATTTTACACATTAGGACACAAAAACTTGCTATGGTCACACACTTTCTCCCCACTGTCAGGTGCTCAGGTGGCTACTGGGCAAGCCTTGTAAACATAGGGTATCTCCTTCACTTCTCGTTGCCCCCCTCTCCACCCAGGAGTAAAAATGGGCACCAGTGTTAAAACTGGGGAAGTTGCCAATAATAAACTGATATAAAGTCTAGATATGGCGTAAATGGGGGCTAGAATCAGGGACTCGATAGACGCCAATCAAGCCAATAACTTCTGCACTTTCTCCCCATCAGACAGAAACACTGTAACCATTATCATCTTACTGTTACTCGTACAGACAGAGACACTGTCGCTGCCATCACTCAACGTTCTACACAGTCATGCAGACCAACTTTCTACATAATTAAGCTGACAAACAATGTCACTATGGTACCTAGTTGCTGAGTGTCTGAGATTATCAAAGCTGGTATCAAACATGTTCTATCATGTCTGTAAATAAACCTTTTAATAATTACCCACCTGTGATTAGTGTATGCTGAAGAGAAGGCCATAAGGCTATGCTAAAAATGTTCCATCAGTATACATACATAGCCAAAATATTAATATTTTTCAAGTCCCTTGTTCAGATACTGGTGTTGCAACTGTGAGATACAGTCCCCTTGAGCTTCTTGTCAATGCTTGTTCAGTGTTAAACATGTTGCAGAGCATTGGCTGTATGAGCACGATTATAGGGTAGCTGAGCCTTCCATTAATGCCAAATAATGTGTTTATTAGTTATTTTAAACAGTAAATTACAAGCATAAATTCTATTTTTCTGGCTAAAATCTAAAATTATGCATATTGTTTTATTGGTCAGGCGGTCTGGTGTTAATAGCTGGGACTGGTTCATGTGTAATGCTGTGCCAGGGTGAGAAGCAGATACGCAGTGGAGGATGGGGCCACATGATGGGTGATGAAGGATCAGGTGAGTAACATTCAATTTAATTAAAATTAAGCTAAAACACACAGTTGATGGTGCACCATCGCAAATCCCCATGCTTTTACTAACTTTGTCATTTTGGCAATGCCCAATACAGTCATATTTTTGTTAAAGTCCAATATAAATATCTTGTAATTCGCATTCATATGGGTAACCCACATTACATATTTGTTTAATTTCCACAAAGTTATTTTGGAGGAGATAGTATAACAAATGAATGGATGAACAGATGGACAGACTTCGAGGCAATGGTAATATACCCATTTTTTAGTTTCAATCTGCAACTAGTATAAGTTGATCTGTCGCTGTGTCTGTCAGTAAAATTTTTCACATTTGTAACAAAGCTGTCTGAGTCGCAACTATAGCATGGAGTACTCATTTCAAATGCATGGTGATAAAAATAGTTGGCCAAATTTCTGAAAGGTGTTTATCTACTAATCGTGTGTAACTTTCATAATCGGGCAATGATCACACATTTATATTTAGTCACAATTTCCGAAGTCCTAATCATTGTATAACGTATAGCTAAGGATTTGTCTGCATTCACAAATGCAGCAGCCATTCTGCCACTCACAATTTTAATCATGTGATTATGTCGATGATTTCAAGGTTGCAGTGGGTCAATCGATTCTTCAAGTTTTTCTTTGATTTATATATGTCTTTAACATCTACTGCAATCCGGCCTCTCATTTCTTTGTGTAGATGTATGCTGGTTTTCTCATCATTGATTACATTATTTATGTCCTTTGCCAAAATACTGCATCTATGAAGACTTAACATTCATGTTTTCAAAGTGTTTGGCTGCCATATGATGCCAATAAAACCGTTTGGTCCCTTTCCATGCTGGATTAATGTGGTTTCTATCATCATGTCTGTCCACATGCCATTCCACGTACCAGGGTTGTGATGTATCATATGCTTCCCATTGTGAAACATTTGAGTGCAGCTGATGGCAGGTTCTCAACCTCTGCGGGTAATAAAGGCCACACTTTCTTATTGAAATGTTTCACGGTGCTATGTCTGCACCTGTAAATGGCACATGATAACACTTAAATAATCCATTGAAGTCAACCATAAATCTAAATGAGAGATCATATGAGTTTCTTTTGCAAAATCAAGAAAACATTGTCAGACTGCTACTGCAAGGTTACCTCCAACTTCCTCCAGACTAGAAGGAATGACTGTCATGCAATGGGTCATTGGAGGCTGAAGCAATTTATGGCACCCGTTTACAGCCTTACATGTGGTTAAAGATCCCTGTGCGTGTAGTTATCTCGTATACATCAATGTAGTGAGTAGTTGGTATAAGTCTGTCCACGAATCCAGGAGTTTTTAGGAGTCACATTTCTGGGCAGTTTTAGATAGGTGAACTGCATGATATTTGTTTGGGTGACCTATTTTAATACATGCACAGTAGATATGCTAATACACATATGTCAGCTCCAGCAGAAGCGGATGTGAGACACACGCTCACACAGAAGGTACAGAGGTACCATTGAAAGAAGGTCTGTGTGGTTTGGAAAAAGACATGCTACATGTATGTGCTATCTTCTGACAGCTCTCATTATTTGGCTTATTATCTTGCCAGAGTATTATGCGCCGTCTGTGGATCTCTTGTTTGATATAATCTGGGACATCATAATATATTGACTAATGTCCTTTGTACATTTGACTTAGAAATGTCACCCTTCTGCTCTGTATTCTGTCAAGTAATAATACTTGTGTAATAACACATGCCTTGTTTGTGCATAAAATTGTTGAAAAATGTACACCAGTTTCTTTGTTATTGACGGGGTAAAAGATAGAATATTGACATCAGAGTGGTAAGGGTTAATGTATCCACACTTTGTTTGCAGCAACGAACATGAAATTATCTCCAAAATAATCCTTTGATTTTAACTTTTTAATTTGCATAATCTATGAAAGACAACATGTTGAATTTACCAGGTGGCTGAGGATCATGTAATATGTAATATTCCCCATATGTCACTGTGTGACCTGGGCATAATAAAGAAACTTGAACTTGTTAAGCTAGTACAGAGTTATGGCCCTTTACTTAATAGGAAACTGTTAAAGGAAAGGATCAGGGAACTAACATATGCTCTTGAATGACAGTTTTATATAATAATCAACCTATAGCCACCAGTGAAAAAGAAATAAATCAGAATAATTAGAAAAAAGCAGCTGATTACCATTTATGGCATTCTGGTGGGAACCAATTAGTGATGCAGCTTGACCTATGCGCTCTGGTGTATGGCGAGCAAATAAATAATACCCGCTATAGCCGGTCATATAAGCGGTTATATTCGCGTTAAGCTGATTGGCACTACGTCCTACGGGTAAAATACTGCCTAGTTTTAAAACAATTTGACTGAAAGCCGTTGTTTCCAAAGCCAGGGTCTACATTCAGTCACACGAATTTCAAAATATTCATTAGGCATCATATTGCGAACTTGGAAACCAGCAGTGTATTTTTAAATCATTTTGACCGAAACTTGATGCTTCAACCAGAAAAAGTGACTCAATAGTGAATTAGCAGAAGTGAGTTAATCACTCTACATCGGCACCGCTAGAGAATACTATTTATACCGCTTACAAAACTATATTCAGGTGTGCTTTCATTGTATTCAGGTGGGCCTATGTGGTATACTTGCACACACAGTTGACACACGGCGGAGTGCGAAGCACCAGCTAAGTCGCTATTTGGCTCCAAGTTAAGCGCTCCTAGATTTAGTAAATGCTTTTTCTCATATAATCCTGATTCATTCCCATTTTTTACCGATGGTAGTTTATTTAATATTGTATGAAATTACCAATAAACATCATTTGTTATTTTCCTTTTCCCTTCCTTTAATATGTGGTATAGGGAGGATGCCTTTCAGAATTGGCCTTGTTTCCTTTTCCAGCATACGGGATCACATATACTGCCATTAAGGCTGTTTTTGACCATGATGACAACCTTTTTCTGTGCCCCTACGATGTTACCGTAGTCCGGGATATGATGTACAAATACTTTAAGGTATGTTCTGAAGATCTTTCCACTGATGTCCAAATTCCCACATAATGGGTTATAATGGTTTCCAGGTAATTAGTTTACTTGAATACAGTGCACATATTTAGATCTACCAGAATAGCGACATCTTGGCAGTTTAATTCTGTGATGTGAACTTTAGCAGATAATTTAAAAAAAATTTTAAATGTAAATATCTGTACTATCATGTACTATGGAACAGCATCTCTGCAGCTGGGTAGAAGTGACTTGTACAGGAAACAAGTTTAACCCTCTAACACTCATATCAGCCAAAAATGGCTTCTGCACTGCAAATAGACATTTTCTATGAGAGGGTTAATATATTTGATATAGTAGAATCTTTTCTGCACTGTTTTCATCGCATAAATTAAATGCTCATTTGTCAAATAGATGCTAGCTGATACATTCGCCTAGTGAAGTGGTACAACAGTTTACAGCTTCTAGTCAAGTACTATAACTGCTTACATCTTCTCACATTGTAATACCACCTCTTACATCTTCTCACGTAGTAATTCCACCTCTCACATAATCTCACGTAGGAATACCACCTCACATCTCACGTAGTAATACCACCTCTTAGATCTCCTCACGTAGTAATACCACCTCTTACATATTCACATGTAGTAATACCACCTCTTACATATTCTCATGTGGTAATACCACTTCTTACATATTCTCATGTAGTAATACCACCTCTCACATCTTACGTAGTAATATCACCTCACATCTTCTCACGTAGTAATACCACCTCTTACATATTCTCACATAGTAATACTATTAGTGACACCAGCATTTTGGCGGGGGTACCACACACTATATATATATATCAGGGCTCCCAAAATGGCCGTGTTGTCTGGACATGTCCGGGAAACATTCTCAATGTCAGGTTGCGTATATCATATCAACGAAAAAATGTTATTAAGCGGGTATATATATATACCGTAATTTCTCGACTAAAAGCCGCCCTTGAATATAGGACGCTGTCCCAAATTTGACCAAAATCCGCCCCAAAAACTTGTATTCAAGTATAAGACGCTGTTAAATTTAGAAAAAAAGTACCTTTAAAAATCGAAAATTGGTGTAAAAAATAACCATCACTCAACGAACGCTTTGTTTAATGCATGACTAAAAATTATCATGGTGGAAGAAAAATTATTAAATAGGACCGCCTAAATATTGTGTATCTTCAATAAAGATTGTTTATTACATTAAAATCAATCTAATTTTGGCATAAAACGTCTCCTTGAAAACATAGAAATTGCGTGATAGAAACAGATTATAATGGCTCTTTTGTGTTTGGAGGCGCTGTGTAATCTTATGCGTTAATGGGAGTTGGTTATAAAACGGGTATGGGAATATTCAGATGGTCACTAGTTGTAATGACTCTTTTGCATTTGGAGGTGCTGTGTGATCTTATGCGCTAACGGGAGTTGGTTATCTGGCTCTTTTGTGATTGGAGGCGCTGTGTAATCTTATGCGCTAACGGGAGTTGGTTATCAAACGGGTAGGGGAACATTCAGTTCCTATCGCGCAATGATGATATATAGCAATTTCCGAGTCCCGAATATTTAGATCCGAGTGCTCGCTCTAATTAGAATAAAGATCTTTTGCGATTGGAGGCGAATCACGTGATTTATACACGTATCTTTTCTTGACGCCATTTTATGTCAAATTCTGGATTAATTTTGATTTAATAAGTGAAATGTATTAAAGAATAAGCAATATTTAGGCGCCCCAATTTAATAATTTCACTTCCGCTTGATGTTTTTGGAGTATACATTAAACATAGTCGTCAGGCGGCGCGAATTGTCTAGGGTAACATTTAGGTCAATTTCTGTGGTATAATCTGTGACTTTTTAAGAAAAATTTCGACCCAAAAATGTGCAGAAGGAATGTTCTCGATTATAGGACGCATCCCCCTTTCTAGTACATGTATTTTGACAAAAAAACTGCGTCCGTTAGTCGAATTTTAACGGCATATATATATATATATTATATAGAGTAATTTCTGAGTTCCTGAGCCCCATATATATTAGGTCCGTAAATCATAGGCGACTCTACAGAGTACTCGCTCTAAATATTGATATTTATTAATTTGTTAAGTTTAGGTCGCCACTTTAGTAGCTACTCAAGTATGTACTCGAGGCTACCACTCTATTTATATAGTTTGCGAAAGTACCTAATTTATAACTTGTATAGATTTTCACCTCCTATATAGAAGAACCACGAAACGTGTGATAAATGTCCTTCACTTACATATCCAGCACCAAAGCGCTTATGTATGAGGGTTTTTTCATATGGCTACAAACATAAGAACCCTACTCGCATATGAATATATGAGTTTTGGCGCTACTCAAGTAATGACCTAAATTGTCGTTAGCTGAATAATATTTAAACGACGCTATTTTATGTCAAATTGTGGATTCATTCTGGTGTAATAAACGGTAATAAACGCTGTTTCTTAAAGCGTAGGCAATATTTAGGTAGTCCCGTTTAATAATTTGACTACCACGATGATGGATATGAGGTATACATTAATCATAGTCATAAGACCGCAAGAACTTCAACAATGTTGAGCATGAAAATGTGTTTTATTTTCATGTTAGTGTATATTACCACTAACCGACTTAGTCATTTTAGAGAATCAATTTTTCTTGTGAAATATAGAAATATACGTAATAGAAATAGTGAATATTTCAATTTAAACAATTTACAGCCTTATCTTATTAGAATCCGGGATTGTAAATATGCAATTTCTGGTAATTAATTTCACTTACCGTAACAAAATGGCAATTGAGCTCATGCCATGGCTAGTGTCTGTTATCCGTCTGTCATATGTCGTCCGTCCATTAACATTTCCTTTACATAGCTTCAACAAGAAGCACTGGATGGATTTTAATGAAATTTGGCAGAAAGCATCTGTAGGGCATAGATATCCAAGTTTATTCAAAGCTGGTTGGTCGATTTGCATAGCAGCCATCTTGGATTTTGTGGCGTCTTTAGAAATGCCTCTAAAAATCTCCGCAACTACTAGACCGATTTGAAACTAAAAAATCTTCATCCAGGGTGATGACTGAAGCGAGTTTGTTCAAGAGAACCTGTTTGGTTGAATTCCCTGGGCACTGTCTTGCATGACCTAGTTTTCACCAAAAACAACTTATCGAGAGCCACTGAATGGATAGGCCAAAATTTGGGGAAATATCATTAGCGACTAGGGGCCATTAAAGCTTGCTCAAGTAAAGTTGATGCATAAAAACGGCAGCGGTTGACCAATCAAAATGTAGTTTTGTCAGTCATATTGGATTCTTTCATTCGATGAATTTTTTTGACAAAAATTGTTGGATAAGGCATTTGGTGGCCATCTTGGATTTTCTTTCCAGTCAAAAGTTCTATAGGAAAATAATGGGAAATTTTAGTCTTCTCAAGAACTACCTGGTGGATTTCAGCCAAATTTTAAAGGCATCCTCATTGTCGAATAGAGATGCAAAATTATAAAAAGGAGACCGATTGTTAAATTTGCCTGGTGGCCATTTTGGATTATTTTCCAAAAGTTTCAAACGACTTCCTCTCAAGACCCGCTGGGCAGATTTCAACCAAATTTTTCAGAAGGTGACCTTCAGTCATAGAGATCCAAAATTGTTCAAATGAAGCTGAGTGGCCTATTTGCGTGGCCGCCATGTGTTTTATGCTATTTTTAGGAACATGTTTAAAAATCTCCGAACCCGCTTGGTCAATTGGTTTGAAACTGAAGAAACTTCATTCATCCAGTGCAAGTCCGAAACAAAGTTTTCCTGAGAGAACCTGATAGGTTGATTTGGCGGCCATCTTCGATGATCTATTTTTTTGCAAGAGCGACTTCTCCAGAACTGCTGAAGGCATCAGGTCAAAATTGTGTAAATATGATTAGGGGCTAAGTGGCATCCGAGTTTTGTCAAGGAAAGTTGGTACATTTAAAAACAAAGCTTCCATCGACCAAACAAAATGTAGCATTTGGCAGCTATAGTGAATTTTTTTATTTGATTAATTTTAATTATGAAAATCGGTTTATATAGGTATATCAGCATGTCAATTTCAAATTCGGGATGTTAAAAAGTGTCGAATGAATGCATCGGTGGTCTGCTTTTCATGGTTCATTGAGGATGATAAATAATTCTTCTCTGAGCTTTTGTTTGAGGTTTTTTTTATACAATAACCAATCTTGGTGTATGGTTGCATTCTACTTGTAGCTAGTTTCAATTCATGGTTCAGCAAACTTCAAGACTGATTGCAAGCATTCAGCGAAAGGTGGGGTTCAGCAGAAGACGGGGTGTGGTGGGGGGGGGGGGGGAGGGGTTATGCTTTATGATGCACTGCATCACTAAAACTCTAGTTTGTTTTGTTTTTCCACATTCTTCTTTAATTTGCGCTTAGATTATTTTTGCAGTAATTTAGTGCATTTAATTCAACAAAGTGTTTTAGTAACCCTTTAATGCTCATGCTGCCAAAAACTGGCCTCTGTCATGGTCTTGTGGAATGTCCATTTACAGGGCAAGAGAATACAATTTTTGAAAAGTCACCACTGGAATGACTGGCTCGATAACACAACCAGCGATTCCAGTGATAAATTTTCAAAAATTATATTTTCTTGTGTAAATGGACATTCCATAGGCAGATATTTAAATTTCCTTGACCAAATTGACCATTAAATGGTTATATATGCAGTGATTACAACCAAGGTCATAAAAACACATAATTTTACATAGAAACATGTGCAATGCTGACCATTTGCCTATATTAAGATTTGCTCTGGTCAGTAGTGCTTGCGCTGCAGGGTACAGTAATTTGTTAGGCTTTATGGTTCAATCTTGCGTCTATATCCTCATAGCTTCCTCATTGGCAATACCATGAGGCTCATGCTCTGGCAAATCATTTACCTTTTTATGATAAGTCATATTCAATATGATTTTGGCTAAAACCCATAGCTTCCATAGCAACGATACACCTCAGTGCACAATTTTCCCTGCCCTGCTGTGCCAACTCCTGTGATACCACACCTATGTGCACTCCATACAGTAGCAATCCTTACTTTGAGACACTGATGCCTATAATGCGTGATATGCGGAACTATGAAAGGGCGCGAGATGCAGGATACAGTTGTAGTGTTGACGGCTTCCAGTGAGTTCTTAGCAACAGCTCTGACATCTTTGCCTAAATAATTTCTTCACTACATTACAAAATAATAGAGATGAATAATATATGATGTAGCTTGCTGTTGTGTGCTATGAGCTATAACCAATGACGCATACACAACAACAATTTCAACTTTAGCAGACTCGCATTCACAATGTGACTTCAATTAAATGGCAAACAACTTAACTTGTAATTCTCTGCATTATTTAAATGTCACACATTAAACAGTAAACTGTAATGACAGTAATGTCACTCAGGCCGTGCTCACATTATATATTTAATGCTGGGTAATGGTGATGTATCTATTACTTTCGTAAGTCTGATCACTCTATTTTGATACCTCCATTGAATTAAGTTAATTAACACTTTAACACTCATATTGGCCAAAAACGTCTTCTGCAGTGGTCTTGAAAAATGTCCATTTGCAGACCAAGAGAAGCCTATTTTTGACAATTTACCACTGAAATGACTGGCTCGATAACTGAGGAAACCACTTTACTGCAGGGCAACCAAATTTTAACACACTGGTTGCCGTGGGGTACAACCTTGATAATTTGTTATTTTCAGGGAGTGTATATCTACACATGCTGAGTTTTTATTTTATCTAGTATTAACCATTTAACACTCAAATTTGTTCAAGAAAATTTCAATTTTCTCACAAAAAATGTCCATTAGCAGACTAAGAGAAGACTATTTTGAAAATTTACCACTGGAATGTTTCTCTTGGTCTGCAAATGGGCATTTCTTAAGGCCACTGCAGAAGCCATTTTGGGCCGATATGATGGATAAATGGTTAATATAATGTTGGAGTTGGTATTTACATGGATTCTGTAGTCTATGTAGCTTACAATACATATTTTCAAAAGAATTTACAAAAATGGGGCAACCTGGAAGTACAGTCGGGTAACCTAATTTAAATGGCATACTTGCCCCGGGGGGCAACATAATATTTTTATAATTTTTTATCCCTGAGGTGCACTGGTGTGTAACAAGCTTTTGCTGGTGTTTTATTCGACCCATTTTAATTTACATTGTTGCTTACTTTAACATGTGTAACTGTAAGTTGTTGTGTTTAAAATTGCAACAGCTTTTAGCAACAACATCCTAACCAGTTATTGTCACCCTTTCTTAAATCTGTACAAATCATTCACATTGATGTTTGATACAAGTACAGGCGATATTTAATAATGTTCACGTATTAATTCTGAGACATGTATGCCATGGCGACTGTATCCGGTGTAATAATAATGATCTCTGTTCTGTCAGTGTTCTGAAATTAAAGTGTCACACTACCTCCCTTCAGATCTCTGTTTTATTAATGAGTCTGTGATTGATCTAATTTCTTTATCGGAAGACATTTAATTATTAATTTCGGGAGAATTGGACAAACTAGCAAACTATTCTGTGTACTAGAGTCAATAAATTGTGGTAATTATTTGGAAAACATATGACTGAATCTTGTTGCTGTTGCATGACTATGGCAGCAACAACTTACAATCAAATTATTTGTATTATACTCTGCATGTGTCATATTAAGTTTTCTGTGTTCTGGTGATCAGATCTAGTAGTTTACACAATTAGTGAAAGTCTGGCCATCGCTTAACCCTTACAGACCAGAAACTATAAATTCCCTTTGACGTAAGAAATATATTTTTATGAATATTTTGAAACTAATTTCACTTGAACTGTTTCTCCTGCCAATGGCAGGCGGTCACAGGATACAGTCAAATTAGTGTCAAGATATTTTTTATGGCTTTCCTGTACACTAGTCCTGAAATTAAAATACAGGAGTCATCAATTAGTCACTTTAGATAGCTGTGCCCTGAACCATTTAATGGTCATGCCTACCAGAACAGGCATTTGTTGGGGTCTTGACGAATGGCAATTTACAGGCTAAAATAAGTAACTTTAAAAATGTATCACTGGAATGACTGGCTCGGTCATTTCAGTGTTAAATTAAAGAAAATAGTCTTCTCGTGTTCTAGAAATGGACACTATTTAAGCAAATGTTTTGATTTCCATGACCAATTTCGACCATTAATGGGTTACAAGTACCTCATTATAGCTACTGTAGGACATAGACTTGAACGATTGTGTGATTAAATTGAAAATCGCAATTATTTTTAACCCCGCAAAAAAATTTGGCGGGGTGTTATGTAATGGCGCCGTCCATCCGGTCGGTCGGGAGGTTGGGTGGTTGGGCGTGCGTGCAAGCGTGTGGGCGGCAGAGTAGTTTCCGGATGATAACTTCATAGACTGGTTGGACTAGGTCGGGGGCAGAAACCTATCGAAATTGACAATACTCCGAAATCCAAGATGGCTGCCAGCCAGTAATCATGATTATTCTTAAACTATTGATGTTGGTCACTCAAACCAATAATCACACAAGCCTACAGGGACATTCATTTTTGAGTCAAAGTGGTGCTGCATTAGGATAGATGGCCATTCAGTCCTGGTTGACCGCTCATCTTGTAGACCCATCATGTGTTAAAATGGCTCTTAACCCCTCTCGTGTCAATTTAACCCTTTAATGGTCAAGTTGGTAAAAAACAACCTCTGCAGTGATCTTGAGAAATGTCCATTTGCAGGCTAAGATATTTAAAAAAATTATCACTGGAATGACGTGCTTCTTGGTCTGCAATTGGTCACTGGCTAAGCAGAAATTTGAATTTTCTTGACCATTACACTTTTGATGAATGCTCATTTGAAGGATAACAGAAGTCTATTTTTTGTAAATTGTTGTTATGAATTTACAGAAATACTCTTTGGCTACAAAAATCAAAATTTCTTTGAAAAGTATTGGCAATTAAATGGTTAATTGCAATAAATATTATTTTGAGTGCTTTAATGCGCTTTTGACATAAGAGGGTTTAACAGCAGTAGTCTCTTGAGCAGATCTAGCAGACTGTTATAACACCTCCAGGCCAGCCTGATAATATTATCATCAATCAATGTTCAACCATCAATCATTTTTGACTGATATATAATCAGGCTAGGCTAATTACCTTACATAGGATGCTGAATGTTGACACTGATTATATATACATCTTTGTCTCGCCAGCGCGTTGCATTCATGCACCATTTTCTCCATACAATTCTTTGAGTTTTGATGTCAATCACATCGAATCGATTTTTCGATCCGATGTCACTTATTTTAATCCTCAATGAATATCACAGACAATTTAGTTCACTTCAGAAGTCATAAATGCTCCTGATTAATTGAAGATGAGATCCGTGTACATTCCCCCATCCAAGTTGAAAATGACCCCTATTCGATCTGGTCCATGTAAACCATTATCGACTACTGAATCATTTAGAACCTAGGATGGATATGGACCATTGGATAATCTCTTGACTTTATGGCAGCATGTATGATTTTATGTCAATTAGAATTTAGGCTTAATGGTTCTTGGTTTGGAATCTAAATTTGAGATATCAAACTAATTGACGTGATAATAATTATAGCGACAATCAGTATAGAATTTATGTATAATAAATCAATACAATATGACCTGAATGTAGTATAGCTGTTATAAATACCTGATGGAAACAGTCATTTCTTTGTGGTTTGAAGACGAAAGGGTCCCGATGACGAAGACGATCACAATACGAGTTTTGATGTCGTATTGAGGATGACGGGAAGATGTGGGTGCACCCAGACGAACATGCAACACAAACAATATAAAACAAACAAAATTTATCTTGCGATGTAGGTGGATCTGAAAGGTTGAATATGACTGGCCACAAGCCGCCAGAAGCTAACGTGTGATTGAAGCTGGCGATCTGGCCCACAACTATGTTAACTAGGAGCTGGATATCTGGCGACAGTTAACGTGGACCAGGAGCTGGAGACCTAGATACGAGCAATGGCGACCAGGAGCTGGAGACCTGGCTACAGATAATGGTACCAGGAGTCGGAGACCTGGTTGCGGATAATGATACTAGGAGCTGGAGATCTGGCAATGGATGATAGTACCAGGAGCTGGAGATGGCTATCGCATGAAGAATGATGTCACATGCGGTCGATGATTATGATGACCCAAAGTCATGGAGTGATTTCTGTATGAAAGTTCATACTGTGACAACAGGCCTGACGTTGTTTTGACTAGAGAAGCGTGAATTCTAAATGTTCTGAAGATTGCCTAACTGTTGATGGGCCTACAAACTGAGATGGTGCCCATACATATTTATGAATCTGTATGATGACTGCTTATATGGCTGATAATCACACTTTGTTAAATAAACTTCACATTCGTAACTTCATTCTCACAGCCATGCCAGTGTATATGGCTGGCATAGAATTATATACACGTGAAACGATGGCTGCCTATATCACAATTTCGCTAAGGCGCGACTATCTCTCGCTAAGGCCAACCACCAAATGCTCGCCGAGGTGATGATCTTAACACACGCACACAATGCATCATGATCCGTCAGGATGACATGGATACAATACTACATGTTGATTTGTAACTCCTACATAATTGCTCAAATAATCAATAGAGACTCCATACATATTATAAATAATGAAATCTACATTGATTATAACCTAATCATAATAACAAATACAATTATCTCAACTCTAAATGGTATAAATTTGCATAAGTGTAAATCTCGATTACAAATATCCCCTACGCTTTTATAATTGACATGAAGTAATTTATTTCATTAAATCGACAAGAAAGCGTGCAAGATTGGATAACAATCTGTCTTCCTATATTGTAGCGGATTTGGAGTCCAAACATGTTGCAGGTGGCATAAGCTAACGTGTTTGTATGGAAATGCGATTGCTACTATGATCTCACGATCATATGATAGCAATGGTCATCACAAAATGGACATTCCTAAAGCCCACTGCAGAGACCGGTTTTGGCCGGCTTGACTATTAAAGGTTTAAACTAGTTTGTTTTGTTTGCAGGTGTCTGATAGAATGGGTATGTTGGATCATCTCTATTCAAAGTTTGACAAGTGTTTCTTTGCTGGCATGGCTAAAGAATTAGCGAGAGGTACGATATGTGGATGTTTTATTATGTGAATGATGCATCCACATGCATGTTTGTGCTGTTGTTCATGTATATGTACCACACTTGTATTACTTGGTCTGTTTTGTAGCACAAGTATGGTTACAGAGACCTATGTATGAATATCCATTAAACCTACAAAATGCCAGTGTGAACATGCAATATGTTTTGAAAAGATGTTGATATTACTTACCTTCGGCATATTTTTAGCTCACCTGGCCTGAAAGGCCAAGTGAGCTTATGCCATGGCGACCATCCATCCATCCGTCAACTTTTGCTTTAAATCGCTACTCCTCCTTAACCAATAGACAGAGTTTAATCAAATTGGATCAAAGGATCCTATTGTCCATTCAGAATTTTGATTCCTCAATCTTTTTGGTCAAGCTCTTAGATTTTAGTAAAAATTTATCGGAAATTGTCAAAATACTACTTCTTACCATTTTGACCGATTTCAACCAAATTTGATTAAAAGGGCCCAATGGTCCTAGGCTCCAGAACTTCCATTCTGAATTTTGATTCATAAATCTTTTGGGTGAAAATCATGCTTCTTCTCCTTACCATTCTGAGCGATTTCAAACAAATTTGGTGGGAAGGATTCCATACCCTATAGAATATTGTAGTGGATTTTGTTTTCAGTTGTTTAAAATGGATTAACAAGGGGGCTAACTCTTACATGCCAACTGATTGTTGTATCAGCACTCCTCAGTGCCAGGCCAGCTGGCTGAATAGTGCAGTAACCTGACTGGTCATAACGTTTGTTTACATTGCACTATAGCCTGCAGCAGACTGGCTTGCTGCTGTTGCTGCTGCGCTGCTGGGGTTGGCTGGTGCATCATGCAGGAGGAGTGCTGATCTAACTTTTATGTCTTTCTTCAATTTTATAGTTTTTCGCGTGGTTTATGGCTTTCCGCGAGAAGCGACTATGCCTTTTCGCATGCAAATTTATAGCTTTACGTGTGCAAATTTATAGCTGTACACGAGAAGGGATTTATAGCTTTTCCTGTGCAAATTTATGGCTTTACGCGTGCAAATTTATAGCTTTACGTGAGAAGTGGTTTATAGCTTTCTGTGAGAAGCGACTTTATGCCTTTTCGCGTGCAAGTGCAAGTGATTTATAAGCTTTATGCGAGAAGCGATTTTATGCCTTTTTGCGATGAGCTTTCCTGCCTTTTTGCAAACAGCTCTTTATGTCTTTTTGTGAGAAGCACTCAATATTCTACTATAAAGGGCTCAATTATTTGAGAGAAGGGATTCTAATTGCAATTCTAGCTCGCCATGCACTGGTTTTGAAAGTTATTTATTGATCTGTCTTTTCCTGTACATAGTGTAAATTTAGAGTTTGCTGAATACTACCATAGGTTATTAAAGTAGTTTTAGTTTACAGTTGTTGTTCTGTTTGAATGAAATTCTCCCCCAAGCCTGAATTGAGTTCTCCACAATATTTATTTAGAATTTTGATTCATCCAATTTTTGGGTGATTTTATGAAACTTACCAGAAATTGTCAGAACATTACTCTTGATTAACCGCTTGCCAGATTTCAACCCTAGTTGACTGGACTTTTGGGGTAGACTAAATAACTTTATTCAGAATTTTGATTGGTTGATTTTCTGGGTGAAAATCTTAGATATTATGAAAAATTTACTGGATATTGTCAAAGCGCTTCTTCATAGCTGCTTCACAGATTTCAACAAAATTTGGCTAGAATGACCCTATCATGGTAGGCCCAAGAACTTCTATTCATGATTTTGTTTGGTGAAGTTTTGTGGTGAAAATCATAGATTTTAGGAAAAATTAATGGAAATTGTCAAAATACATCTCAAATTTGGCTGAAAGTATTCTATAGTCATAGGCTCTAGAACTTCTATTCAGAATTTTGGTTGTCGCTTTGGTGGCCATCATGAATTTTGTGAAAATTTTCCAGAAATTCTCAAAACGCTGCTTCTCCTTAGTTGCTTGAAATATTTCAACCTACTGCTTAAATAATGTCCCGATTTCAAGGAAACTTGTATGGAACGATCCTATGGCGTCAACATACCAAACAAGAATTTTGATTGGTCAATTTCTTTGGTGGCCATCTTGGATTTTTCAAAATTTATCCATGTCTATTTAAATGCAAATGGGTTAAATGTTAATGGTCCAATTGAGCGTCACTGTGGCCCTTGAGCCTCTTGTTTCTAGGTTGTGAAATTGAATTAGAGACACAAGTCCCTAATTCAACTTCACGCTTAAAAATATTAGAATGAAATCATCGTATGTTAAGATTTATATCGCTTCAGTACATTGAGGTACACAAATTAAACTTCTAAACGTAAAAAAATTTAAACAATGTTATTTTCACGCAAAATATAATTTGGAATAAATCTTTGTCTCATTACCGTTATCATACTGTAAAATAATAGTTAGCAGTTTATATCTTATGTTTGGTTGAATGCATACATGCCCCACATTTAGACACATCCTTCCTTATAATGACATGGCATGACACAAATACCTTGGCATCAAAAGGTCAAGGTCAGTGTGATAATGACAAAACTCAAGGGTTTTCTCAACAATAACCTTTTGCTTTTACCTCTACTTAGCAGTTCATATCTCATATTGTGTTCAACTTAATAATACTGCATCCAAACTTGGACACTTACGAAGGAGAGGGGATGATACAATTAGTTTGCTGTCAGAAGGTCAAACGTCATGATCATCGATAACTGTGTTGATAATCCTTCATAATCTTCATAATTTGTTGCAAAGTCGTTATGTCGAGCTTCATGGTTGCATTGCAACCACATTTCTGGTTGATATTTATTACACACCCTTTTTAAATGACCACTGATTATTTTGAAAAGAATTTGACTGAAATCTGTTGGTTCCTACAACAGCATCAGCTGTCAGCCAGATTGTTTTCAAAATATTTATCCGACTACACATTTCGTTCACTTGCACATTGCATTAGTAAAGGAATAATTTGAGAGATCCTGGTTATGTTTTACTGTTTACAGCAGCCACTGAGACAAAGGATCCACTGTGTGTCCACGTGTTTGAAGAGGCAGGCAGATTGCTAGCTGTCCACATCAGGGCATTGATGCCACAAGTTGGGCAGGTAAATTTAACTTGAAAAACTATGTTAGTGTACATTGTTATACACAAAGATTATTCTACATCAGATCCTGAAACATTAAACTGATTGTATTGAAAGAAATTATGCCGACTCATTGATCCCTTCACCCACACAACTTAATGGACCTTTCCAAGTTTATCCCTCCATCATATGACTTCATAATCAACTCTGTGACGTGTAGGATGACATCATAATCATGATGTCATGAATGACTCAATATAGTCTTTCTGTAGCGCTTAATATGACACGTGTGAATTGTATGTCTTTACCATTTAAAAAAACATTCTGTTGAATATTTTGAAACTAATTTGACTGGATACAGCACAGTCAAATTAGTTAAAAATATTTAACGGCTTACCTGTATAGTTTTTTGGAAATGGATAGTCAAGGAGTTCAGAGATCTATCAATCCCAACACAGACGAGGTGTGGGTGGCGCTTAGATAGAGATGGGCGTGGCATAGCTAAAACCGGAAATGTCCATTGTCTGTGTGGTTACGCTTCTGAGTTATTGTTCGTTTATTCACACTCTAAAGGTGTTGCATATGTTATATTTTATTATACTATGTTATATTATCCATGTCCTTTCATATATATGTACTTATCTGTATAGCTGATCATCTCGCCATTCATAGCAAATCTTTATTGCCAGAGAAATTATTTGTGGAGTTCTGTGATGGTTTACTGTAACAATTTGTAGGATCTAATATTTCTTTCTCTTGTTTAGACTCAACATATGATTTTGTTGAGCCTATCCGAAGTGTATAGTGGCTCGACATGTCGATCAACGTGACATCCGGCATTCACTTTGAGAATTGACCTTTCTGGTTTTAGCTATCTCATCTCTCATAGCTGCCCATCTCTATCTAAGATCCACCCACACCTCGTTCATGTTGGGATCGATCGATCTCTGAAAACCCTGGCTATCAATTTCCAAAAAACTGCACAGGTAAGCTGTTGATTATTTTGAAACTAATTTGACTGGGTGCTGTTGCTGCCTAAAGCATGTTTATTAAGTAGCAAAGAATTACAAAGACATACAACATGTCAGACTATTTGAGATTTGATGATGGTCTATTTAGAACCCTTTGTGACGTAATGATTGTGACGTCATCACACACATGCTGAGTTGATTATGATGTCATATGAGGTCAGATGATGGATAGATACTCTGGAAAGGTGAATTATATAGAATGTTAACCGTCACGCAGCCTTAACATGCAGGCCCAAACCTCCAGTTAATGGAGGATTCCAGTTTTTGCTATGCTCCACCCATCTTTAGCTAAGCTCCACCCACACTTCAACTGTGTTGGCATCGATTGATCGCTAAAATTCCCTGACTATCAATTTCCAGTAAGCTATACAGGTAGCGTATGGCAGCAACAGTGGCCAGTCAAATTAGTTTCAAAACATTCAACAGCATGTTTATTAAATAGTAAAGGTGTACAATTAGTACAACAATGCTTAGTCTGTCATCAATTAAGCGTTCGTGATGGACTTAGCTACATCATTCATGACATAGTTGATTATGATGTCACGTAGTTGATTATGACATCATATGATTGATGGATAAACTGGAATCCTCCATTAACGGGAGGTCTGGGCCGGTATGTCAAGTTTGAGTGACATTGTTTGGAAGACGTTAACATTCTACCTAATTCTGAAATTGAATACCGGATGTCACTTTGATTGACATGTCGAAAGATACGTTTGTCAATAACTCTGTTCTTCCTGGAGAGATCTTGACAAGACTTTGTTGAAAGGTTGCCCATGGGGCCCCGGAAATGTGTGGTAAATTTGGTGTCAGATGGTCCAAGGCCAAACCCATGTTGACATGATTAATATGATTATTTTGAAAACCATGTTCCTGAAAAATACAATTGTCAATAACTACGGTTCTACTGTAGATGTCTTGACCAAACTGGGGTTAATGGTTGCCGGTAGGGTTTCAGAGTTGTGACAACTTTAGGGTAAAAAAGTCAAATACCATAGTCACACCGACACACACAGCTACCAAGATTCTATCGACCTTGTTTTATCTTCTCTTTAGGAATTACTTAATGCTGAAGGAGGGCTGAAGGTTGTGTGTGTCGGATCTGTATGGAAAAGCTGGAATCTCCTTGAGCCAGGTACTAAACATATGCTGCTATGTCAGAAGCTTGCATTTTAACACACATAGTGGAAGAGATTAGACTGGTATGCAATGGACCTTTCCAGTTTTAGCTATGCCCCGCCCATCTCTAGCTAAGCTCCACCCACACCTCCCTCATGTTGGGATTGATCATTCCCTGACCTCCCTGACTATCAATTTCCAGAAAACTATACAGATAAGCTGTTGAATATTTTGAAACTAATTTGACTGGATTCTGTTGCTGCCTATGGCAGCAACAGCTTCCAGTCAAATTAGTTTCAAAATGTTTAACAGCATGTTTATTAAATAGAAAAGACATACAATTCGTTCAACAACGCATAGTCCATCACCAATTATGCATTCGTGACATACTTATCTACGTCATTGATTATGACATCATCCTACACATTATGTAGTTGATTATGACATCATATTCTGGATAGATAAACTGGAACGGTCTAGTGCTAAATACTGTTATCATCTGATACAGATACAGAAATTATTAATAAAGACCTGTTGCCACCTCTCACCAGATGATGTCTTGTAATGTCAGTGCTACAGAACCTAAGTGTTCAAAAATGGTATTCTCATGGCTGGCAAATTGACATTCCTCAAGAGTACTGCTGAAGTCGGTTTTGGTGGGCTTAACCATTAAATGATATTAATAAGTACCTAGATAGTAAGTACCTAGATAGTAAGTACCTAGATAGTAAGTGCCTAGATAGTAAGTACCTAGATAGTAAGTACCTAGATAGTAAGTACCTAGAGAGTAATTATAAGCTAACCCAACCCACTTCTGATTCATTTGTTGTATGCTTATATAGAATGGTTAGCAAAACCCATATTTATGTACAATAATGCTTGACATCTGCCAATTCAGAATGATAATTGTTATTAGGATAGGCTGATAGTGTCACATAATTCATGTATTTTGATTTTGTGTTCTATGGTGACAGTATGTGAGTGGGGATTGAGGATGAAGAAGGCTCATGCCTTTGAACTCTGAAATCGCAGCAAACCATTTCACACCAGATAAGCTGGTGAATATCCTTAAACTAACTACACTGAAAGCTTTTGCTATCTAAGATATCAGCACCTTTCAGTTGAATTCGTTTTGTGTGATACGAAGTACTATTTCTTTCATTATAAAGGACCATTCATATCTTATGTCTTAAGCATAAAGGGGTCCTACTTCCTTCCACACTTACACATAGACTCCCATATGGTCATCTTCGACTCATTTTGCTCAACAGGGTTCAAGAAATTCCTGACGCCATCTGCTGGTGACAAACCTCTAGTAAAAGAAATTAGCCTGCTAAAGATGACTCGCAGTGCAGCTATTGGTGCCGCAAGTTTAGGTGCAATACATGTGGGGAAGAAAGTACCAGTTGACTATAAAGCTAATTCTGAAATTTTGTATCATCAGAAGTTTTAAGTTTTTAAGTGGTTAATTAAAGAGAATCCAAAACAAGCATATTTGTATTTAACTGCTGAAAAAAGATTAATATTTGATATTGGATGAATTCTACTTTTAGATATGCCCCACCCATCTCAAGCTCAGCTCCTCCCATGCTTTGGGATTGATCGAACTATGAACACCGTGAATCTCAATTTCCAGAAAACTATACAGGTAAGCTGTTGAATTATTCGAAACTAATTTGACCGGGTGCTGTTACTGCCTATGGAACCAAAAGGCCCAGTCCAATTAACTTCAAAATATTCAACAGAATGTTTATAAAATTGTAAAAACATACAATCTGTACAACTAACAAGCTTTTAAAAGTTTGTGATGTATTTAGCTACATCATTCATTAAGTATTTGAATATGATGTGAGCCTATATGTGACATAATGGATCTTTCCACTTTATCCATCCATCATATGACGTCATAATCAACTATGTGATGTGTATAATGACATCGTAATGAAGGACGTCATGAATGACGTAGATAAGTACTTCATGAACGCATATTTGAAGACGGACTATGTGTTGCTGTGCGAATTGTATGTCTACTATTTAGTAAATATTCTGTTGAATATTTTGAAACTAATTTGACTTGGCGCAACAGCAGTCAGTCAAATTAGTTACAAAATATTCAACAGCTTACCTGTCTAGTTTTCAGGAAATTGATAGGTAGGGCATTCGGGGATCGATAAATCCCAACACGGCAAAGTGTGGGTTGAGCTTAGGTAGAGGTGGGTAGGGCATAGCTAAAACTGGAAAGGTGCATTGATTGGATTCATCAATTAAAGCTGGCCCTGAGGCTAATGTGAATTTTCTGTGGTCAGTGCTATTTGTGTATTGATCAACTCGATGGGCTAATCACAATGTATAAGTAGATGTTACATGGATATGATATAATAACCTTTATTTATCACAAAACCAAGTTTATATTCTAGTGTATACAATTAATTAAACCATTACATATAATTAGCTCACCTGGCTTGAAAGGCTAAGTGAGCTTATAATGCTGCAGCGACTGCCCGTCATCCGTGTGTTGTCCATCAACTTTTTCTTTAAACGAATTCTTCTCAAGAACCACTAGGAGGATTTCAACCAAATTTGGAAGGAAGCATCCTTCGGGCATACAGATCCAAATTTGTTGAAAAGAAGCCAATCGACCAATTTGGCCTGCAGTCATATCTTGGATTTTGGCTGATTTTTAGCAATGTATTTAATAACCTCCAAACCGCTTGGGGATCGATTCAAAACACATGAGGCATCATCTATGGCAACAGCTGAACCAAGTTTGGTCAAGGTAACTTGATTGGACAAATTCTTTGGTGGCCATCTTGGATGACCTAGTTTTTGCGAAAACAACTCTAGAACTGCTGAACAGATCAGGCTGAAATTTGGGAGATATGATTGGACACTAAAGGCTCATTAAAGTTTGCCCAATGGAGAAAGTTCGTCAAAAGAAATGGTCGTCGCGAGCAAATAAAATAGTAGGGTGTTTGGCGGACATGTTGGATTTTTTATTTGATGAATTTTAAAGCTGAAATTGGTCTTATATGTGTTTGGGTATGCTGATTTCAAACTTGCCACCAGAAACTGTCAGTTAAATGGTTTGGTAACCATCTTGTATCATTTTCCCACCAAAATCTTCATTGCTAAATAAATAAGTTGAAAATATCTTCTCGAGAACCACTGAGCCAATTTCAATTATATTTAGCCCGAAGCATCCTTAGGACATAGAGATCCAAGGAAACTGGTTATCACAGCACATTTTGAAAAACCTCAGCGGGGATATTGAAATCGGCTCCATCCCTCTGTTTGTCCATCTCTCCATTTCTCCGCCTGGCTATCCCCTCTGAAACCATTTGGTGGAATTCAATCATATTTGTTATGTGAGTTACTCATATGATTGCGGAATGCAAGACACCATTTACATTAGGGTCCACCCCCAGGTTGACGTTGGGGCCAGTGTGGCAGTTGTAGGGGTTGCAGAAAGTCAAAGTTGGTGGAATTCAACCAAATTTGGAATGTTAGTTACTCATAATATTGCAGATTGCGAGACAATGTTTACATTTGGCTCCGCCCTCAGGATGGGGTTGGGGCATAATGTTAAAGTTGGTGAAAGTGTGGGAATTTATGATGGAATGCCATCGATTGCTCATTCTAATGTAACTTTGAAAACAGTATTGCTGAAAGCTGTTACTGCATTAAACATCATAAAGATAATTAACCCTTTACTGGCCAAGATGACCAAAACTGGCTTCTGCACTGGTCTTGAGAAATATCTATTTGTTAAACAAGTGAAGACTCTTTTTGAAATTGTATCACTGGAATGACTGGGTCGATAGCCGAGCCAGTCATTCCAGTGGTAAATGTTCCAGAATAATCTCTTGGCCTGCAAATGAACATTTCTTGACACCACTGCAGAAGCCAGTTTTGATGTTCTTGGCACCTCTTAGCCATTGAAGTGTTATTACACACTCATTATTTGGTAGTGGTATTACATGCTCATTATTTGGTAGTGGTATTACACGCTAATTATTTGGTAGTATTATTACACGCTCATTATTTGGCAGTGTTACACGTTCATTGTTTGGTAGTAGTATTACACACTCATTATTTGGTAGTGGAATTACATGCTCATTATTTGGTAGTATTATTATACGTTCATTATTTGGTAGTATTATTACACGCTCATTATTTGGTAGTGTTATTACACACTCATTATTTGTAAGTATAATTACATGCTCATTATTGGGTAGTGGTATTACACGTTAATTATTTGGTAGTGGTATTGCACGCTCATTATTTGGTAGTATTATTACAAGCTCATTATTTGGAAGTGTTATTATACGTTTATTATTTGGTAGTAGTATTACACATTCATTATTTGGTAGTGGTATTACATGCTCATTATTTGGTAGTGGTATTACACATTCATTATTTGGTAGTGGTATTACATGCTCATTATTTGGTAGTGGTATTACACATTCATTATTTGGTAGTGGTATTACATGCTCATTATTTGGTGGTGGTATTACACATTCATTATTTGGTAGTGGTATTACATTCTCATTATTTGGTGGTGGTATTACACGCTCATTATAGGGTAGTATTATTACATGTACTCATTATTTGGCTATTACATATTCATTATTTGGTAATGGTATTACATATTCATTATTTGTTAATGGTATTACGTACTCATTGTTTGGTAGCCTAGTGACTGAGGTAATCAGTAGTTTGTCAGATATTAAAGTGTTATTACACGTTTATTATTTGGTAGCCTGGTGATTAAGGTAATCAGTAGATTTATCAACTATATCTAAACAATGAACATGTAGGAATATGTGTCCTCAGAGATAATAGCCACAACAAAGATGCTAAGCACATCAACCTACCAGCACATTGTGAAATCTCATGTCGCCTGCATCATATAAGTCCTGAGAGGAAACCCCAATACAGCAGCAAGTGCTCAAATGGAGGAATTCAGTTTCTAAGTAAAGCATGATATCATAATCAACTAAGTCACATGTAGGCATCATAATCAATTACATCATGAATGACACGATTTAGTCTTTGCTAAACGGTTAATAGTTCGTCAAGTCTTTACTGAATATTTTGAAACTAAACAGCACCCAGTCAAATTAGTTTTAAAATATTCAACTGCTTACGTGTTTGGTTTTTTGGAAATCGAGATTGAGAGAGTGCAGGAATCAATTGGCTTGTTAAGTATGATGTCACTGCGCGTGATTTGCAACACAGAAGTCATAAGTACGTGTTTATGACATCATCATTTGTTGTTAAACAAAAACATTGTTTTGTGTATTCAAAAGTCGAGCTGAACCCGGAAATACGTCATCACTTACAAGCCCATTGAACCTAACACAGGCAAAGCACTGGTGGAGCTAGAGATGGGCATCGCATGACTAAAACTGAACTCCTCCATTACGAGTAAGAGAAGAGACGTTCTGGATATATCAGCTTCACACCATAAACACAATTGTTTGGAAATCGGACCTACATTTCTACCCCTTTCTCTCACAGCTTGTCAGATATGGACTAGAATACAACCATTCATACGAGCAGATTCCCCTGGTCACAGTTCTTGCTGCTTAGTCACTCATCCAGGTTAATCTTATTCCTACTTTCAGAGTAATGTTGAAGGATAGCTCATGTTTACTTTGAAAACTTACTGCAAATTATATCTGTCTTGTAAATGGAATCTGATAAAAAATAATTTGAGGATACATTTATTTTATCACTTTGAATCCGAAATGTCAAGCACTAACAGTAATTTATAATTGAATAATTACTCTCTTGAATATTTTAAACTAATTTGACTGGGAGTTCTTGCAACAGGTTAATTCCTGTCAAATTTGTTTAAAAATATTTGACAGGTCACCTTGGAATTGAGATTCTGGGAATGCATGGTTCAAAGAGATAATCAGTGGCACAGACCATGATTATATATCACATGCAACAAAGTATTCAGTATGATATAATCTCACATGTATACTCTTAATATAGGGAACACAATCACTATATTCTAGATTAGACTTGCCATGTTTTCTTGTGACTGACATCTCAATAAGTAGTATCTTTTCGATATCAAATATCTCACATTTCTGACAACGGTGACTATAATGTTGAGACTAAGCTCTTCGCATTTATTTATTGTTTTGTCTAGATCACTGAAGCTTTTCAGCTAAAAGGAATAGTGCAGATATTAGGCGTTGGTGTTATTGGTAATATAGAATGTGTGGAAATCCATGCTTATACAATGATAATAATAATAAGCTGTAATTTATTGAAGGTAAACTGCTGTTTGTATTCAATCCTAATGCAGTAACACTTTCAACTCTCACTTCCCTCCCATAATCTCAATTTCAAAGCAACCATACAGGAAATTTGTTGCATATATATAATTTAACTAGCTTCCATTAACTAATTTTAACCTTTAGTGGTCTAGCCGGCCAAAACCGCACACTGTTATGGTCTTATGAGATGTCCATTTACAGGCCAAGAGAATACAATTTTTTTAAATTTACCATTGAAATGACTGCCTCGATAACTGAGCCAGTCATTTCACTGATAAATGTAAATTTTATTTATTCTTTAGGCCTGTAAATGGACATTCAATAGGCAGATATTTAAATTCTCCTGACCAAATTTAACCATTAAAGGGTTAATAAATAAAACAGGAGGTTTTCTCCATAATTGTCATATCTGGGATGTAAAGATGAACGGCTTACATGGTAATAATTTATATTCACTTTTTATACAATTATATACAATATTTATTTTATACAAAATATTAATAAAGATATTAAAGTAGATAATTATATTTGACTCATTGTTATGTTTTAACCATTTAACTCTTAAAATCCCGGTCTCAATTACAAGACTTTCCTACCCGTCATCCTCCAAAGATTGTCATAAAACGAACTGAGATGATATTAACATAGAAAAGCTTAAAAGAATCTGACTTAAACACGTCCGCCGAGCGCAGAAAAGGGGAATTCCCATTGGGCTCCACATTCCGGCCTTATGCCACAGGCCCTTAATCTGTCAAATCATGGGATACCCTAGACATTAATTCAATGGATCTTTCCAGTTTATCCATCGATCATATGATATCATAATCAACTACGTGACGTGTAGGACGATGTCATAATCAATGATGTTTATGAATGATGTAGATAAGTTCATCACGAATGCTTAATTGATGATGGACTAAGTATTGTTGTACGAATTTTACGTCTTTACTATTTAATAAACATGCTGTTGAATATTTTGAAACTAATTTGACTGGGCGCTG
This sequence comes from Chaetoderma sp. LZ-2023a, assembly GCA_034401795.1. Classification (NCBI taxonomy): domain Eukaryota; kingdom Metazoa; phylum Mollusca; class Caudofoveata; order Chaetodermatida; family Chaetodermatidae; genus Chaetoderma; species Chaetoderma sp. LZ-2023a. The sequence goes on from CM067369.1 coordinate 35,607,934, forward strand.
TTAGGCAGCAACAGCACCCAGTCAAATTAGTTTCTAAATATTCAACAGCTTACATGTATAGTTTTCTAGGAATTAATAGTCAGGGCATTGAGGGATCGATAGATCCCAACAAGGGCGAAGCGTGGGTCGGGCTTAGCTAGAAATTGGTGAGGCATAGCTAAAACTGGATTCATCCATTAAAAATGATGGTCATTGCATGGCATTGTTTACCACTTTCCCAAACGGCGGCACAGTGATGAATCAATCAAAGGCTTGGCATATCCTAGTTCTAATTTAATTAAAAGTAGGGAAATTTGCACCTCTTACCACACACACCCTGGATTATATCAAACACATTTTTAAAACCGTACTACTCTGATGTCAAATGGGTTTTTTCAAATTAAAGTAAAGGATGAACTGGTGTTTATTTCTCAACAAATTTGGTGGATGATGGTGCTGTCGTAGACAGCAAAATCTTCCACCAAGTGTTGAAAAATGTACACTAGTTTCTCTGCTATTGACACAGTAAAAGAAAGAATATTGACATCTGTGTGCTAAGGCTTAATAATGAATTACTCATTCTTTATGAAGACGCTAATAGTTAATCTAGAATTCCAAAATATATTCAAAGCTTATACAAACTGTGTATTCACAGACAAAAAGTAATGGCTAAATTGAGCCGGCATTGCCTTCATCTTCAGATTATGAATCTGGTTCCCAAGCTTTGTCCTGATCCGCCCCTTGAATAAAAATCATGCTAATGATTAAGATAATGCTCGAGATAATGGTAATGACAATCATAATTAATGATAATTATACAATCATGATTTTTATACGCTCGCGTAAGCCGGGTCGTATAATGTGATGGCAATGATTTCGTTTCGCAAAATCCGCCCATATTTACCCTAGTTATCTCCCCTGAAAAGCTCAAATTTGTCAAAATTTTCTTGTCCGAGCCATATCTCGAAGAGTTTTGAACCTACACTCAATTATTTTTCCAGCAGATGTGTTAGGGATGGATGAAGTGTCATGGTTTCATATCAACAAAATCCGCCCATATTCGTCAGAGTTATCGCTCTTGAAAAGCTCAAATTTGTCAAAATTTTGTTGTCCAGAATAGATCTCGAACAGTTTGTTTTGAACCTACACTCACAATTTTTTTTTCAGCAGATGTGTTAGGGATAGACGAAGTAGTATGATTTTGTTTCTGCAAAATCCGCCCATATTTTCCAGAGTTATTGCCCTTGAAAAGCTAAAATTTGTCAAAACTTTCTTGTCCGAGCCATATCTCGAAGAGTTGAACCTACATTCACAGTATTTTTTTCAGCAAATGTGTTAGAGATAGACGAAGTGTCATGATTTCGTTTCGACAAAGTCCACCCATATTCGCTAGAGTTATCTCCCTTGAAAATCTAAAATTCCTCAAACCGTTCTTGTCCGATCCAGATCTTGAAGAGTTTTGAACCTACACTCACAATTTTTTGTTCAGCAGATGTTTTAGAGATAGACGAAGTGTCATAATTTCGTTTCAGCAAAATCCTCCCATATTCGCCAGAGTTATCTCCCTTGAAAGATTAAAATTCATCAAAATTGTCTTATAATTGTAATGATCAATGCAGCTGTGAAGACTCAAGATTTTTAATGATGCCTTTGTCGTGAATTACAAATGTGTACCTAATAGAAGTCCCCCCCCCCCATTTCTCAGAGACTTATCAAATATAAACTGTTCAAATTTAACATTCCTCAAACAAGTATGCCTGTGGGCGTATGTTGAGTTTCTTTAAAACGCTTGTTCTGTCTGTGGTCTGTCTGTCAACACTTGTGGCACGTTTCGCCATTTGTTGATGAATTAAAGCCAAATTTGACATACATATTCCTTTAGGTTATAAGTATTTGGGCTATGAATATCAAATGGCCATGCCCTTAAAACAAGGGCCATAACCCTGGTTCATTAAGACACTTAGCTCACCTAGGTGAGCTTTCACAATCACGTTTTGTCTGTCTGTTGTCGGTCAACAATTGTAGCACGTTTCACCATTTGTTGATGGATTAAAACCAAATATGAGAGATATGTTCCTGTAGGCAATATCTATTTGGGCTATGTAGATGAAGTGGCCATGCCACAAATAGCAGAGTTATGGCCCTTGCTATATTTTCAAGGTATTGAAGCCTATTGGAAAAATACATTTGTGGATCATTTCGTCATTTATAGATGGATTAAAACCAAATTAGGGGGATATGTTCCTTTAGATATTATCTAAGTGGGCTAGACGATAAAGTGACCACACCTACAAAAAGCAGAGTTATTGCCCTTGCTATATTGTGGCACATTTCGTCGTTTATCAAGTGGTTAAAACTAAATTTGTTATATTATATGTTCCTATATGCAAAATCTATTTTAGCTATGAATATGAAGTGGCCACACTATTAAACAAGGGCCATAATTCTGGTTCATTAAGTCGTTTTTAAGTATTGAAATGTGCGGATAATTGTTGATAATTTAGCAGATATGTTCCTTCAGTCAAATATCTATTTGAACTATGAATATAGTCTGCAGCGTTAAACAAGGGCCATAGATCTGGTTCATGAAGTCTTAACCTATTCAACCTTACACGTATGGTTAAAATACAATTGATTCGCCAATTGCTGATGGATTAAGACCAAATTTAGCAGATATGTTCCTTCAGGCAATATCGATTTGCCCTATGAACACGAAGTGGCCACATCAACAAATAGGAGAGTTATGGCCCATTTCGTCATTTATAAATGGTTTAAAACCAAATTTAGCAGATATGTTCCTTCAGGCAATATCTATTTGGGCTATGAAGATTAACTGGCCACGCCCACAAATAGCAGAGCTATGGCCCCAGCTATGTTTTCCAAAGTATTAAAACTTATGGAGAAATATGTTTTTGGCATCTTTCGTCATTTATCAATGGAATACAACTACATTTGGCAAATATGCTTCTTTATGCAACATCTATTCGAGCTATGAATCTAAAGTGGTCAAGCCCTTAAACAAGGGCCATACCTCTGTTTCATTAAGATAACCTATTCAAGGCTCTGGTTAAAGTACCTTTCAATTGCTGATGGATTAAAACCAAATTTAGCAGATATGCGCCTTCAGGCAGTATCTATAAGCTCTATGCATAAGAGGTCACGACATAAAATATGTGCCATAACTCCGGCTATAAGTTGTTTTTAAGTATTGAACCCTATTGGGAAAATAATCTGTGCCAATGTTTAGTAAATTGTTAATGGTTTAAAACATGATTTTTACAGAAATCATCCTTTAGTACACTTTAATCATTTGACAATAGTGTCAGAGATTGCCATTGATCAATTATACGTTTCCCGTTGGTCAATCATGCCAATATTCTTGCATTTCCTCATCCAAATTCTTGACTGTGACCTCACATTGCCCCTTTGTCAGGGTTCTCACACTTGAACATTGGTCGATAGTGTCAGTAATGGCTGCCCCAGTGATCAATGGTACTTTTTCCATTGGCCAATAATGTCAATGACACCAATATTCTTGCATTTTCTCATTCAAATCTTTTAGCGTGACCATTGTCCCATTGGTAAGTATCATCTGCTGGGTCAATAATGTCGGATGGCTACCCCATTGGCCAATGGTACTTTTCCCATTGGTCAATAGTGTAAAGGACACCAACATTTTTGTATTATCAGCACAAATTGTCCGTTTGTGACCATTGCTCCATCGGTAAATGGCATCTGTTGGTGCATTTGAACTAACTGATGGCTGACCTATTGATCAATGTTGCTTTTCCCATTGGTCAATAATGTCAAGGATGCCAATATTCTTGCATTTCCTCATCCAGGTTTTTTACTTTGACCATTGTCCCATTATTAAATGGAATCTATTAATGCACTTGAACCATTTGACAGTAATGACATGGTTGGCTGCTCTATTGATCAATGGTGCTTTTTCTGTTGGTCAATAATGTCAAGGACGCCAATATTCTTGCATTTCCTCTCCAAGTATTTGCCTGTGAGCATGTGTAAATGGCATTTATGCGTGCTCCATGAACACCACGTACTACAAAGCCCCCACACAAGATCTACCTGTACAATAAATCAAACACTGAGACAATAAAAGCCGATTTAAAACAAATGTAATACGATTACATTGCTAGAAATTCAGATCAGCAGTCAAGGGAAGAAAACTGACAACATATCAAAAGCTCAATTCTAAGAATAATGGAGGGAAACATACCCAGTAAGATGACCAGCAGTAGATCAAACTTGCCTTGTGTATCAGTACCAATCAAAGGGGAAGTGAGGAAAAGAGACAGCAGGACTGGGATGAGTTTCACCATTACAGAAACAAGGTCCCGAAAACAATTCGTAAAATAAATCTGGACCTACCTGAAGGCCACTAGAACAGAAAACTCGAGTATACAAGCCTTAAGCCACACTGATAATCTGTATCTCAGACAAAGACCACGCAGCGACACTGAATGGTCAGTACAAATCAGTCTTTACAAAGGAAACCCCAGAAATTACAGATCTTGGACCATCCAAATGCGCATAAATAGCTGAACTCAAAATACTACAAAATGGAGTTGAAAAGCAGCTCTTTGGTCTAAACACAAGGAAGGTTACTGGCCCAGACGAAGTCCCTGCCAGATTTCTGCATGACCACACAGCATCCTTGGCGTGTGTGATTACATGGTGAAGTTGATGTCATATTACTTGACTTCAGCAAGGCTTTTGATGCAGTGGCTCATCAAGGCCTGCTGAGAAAACCGTAACATTATGGAATCAGTGGCAAGACAAACAAATAGATAAATGGATTTCTCTCCGGACGTTCCCAGAAGATCTCAGTCAATGGAACCCATTCTGAACTAAAGACTGTCACATCCGGAGTTCCAGAAGGATCCGTCCTAGAACCCCTACTCTTTCTTCTCTTTATAAATGACATCTTCGAAGGGAGCCACAGTAACACCCGCCCTTTTGCAGATAACAGCACGCGATGCAGGGAAATTACCGATGACAAAGACCATGCCACCTTACAAGATTTAAATCAGGTTTCTTCCTGTGCTGACAGATGGCAGATGTAATTCTATGTGGGAAAAAATGTCACTTGCTCTCACTCACACTGAAACGAAACAAGAAGAGACACGAGTATAACATGGATGGAAATCCTATCACAACAGTATCAAACCATCCCTATCTGGGAGTCAACATTGGCTCCACTCTGAGCTGGAATGCCCATTGTGCCTAAATTACAGCTAAACCTAACAACGCACTGTCAGTTGTGTAGCGAGCTCCGAGTCCATGCCAGCAGTTAATGAAAGAATGAGCATATGAATCCTTAGTTCGTCCTAGGTTAGAATATGCTGCAGCAGCATGGAATCGCTATGTATGATTACTGTATTCTGCGGTTGTAGTAGTAGAGACATCATACAGCTGCAATCAGTCCTTCTTTACTTTTGCCCACTGTCTCTTGTCCTCTGCCAAAATCTTTTGTTTTCTCAGATCCAATCTTGATTTGACTGTACCGAGTTCTGCTTTCCCTATACTGACTAAAAATGTCAACTGCATAAAGAAAGTCCAACGCCGTGCAGCTAGATTCGTCTCTGGTGATTACTGCCTGATACACAACCTAGGATGGCACAGTTAAGAGTTCCGTTGGCTAGTCATTCAAACAGCCATCCACAAAATCCATGCTGGTCTTGTTGATATTACATTCCCTGCCTCTGTTCATCTATTTCATGCCATAACTACGCCCACAGAACATGATATAAAACTGTAGCACATGCAATGTAAAAATCCTGTTATATCGTTGCTCTCTTTCCACACATCATTCCAATCTGGAACAAATTTCCTTTAATTGCCATACATGCTCCAGACTCCCAACATTTTCAGACTGCTGCTACACTAGTGATGCTTGAATTGAGGCCAATGCCTTCGCTCAAGCGGCTGTAGTATACTCACTACAAACACCTCGAATGTACATATGTTTTTGATCTCTGTATATGTGTTCTTACAGCAACTAAAATCCAAACACTTGAAATTAAAACTATGACGTCACCACATCCATTCTAGTTTTAGCTTCTATTTAGTTACTTGGAATGATTTAACAGAAGACAGAGGGCAATGATGATTTCTCTGGTTCCCAGTATTGTCAGGTATACAGAGACTTTGTTTGTCCCGCACAAATTTTCATGTTTCCAGCCCATTTGTTTTCCAGCTCTCCTCATTGACAACGACACCTGATTTGTTTGGCATTAATGTCAGAGATGATTGTCAGAGATGATTGTCTCATTTGTCAATAATACCAAGGCCCCTTGCCCCATATGTCCATGACAATGGCATCAGTTACGCTTGCAACACTGACCAAGGTTGCTTTATCTATTGGGCAATCATGTCTGCAACACTTGCCTTATTGGTCAATAATGTCAGCATCTTGTGCTCTTGTTGGTCAGTGACATCAGTTATGCTTACCCCCATTGGTAAATTGTGTCAATGATACTTGACTCATTGCTCAATTAGGCCAAGGACCATGGTTCCATTGCTCAGTGGCATCAGTTACGCTTCTCCCATTCACAAATGGCGTTTGCCCCATTGGTTACTAGTGTCAGTGACACTTGTGTTGTTAGTCATTAATGCTAAGGATGATTGCTTTATTGGTCAATAATGATACGGGTCATCTCCCCATTGGTCTATAGAAACAGTTATGCTTACCTGATTGACAAATGGTGCTTGTTGTGGATTAATTAAAATTAACATGTTTACAGTTCCTCATCAGCTAGGTGAGGAATATGGCTCTTATGCTATTTATTTAGTAATTAATAATAATAATAATAATAATAATAATAATAATAATAATAATAATAATAATAATAATACATAGCTCCTTGTAAATATTGTAAATTTGTGCTCCCCACATATCACACTTTGATCTGGGGTTTGTAAATAAAATTGAAATTGAAATTGAACTTGAAAGTCCATGCTTAGAATAAAATATGAAAATCCTATAAAGGCACAGAAACTGTCTTGCATTGCCAGATAAAAATTTAATAATTCGAATAACATAATTCTCATAGCATGTCACACAAAATGAAGTTAAAGATTTCTTGAGCTAAAATATTTCTTATCAGATTTTATCTGTAACTTGATAATATCGAGAAAAATTATGATGCTTAGTAAAGGAATTTGTACAATTGTGAAAAATGGAGGAATTAAACGTCACAGAGCTTTGTACTAGTATTCATATAATTAAAAATGAGTGAACTATGCACATTTTTTTCATGCATTTTAGCTCGACTTTACGAAGTAAAACTAGCGAACTATTGTGATACCCTGCACAGCGTCGGTGGTAGCGGCGGCGGCGGCGGCGGCGGCGGCGGCGGCGGCGGCGGCGGCGTTGCACTCCAATTGCGTTTTGCTCAACCTTTATATACACCTGTGCAAAAGTTAAGCACCACCCTATTTTTACGCACATGCGAGGGTATATTCATGTGCTATGAAGAAAGCAATAGCATAAACATTTATGTACCCATCCATCTTAGTGCAAGAGGTAATAATGCAACTAGAGGAATGCTGATTATGATGGTGGGGAAACACTGTATGTTTTTGTTTGAACTTGAAAACGAGGCCTGAATATGGTTACGTTGACACAACTGACAACTATTGCCCTACAGTTGACACCCGTGGCTAGATTGTCATTAATGGTGTCTGAAAACGAAGTTTAACATCTGTGCACGAGTTTGAGACTGTCATTATTAATACCGGGTATATCCACCTTGTGCCTGGATGACGGCCTGGACACGACGTCTCATGCTGGTCACCAACCGACTGATACGCCATTGTGGTATTCGTTGCCATTCAAGATGGAGTGCGTCTGTTAATTCCTGTAGGTTCTGCACAGGAGGATCCCTCCTTCTCACCATGTTTCCCAGAATGTCCCAGATATGCTCAATAGGGTTCATGTCAGGGCTCCTTGCTGGCCATGGTAGGGTTTCGATGGCATTCTGGCGGAGGTATTCATGCACAGCTCTAGCACGATGTGGTCGGGCGTTGTCATCCATGAATATAGGGTGGGTTCCAGGTGCATGATTTACAAAATGAGGGACCACAACTCTATCCAGTATGGAATCTTGATATCTTTGTCCATTTAGTGTTCCAGGTACAGTCAACAGATCCAGCTTACAATCAAATGAGATGCACCCCCATATCATAACGGAACCTCCACCAAATGGAACTTCTTCCATGATGTTACGTTGGTCGTACGCCGTGCGTCTGGACCTCCATACACGAGTTCGACCATCTGTGGCATGAAGCAGGAACCTACTTTCATCGGACCAGTGTACCCGTCTCCAGGATCTCATGTTCCAGTGTCTTCTTTCGTTGCACCACCTCAGACGCTCCTCTTTGTGGTGTGCAGTGAGGAGAGGACGTCTGACAGGTCTCCTAGCTTTCATGCCAGCAGCATACAGTCTCCTTTTGACGGTAGACATTGACACCCTATTGCGCGTTTCCCATTGCTGGCTGAGCACTCTGCTGTTGGTGAATGGAGATCTCCTAACAAGGCGTACTAGGGCTCGATCATCACGGGCAGTAGTCTTCTTCGGTCTTCCAGATCTAGGCCTGTCGTTCACCTCGTTAGTTTGCCCATGTTTTGCAATCAAACGACTGATTACAGATGGTTAATGTTCAGCTGTCTGCCAATCTCTCTGCATGACATACCAGTGGTATGCATGCCTATGATTTGCCATTTCACACGATCACTTAACCTTCGTCTTGCCATAGCGGTTCACAATCAAGAGCTAATTCTCTCTGTACAAATAAACCACGGTCATGAACACAAAATTCCTAATCTTGTCGCCTAAATCTGTATGTAATGTTCTACACCTCAAACTGGACTTTTACATAACTGAACACGTGTGCTGTTTCCCGCCACGCACGGACATCAAGCGGCGTGAAGTCATGCATGCATGTGCATTTCGTACTTGGAATTATGTCAGCTAACGCGGGGACAAAAAGTATGGCAGCCTAGTTGTACCATCATGTTTCTACGTTCTATTGTTTTTGCTGGTGCTCAACTTTTGCACAGGTGTATATTATACCTCATTATTGGTTAATCATACACGACCCAAACTTGGACATGCGCTTCCTTATAACGACGCGGCATCACACAATTACCTGTGACCTTGATAAAAACCTAGTTTTTTCAGCATTAAGGTTTAGCTCAAATTTTCTGATTATATCTTATGTTTGGTTAATCATACTGGACCTAAACGTGTACACATGCTTTCTTTATAATGACGTTACGTCACACAATAACGATGGTGTCAAAGGTCAAGTTCACTGTGATCTTGGTAAAACCCTTGTATTTTTCAACATTAACATTTTCCATTAAGCTCAACTTAGCAGTTTATATCTCATCTTTGGTTAAGCATACTGGACCCAAACTTGGATACATGCTACCTTTTAAGGACAGGGCATCACACAATAACGTTGGTGTTAAAGGTCAAATGGCAAGGTCATGGTGATCTTGTTAAAATCTTAGTTTTCTCAACTTTAACATTTTCAGTGTAGTTTTTAGCACTTAGCCGTTCATATCTCAACTATGGTTTAAAATAATACTGGACCCAAACATGGACAAATTCTTCTATATAACGAGGTGTATTACATAATGACCGTGGAGTCAAACGTTCCAAGGTCAAGGGCACTGGGACATGGATACACACTTTGCTTTTTCAATATTAACATTTTGCAATTAGCAACATCTTTGGTTAAATAAACTGAACTCAACTATGTACACATACTTCCTTATAATTGGAGGGCATCATACAATGATGGACTTTTTCAACATTAACATTTTGTGCTCAACTTAGTCGTTCATATCTCTTGTTTGTTTAATCATACTGGAACCAAGACTAATCACATGCTTCCTTACAATGACACAATATGGTTTGGTGGTCAATAGGTCAAAGGTCATTATGGTCTTGGAGAAAAGCTGGGTTTTTTCAATGGTAACGTTTTGTGTTTAACTCAACTGTTTATATCTCATGTTTGCTTAATCATAATGGAGTCACGGCTGGACACATGCCTCTTTATTACGAGTGGGAATGGCATATGACACTTTGGAGTCAAACTGTCAAAGGTCATCGTCACTTTTCTTGGCAAAAACCTAGTTTTTATCATTTGAACGAACATTTTGTGTTTACTTCAACTTAGCAGTTTATATCTCATGTCTTATTATGCATACATGACCCACATTGAGACACAACATTCCTTATAATGGCATGGCATACCACTTGGCATCAAAAGTTCAAGGTCAGTATGATAATGACAAAACTCAAGGGTTTTCTCAACAATAACATTTTGTTTTTAGATCAACTTAGCAGTTCATATTTCATGTTGTGTTAATAATACTGCATCCAAACTTGGACGCTTGCTAATAAGAGGTGATGAGACAATTTCTATGTGATCAAAAGGTTAACGGTCGTGGTTATTGATAAGTGCATTGATAAGCCTTCAATATTTATTTTATGTTTGAAGTCAAGCTTCATAATTCATTCCAAAGTCGTAAAGTCGAGCTTCATTGCTGCATTGCAATCACTTTTCTGGTTTGAGAATATCTACTGAAGATGAACTAGAGTATATTATTAGGGGGAACACATCTGGTAGTCTTAGACGAAACTCATATTTATATACTAATCACTTCACTTACATTAGGAGTGTAAACAGCACAATTCGAAAAGCCTTATTTCTGTCCGCTTTCTAATCAGGTAGCATAAGAAAGACTTTTTGTACCTGAAAAAGTATATGAACAAAGTGACTGCTTTTCTTTAAACAATAACTTTTCTGTCATTCCTGCAGACATCAGATCAATAGTATTATGAACAGGCAATATTTAAATTAATGCAAACCTGTGAAACAATGTATTTTAATTTTGGTGTATAATGGAGAAAGCAATCGGGTCAACATTATTATCGAGCGTTATACGGATTGGCATAACTAGGAACCATTCCCCATGGAGTAGTACATACTATACAACTGTACATAGCAGAAATAATCAGATGAATGGTCCTACATAATCAGACAAGATGGCTTCTTATTCAAATGTGATTGCTGATGTACCCGTATAAAGAAAGTTATGGCATGGATAGAGATACGCATCTGTCTTTTCATCCATTGTGCACACAATCATATAACATTCCATGCCTTCATGCATTTAACTATTCAATCTCAAAATCAATCGGTTAACTATAAATTTCGGCTATGTATGTTAAATAAGGTGACGTATTTATTGATTGACATAAATTTTGTAAAAAAATGAGGTCAGACTTTAAGGTCAATCCAATTAGATGCGTTTTAGGGGTCCCGTTTCACTCATCTAAGCTTATTAAATGAATAAAACTGTAAGCTGCTAGCTGCATCACATGAGTAAAGGATTTTAACAATTATCTCTGACATGATTCGTCATAGTCACAATTATCTGGGTTTGGCTGCCATTCTGTTAAAGATTTCAGCACAGGAGGAGGAGGAGGAGGAGGAGGAGGACGACGAGGCATTCATGATTCGAACACATTTTCGAAACTTACCCAAGTGGTGAAAATGTATTCTGGTGGGTTTGATTTCAACTCTAATTCATATTTATGGCCCCCACCCCATATAGATATATGGGGTGGGGCCATTTATCATTTGCTTTGTTCGTTCATCTGTCTGTTCATTCGCCCGCTTGTCCAATTGATAACAAGCTGTATTGGAGCAACCTTCACCAAACCTGGGTTGGCAGTTGGTCTTAGGTATCCAAAGAAGCCTATCGATTTGGTGGGGGGGTCAAATGGTCAAAGGTCTAGGTCACAGTGACGCAATTAACGGGATATTGTGTTTCCGGATGATAACTCAAGTTTTATTTAGGGAATCTTTACCAATCTAGGATGAGACCGTGTCTTTAGTGTTCCGAAGAATTCTTCCGATTTAGGGTCAAACGCTCGAAAGCATGCAACGTCATGGTAACCCAAATAATGACATTATATTGCGTTTCCACATACGTTTTGTTGAAGGGACCGTTACCAATCTTGGGTGGGACTCTGCGCTTGGTCTTCCCAAGAAACCTATCAAGGTTAAAGGTCAAGATCACAGTGACCCAATTACTGACATTGTTTCTGGATAATATCTCGAATTTTTTTAAGGGACCTTTACCAATCTTGGGTGGGACCTTGTTATTAGTGTTCCGAAGAACCCTATCAAGTTTAGGATCAAACGGTCAAAGGTCACGGTCGCGGTAGCCCAATTAATCACATGTTGCGTTTCTGGATGATGACTCAAGTTTCATTGAAGATAACTTTACCAGTCTTCGGTGGGACTGTGTCCTTCGTGTTCCAAAGACTCCTATCGATTTTGCGGCCAAACGGTCAAAGGTCAAGACCACAGTGACCCAATTAATGTCACATTGCGTTTCCTGATTATAACTCAAGTTTGATTGAAGGAATAGTTACCAATCTTGCGTCACGGTGGGTAGGAACTTGTCCTTAGTGTTCAGAAGAACACTATCGATTTTTGACTCAGACAGTCAAACGTCAAGGTCACGGTGACACAATTAATGACATTATATTGCGTTTCCGGATGAGGAGTTTTATTGAAGGGATCTTTAACAATCCTTGGTGAGACATTGTGCTTGGTGTTCGGAAGAGCCCTATAGATTCTGGGGTCAAATGGTCAAAGGCCATGGTCATGGTGACAAAATTAATGATATATTCAGTTTCTGGATGACAACTCAAATTTTAAAGAAGTGATCTTTACCACTCCTGGGTGGAAGGTTGTCCTTGAGATTCCGAAGAACCCTATTGATTTTGGAGTTAAAAGGCCAGAGGTCAAGGGCATAGTGACTCAAGAAATAAAGCAATATAAGACTGATAATATGAAATGGGGGACATAGATTAACAGTATCTGATTGTCATCCTTGTGGAAATTACACATTATAAACAATTAGATTAGTTAAACAATGGGCTCAAACACGGCACCATGTTAAACGTAAAGCATTCCATACAACGTGGCACCGGGTCTTGTAAAACAGCAGTAGCAACAAGCGCATTCTGACACAGGTATTGACCATTGAGTCGTCATTGCTGATATCCCTGATGAGGAAATAGTGGATTATGGCACCCAGCACGATTTGTATGCGATTGCATCACTTACATTCCATGTTTGCCATTCTATTTTCCACATGTTAATTACTTAGAGGAAGGTTATATGGCAATCTAATATCAAAATAGTGGCAACCTTATTGTTGCAAGTCCAGATGGAAGTTTGCATACATGGGTTAGTGACGCACCATCTATGATATATGGAAACAAATGTAAGGTACCAGACACATATCCCCCCCCCCCCTACAGTTATTATAAAATATCAGATTATAAGGCTTGTCAAATATTACCATAGTCACTCAAGATGTCAGATTTTGAAACCCTGAGGAATTCCGTGAAGGCAACTGCGTGACATACAGAACTTGCGTTTAGCGGGCAAGTAATGTACTCGATAAGGTCAACCCCCCAAAAAAGCAGTAACAATGTCTCTTGTGTGTCGAGAAGAGTAAATTTAAGGGGTCAGAAGGGGGTTGTAGAGTGGAGCTAGCTGGACAGAAGGCAAACCCCTTCCAGAAACCTAAGCGTCTGATAAGCGAATAATGTTAGCTCACAGTGTTAATTTGTGCAAGTTATCGATAAGTATACTGAGATAGCTTGCGCAAGCACCAGATAAGCTCGTATTTGAAAGATCGCTCCACCGTGTGCTCCCACAACCTCACTCATGCTTAACCATGTGCTCTCGCAACCTCGTGTATGCATAACCTTTAAAAAATCTTCTCCGAAACCGGTTAGGGAATTAATTCAGAACTCATTAAACATCTTTTAGGGCACGATCTAAGGCAAGTTTGTTCAAGAGAACTTGATTGACAAAATGCTTCGGCGGCCATCATGGATGGCCCCGTTTTCGCGAAAACGACTACTCTAGAACCGCTGAAGGGATCGGGCCGAAATTTAGGAGATATGATTAGGGACTAAGACACATTAAAGTTTGTTCAAAGGAAGTTGATCCATCAAAAAACATGGCCGCCATGGACCAATCAAAATATAGCGTGCATGGCGGTCATATATGATTTTTTTATTTGATGGATTGTGAGGCCGAAATTTGTTTTGTATATGTTTTGCAGTATTCTGATTTCAAATTTGCCATTTTAGAAACTGTCGGATAAACGGTTTTGCGGCCATATTGGACCATTTTCCCGCCAAAAGCTCCCGTACTAAAGCAATGGCAAATTTTAAATGTCTTCTCGAGAACCACTGGGCTGATTCCAAATATATTTGGCAGGCACAATCCTTAGGGCATAGAGTCATATTTGTTGAAACGAAGCCATATTGGACTTTGGCCGATTTCTAGATATATCTTTAAAAATCTTCTTCGAACCTGCGTGGGACATCGATTCCAAACTTATGAAATATGATCTAGAGGAAGGGCTGAACCAAGTTTGTTCAAGGGAACTTGATTGCCCATATAGTTTGTTGGCCATCTTGAATTACCTAGTTTTCACGAAAACTACTTCTCCAGAACCGCTGAATGGATCAGGCCGAAACTTGTTCGATATGATTATGGACTAAGGGCCATTAACGTTTGCTCAAGGGATGTCGATAAGTAAAAAAACCTCGCCGACATGAACCCATCAAAATGTAGCATGTTTGGCGGTCATAATGGATTTCCTTTTTTATTTGATGAATTTTGAGACCGAAATTGTTTTTCTATATGTTTGGCGGTATTCTGATTTCAAATTTTCCATTTTCGAACCTGTCGGATAAACGGTTTGTCGGCCATCTTGGATCTTTTCCCTACCAAAAACTCCCATACTAAAGCAATGGGAAATTGGAATGTCTTCTCGAGAACCACTGGGCCGATTTAAGTATATTTGACAGGAAACATCCTTATGGAATGGGATACAAGTTTGTTCAAAGGAAGATGATCGGCCAATTTGGCCCGTGGCCATCTTGGATTTTGGCCAACTTTTAGAAACTTCTTTACAAATCTCCGAAAGCGCTTGGGCGATCGATGCAAACCTCATGAAATATGATCTAGGGCAAGAACTGAACCAAGGTTGTGTAAGGGAATTTGATTTGCCAAATGGTTTGGCTGCCACCTTGGATGACCTAGTTTTCGCGAAAATGACTTCTCCAGAACCGCTAAACAGGTCGGGCCGAAATTTGGCAGATATGATTAGAGTCGAAACACCGTTAAAATTTGTCCACGGAAAGTTGATATGTCAAAAAACATGTCCACTATGAATCAATTTAAATTTATCGTTTTTGGGAGACATCTTGTATTTTCTGCAAATTTCTGGGAAAATCATAAAAAGACTTACTTATTAACCATTGGGCCAATCTTAATAAAACTTGGCTAAACCGTCTTCGCAGAAAATTGATTGGTAAATTTTTCCAGTTGTCATCTGGTTTTGTTCGGTTGTGCCACTGGCCAATAATTACAGGTGCTCGAAACAGGGGCCTCTTGTTACTATTTTAACTTTTATTTTAGGCCTGAGTTTCATCTATGTTACGCTATTTACGCGGTGGTTAAGGTCGCAATTTAATCAGCAAAGACTTATAAAATTTAATTAAAATGTTTTGATTTGCTACACAGGCCGCTTAACCCTCTTGTGTTAACAGCGCATCAAAGCGCTCAAAATACTACCCGTATCTATTAACCCTTTAAATCTCTAGATATCTCAAAGAAAATTGCAATTGTGACTCAATAAATGTCCATTTAGAGAAGACGATGTGCCACAGCCATTTACAAAAATAACTTTCTGTTGCCACACGTTTTGTTCAGCTTGATCATTAAATGGTTAATATTCAAGAACATCCTACTTTTTGCCTTAACAGTGTACATGTGCAGGCGTTGTTCAAATATTTTTGAAATTTTACCACTGCAATGACTGGCTCGGTTACCGAGCCAGTCATTCCAGTGATAAATTTTCAAAAATTGTCCTTCTCTTGGCCTGCAAATGGACATTTCTCAAGATCACTGCAGCGGTCAATTTGACCAACTTAACCATTAAAAGCTTAAGTTGACACAAGAGGGGTTAAGCGTAGTCTGCATCATATTAACGTAATGGATTTTGTAAATGCTTGTACTTTCTTCAGGTTTTAAACCTTGCTTGTGTTTGAACCTTTCCGCCGGACGCGGCGTGACAGTAGTCATTGTATCAATGCAGGTTACTGCTCGGCAGTAAGGCTTTATGAGTCAGTCACCAAGCTCTGCTTCTCCAACGTTATGCTGCTCGCCCTTTGGAAATGGCCACGCCATGGGGGTATTTTGATTCAGCAAGTAGATTGCCATTTCAAAAGGAGGTTGTATCCTGTGATGTTCGATTAATATACAAGTAAGCTATTTATTATCTTCGCATAGCTCTTTTTTTCTGCATAATATTTAGTCCAGTGCAGGCCGGGCCCTGCGGCCCCGTAACAAGGCGAGATATTTGCCATCTTCTGATACCTCGTGTTACTAACTACTTGGATTTCGCTTCTACTGTATTCGAAATACCAGAATCCGAATCAGCGTGTTTAGAAGCATAAGAGTGGATACTTTGATTGTAAATATTGGACAAACATAACCGTTTTTCGAAACTCGAATGCCTATTAGCTGCCATTTTGAAAATATCCGCCATTATGAATTTAATAAATTGCCATAGTGCCAACATGTTTTTTATGTTATTTGATACACATTTAACATTTCTGAGTGGCTGGCACAATTTCTGCATTCAAATCCCACATGATTGCACATGTCCCGCACGATGAACTCTTGCTATTAATTAAACCCGCTTGTGTCAACTTGTCGTTATAATGCAGTAATCTTGAGGTCTGTCTATTTGCAGGTCAAGCGAAGACAATTTTTGAAAATTTACCACTGGAATGACTGGCTCGGTTACAAATGGACATTGACTAAGCAAAAATTTAGATTTCCTATACGATTAACCCTATAATCGCCAAAACTCTAAAAATATTTTCCTAAATTCCAGTGATAAATTAAAAACAACAACCCCAGTTCTCTTGGCCAGCAAATGGTCATTCACTGAGCAAATATTTGAATTTTCTTATAAAATCTTGACAAATGAAAGGGTTAATTGATAAAAGTAGCATCTCAAATACTTCAGAAGACTTTGACCCTTTAATCATTGAGAGACTACTGTCTCAATAGCGGAATCCAATCTGTCGATTACGTATATGATGTCATAATCAATTATGCCACAATCAACAACGTAATGAATGACGTATCTACCTTCGTCAGGCACCTTTAAAAGTCCGTCAGTTGTACAACTTGCACGTCTATACTATTTAATAAACATTCTGTTGAATATTTTGAAACTAATTTGACTGGGCGCTGTTGCTTCCAGCAGTACCCAGCCAAATTAGCCTCAACAAATTCAACATCTTACCCGCACTGTTACAGAATATTCATTCCCTCATCAGTTTGTCGTTTCTAATCTGTGATAGTTAACTAAAGGCAAGCGAGCACATTGCGTAATAAAAGATGTTAGTGAATGGGAAATACATATCAGGGCAGTAAAGGCCAGAGCTCTCCTGCTGGACACATTATGCATACTCAAATGATTTTAACCATTTTATCATAGCCTGTGGCCAATTCAATATTAAATATCTGCATGGCCTTAGGGTAGTAAGTACCAAAGATATCCCTGAACGTCGTTGCTCTCTTATAGAACATAAGCTTGAAAGCAACAATACTTATAAAAGGAACATAGTTTAGTATGGAAAAGGCTGAATAGCAGACTCAAAATTCAGAAGTAAATAGATAAAGACAAGAGAGTAAACCTATTCTCTTCATCCAGACACAATGTGAGCAGTACATGTGAGAGAGAGTACAGGATCAGCCATTGTGTAATGTATTCTTCTCAAAGTGCTTTGCAAGCCATTAAGACATTAGACCATAATGTCCCAGAACACCAGTATTGCAACAAGCATACACTGTCAACATTTTAAAACAATTTTGACCAGCGGGTGAGGGTATTTCTGCAAGAAATTCGCAAACACAAGGCGGAATGGGAGAGTGTTAAAAATCTTAAAAAAACAATTTTTCCAAGCCGTTATAAAATCTTTTATAAAATCTTCATTTCCCAGTGAATCTAGGTGGGTAAATTAGTTCTAAACATGGGTATGGACTAAAAGACACTCTACGGAGTACATGTACCAGTACTCGGCCACTGCCTTTATATAGAAATGTAGTTATTCTAAATTCTACTCACGATTTTTCTGTTAAAAAAAAGATAGAATTCTCGGAAATATAAGGGCTACTCTAGTCCTGACAGAACGTCAATTTGACAGACTCTGGCCGCCATTTTGATTTTGTTATAGCTTTTTATTATCTAATAATCACGGATAATAGGTGAGTTATAGTTATATATATATTATTTATTTATACTATAGCATGCAAATGTCTGGTTAATATACCTTACATACATACGTCATATACGTCATAGATTCAAGATTCAATGTTATTTATTTGAACTGTAACGAATTGAGGTATATTTTCTTGCTAAGTTTCTATCATCTATGTCAGTATTCCGTGGAATGACAACCCTATAGTTTCTGGATTGTTATTGTTAGTTGTCTTCAGTGTCATATGTAGGAAACCGTGATTCTGAGCTGTAGTTTACCCGTCGGATTTTTTACATTTCTCTACTTTAATTACAGTTCAATTTCGTTGTTTATTTCAGAATTATTTGAAATAAACTGTTATTATTATTATTATTATTATTATTATTATTATTATTATTATTATTATTATTATTAACTTTTTGAACATTAGAGTAATCTCCCTTCTAATCAACAAATATGTTTCAATTGTAGTATTAGGTTTACTAATTACGCTGAAAAGTATTTGTTTTTTCTTGTTATTATTAATTTAAAAAAGTTCATTATCACATTGCTAGTTACTCTGCTAAAACACTACTCAGCTTATGCCTTCTTTTCAAGTTAAATCTGAGGAGTTTTTGGCTCGCATCCAGTTTTCTGTGGATCAATCCTTTACCCACAAGCCAATTGTGTTGGGTACAAGTAAAGGTTTCATTTTGAAAAGGGCTGATCAAACTGCGTTTGTTGAGTATTGGTGTAAAAGCGGTGGTACTACACAAGGCCTGGCTAATATTTTGCAGTCGAGAATAGCCAACGCCGTTCAGAAATTTCACCTTACCGAGAAACGAGGCGACGGTTTTGTCTATTTAAGGACGGCCGAAGATGAACTCGCTGTAGACCGAATTTGCCAACACTATCACTGTGTGATAGACATAGTAAGGCGTTACGGCCAAATGGTGAAGTTTATCGATATCCCGGCATGTTCTCTGGTCCTGTATAATGAGCAACTGCACCATTTGAATCCCTGTTCCTTCAAAGATCAAGAGCTGCAACTGCATGACCAACTCTTTCTTCCCAATGATAGGATTGAGAAAATCAATGCAGATATTGGTGTACACACCATCAAATGCAGTGTGGAGCTAATATTCCGTAAAAAATCTAGTGCACGTAAACGCGTCCGTTATCATTATACTTTCGAGTTTCTGAAGGATGGCTTGCATGTAGGTAATCTGGTCTGGCTTCGGAAGATTCATTTAGACGTTCTCCGGAGTTGCACCACTATCACTACTCAGTGAGTTATATTTTTCAGTTAGCATACACTCACAACTTATTTCAGTAAGCGATAACTTTTTTTAGCCAATATTAATTTCGTTTCCCTGGTATAAATCAATAAGTGACCCATAATGCCGAAACCTTTGGGTATTAACACTGCAACCGTGGAGTGCACTCCATAATATTGGTAAAATTCAAGCTGCTGGCATAGTGATTTTCCGTGAGTCCAGAGAAGGGTCCATATTTCTGGCTGACATTATGGAAGATCCTGATCTGCCTGCCACAGCTACTGTCCTTGAACAATTGCTCCATGCTGGGGACGTCCTATTTGACATCAATGATGAAGGTGCTGTTGGTGGGGTCGACTCTCACCCAAGAGAAGAATCCCTGGAGGAGCAAGTAGCTAGACCGAACATGGAACTGCTAGCTTAAGGTATCAAATATAAGGCACTCCTTAACTCAACTAGTCGACAAAGGGGTGATCAGACTCTAGTTGATAACCTGGCTCCTAGTGGGTTATATACCCCTAGAGAGCCTAAGAGGGAGTCGAGATCAGTTTCTCACCATGACGTCACTAGGACGTCATCACCAGTTCGTAGAGCCTACTTGGATTGCTCTTCGTACAATTACTCTAGAATATTATCACCCGGTAATAGAAGCTACTCTGATGGTTCCCCTTCACCTAAAATGTAAACATTTGATGGAAAATGTGAGTGGAAACCATTTTTCATACAATTTGAGCGTACTGCTTCAAGGTACCGTTGGTCTGATACATAAAAATTAGACATGCTCATCTCAGCTTTAAGGGACACGGCCTTAAAGTTTTACTGCATCTGTCCTGCGCAAGTCCAGAATGATTACGTCAGTTTATGCGACACATTAAGGTTGCGATTTGGGAAGAAAGATCTGCCCACATCATCAGAAAAAAATGCAAGACATTCGACAAGAGGGTAACTCTTTAGAAGAATTTGCAGATACCATTCAGGAGCTCACTTTAGATGACTACCCTGATGCCTCAGAGAGTTTGGGCGAGACAATTGCCATTGATGCATTCCTATGGGGTGTTGAGCATAAACAAGCCACTCTTATGGCTATGGATACAGATCCAAGCACCCTGGAGGAGGCTGTCCAAATGGTCAAGGCAGCTATCCATAATCAAAGATTGATCATGGGTTCCAGAAGACCTGCGGTTCAAAAGGTCCGTTTTTCGGATGATGCTTCTGGTTTGATGGAGGCAGATAATCCTGAGCAGTTGAGAGGCATAACGGCTCCTAGCAGGATAGATAAACTAGAGAAAGATGAAGAGAAGGTTGCGATTTGGGAAGAAAGATCTGCCCCACATCATCAGAAAAAAATGCAAGACATTCGACAAGAGGGTAACTCTTTAGAAGAATTTGCAGATACCATTCAGGAGCTCACTTTAGATGGCTATCCTGATGCCTCAGAGAGTTTGGCCGAGACAATTGCCATTGATGCATTCCTATGGGGTGTTGAGCATAAACGAGCCACTCTTATAGCTATGGATAAAGATCCACGCACCCTGGAGGAGGCTGTGCAAATGGTCAATGCAGCTATCCATAATCAAAGATTGATCATGGGTTCAAGAAGACATGCGGTTCGAAAGGTCCGTTTTCCGGATGATGCTTCTGGTTTGATGGAGGCAGATAATCCTGAGCAGTTGAGAGGCATAACGGCTCCTAGCAGGATAGATAAACTAGAGAAGGATGTTGAAGGACTTAGGAAGGATATGGCGGAGATGACGGTAGATGTTTCTAAGATTTTGAATCTTATATCTGGTCACTTCGGTCGAGTTCATTCTCCTCCAAGAGGGAAGGTCGTTCCATCGTGTTCCCCTTCTCCTCCTCTCAGATCCTGAAAGTGCTTTAATTTCAATTTAGAGGGCCATTTTTCCCGTGAGTGTCCGGAGCCGAGGCGTACACAGTCGGCATCACCTTCTGCTTCACCGAGATCTTCGTCTGTGCAATCATATGATGTTCGTATTAAAGTAAATGGTGTTTCCGTTGATTGCAGTAGTGGACACTGCGGCACAAGTGACAGAAATTGGCAATTTCTTTGCAAAGAAACTACCTTACTCTTTAAAGAAGTTGGAGTCTATTTCATTGAAAGGTGCAGGTAGAGACAATATTATCCCTGTGGAAAGTGTTGAGCCAGTCACAATTGCATTAGGCTCTATGATGTTCAACTGGCCAGTACTTCTTGCCAATATTAATGATCTGATTATATTAGGCCTGGATTTCTTGAAGTCACACAAGGCCACCATTGATCTGACTAGACTGTGTCTGACAATTAATGGAGAACCGGTTCAAGCATCAATGTTGAGAGCTCATGGGAAGGAAGCCCAAGTAGCTCGGGTAACATTAAAGAAGAAAGTGGTCGTTGGTCCTTTTGAGGCCGTGAAGACCACAGGCATTCTGGATCAGGAGGTACAGAATGATGTTGTGCTCCAGCCCTCGTCTATCCTGGAGGGTTTGGTAACGCCTCATACAGTGGCCACTGCCAAAGATTCGCAGATTCCTATTTTGTTAAGGAACCTGTCGACCCAATTATTACTCTGGAACAAGACCACAACTTTGGTATTGTCACATATATTGAGGAGGTTTTATACCCTGGAATAACTTGCGGGTAACCCCACAAACCAGGATGGTTTACAGACTTCTACAGCCACTGAGGTGGACATCTGTGTTCTTACAGGATCCGTATAGGAGGTCGACATCGGGTTTATCAGAGATGTAGTCTTTGCAAGTTAAATCCATGTTAATCGGGTATCAGGATGCATTTGCAAAAGATGATCTTTATTTAGGTTTGTTCAAGGGGATAAGACATAAAGTTTACACAGATAATGCACAACCTGTTCGTTCTAAACTTAGACGAACTCCTCTTGATTTTGACAATGAGGAATAGAAACACCTTGTGGTAATGTTAGAGAAAGGTATCAGAGTTCCGTCAAAATCTGAGTGGTCGTCAACCCAGGTATTAGTTCGGATGAAAGATGGTACTGGAGCTATACGATCTACTCTAAGTCAACAGACTGGTTATACTCCAAACATGATGCTTGGTCGAGAAGTGCTATAACTTATTGACATAATGTGCAAGTGTCCCATGTCTGTGACGCTCTTTCAGATGCCAGTGACTTCGTCCAACAGTTACAGCAAACGTTGCACGAAACTCATGAGATAGCACAGGATAACCTTAAAATGGCTCAGAAGCACCAGAAAAAGAGTATGATCTACATTTGCATGAGCGTTCCTATCATGTTGGTGATGTAGTTTATCTTGCTAATTCTGCAAGTAAGGTAGATCATTCCAGTAAACTACAGCCTCCTTGGACTGGTCCATTTATTATTTATAAAAAGTTGTCAGAAGCACTGTTTGGTAGATGGCATGATAGATTAAAGTTGTGCAGAGATCGTGATTTACCTCTCTGGATATTGCGAATGAGATGTGCTATAAGCTCTGAAGATCATGGCCATGATGCCGACTTATTATTCCCCGATAATGACCGTAGGGTATCCGATGGTAACCATGAATCCATTTTTGGACAGGATTTGGATGAAACCATTCCATATGGTATTGATCCATCCTCATCAACTATGCATGATGATCTAGATGCTGTTTTGACAGATGACCTGGATATCGACTCTGTTTTACGCGTCCCACAAACAGCATCACTCTCTTGGCGCATGAGGTGTCAGGTCCGTGGAGAAATGCATCACACTTCCTCTAGGCACATGGGGTGTCAGGTCCCCTAGAGATGACCAATTCCAAACTCACACCATTCAAAGTCGAACAGGAAGAAGGCAGTGCCGTCTTCCCAACAGGTTCCTAGATTATGAACTGTATTAGAATGTTTAAGCATTCGTGAATTAGACTATGTAAGTATTCATGGACCCTACTTGTCCATCTCCATATATGTTCCTCTGGTTTCGACTTATTTCGGATTCATTTGGTCATAGTACTGTTGCGGACTGCAGTTAGCTTTTCGGCCCTAGTACAGTACTGCAATAGTAGTGTGATAATGTACAACGTTAACAGTAATTCAACATTAAAGAATTACTGTAATCAAGACGATATGAAAGTATAATTTTAATTTTTAATATTCTGCA
This sequence comes from Chaetoderma sp. LZ-2023a, assembly GCA_034401795.1. Classification (NCBI taxonomy): domain Eukaryota; kingdom Metazoa; phylum Mollusca; class Caudofoveata; order Chaetodermatida; family Chaetodermatidae; genus Chaetoderma; species Chaetoderma sp. LZ-2023a. The sequence goes on from CM067369.1 coordinate 35,631,700, forward strand.
TGGCACTGAAGACATTCAACTTGTCCGGAAAACATTTATAATCATTGGCTTATGTTACGTTTCCGTCTTAGCTTTAGTTACAGCAACAGCAAAATCGTGATGTTCTATTCTTTGTAAAATTTTAGGAAGCTCTAAATTAGTTGAACACGTGAGCACATGGTGGCTTTTCCCCCAGAAATTATATTCCTTGAGATGCCAAAAACCAACAGGGGTCTATTGCTATATGACTCACAGAACGCGTTATTATAATTACGCGTTTTTCAAATGACGCTTGAATGATTGCGCATAATAATGCATGGTTATATTTACGCATTTCTTGAACAGCGCATGGATAATTACTCGTTGCAAAGATGCGTTGCCAAATGATGCGTAAATTGTTACGCATTAATCATGCGCATTGTATTGTTAGTTGTATTTATTGTCCGTCATGACGCATGGTCATAATAATGTTTTCTGTTTATGTGTATATGGATTAAATCCATGTACACGCTTTTTATAATAAGTATATGCATCCTAATTTGTGATGCAAACTCATCTATGTATAGTGAAAATCAGTTTAGGTTAGCTACACTATGTCAGTTCAGATATTCTATTATGAGTCATGCATTATAGAGTAATAATGCATCATTGCATCAAATTAATTGATAATTCGATTCAATGATGCATTATTACTCTATAATGCATGACTCATGCATATTTATAATGCGCATTACTCTATAATGCAGAAGTCTTGCATATGACGGCATATTTATAATATGCATTTAACAAATACTGCATAAATTTTGCAGATATATTTCTTGCGCTTACCATTTCATAATGCGCAAAGTAATTGACGCGTTAGTCATAGCGCAAATTCATATGTTTCTTTCTTCTGTTGTATTAACCGTTCCGTTTTAGCTTCACTCAGATATATTTATTGTGATAGGGATAGTGGTTTTCCGGATTTCCTAAATTTGTAAATTCCGATCTGTTCAATTATATAAGAGGTATATCATATATGTTAAGGTTAAAAATGTTCACTAATTAAAACTATGCAACATTCATAGGTTTTCCTCGAATCTCACATATTTTAATTTCAGATAACACTTCCATTAAATTCAAGTGAGATTATTTTAATTACTTCTTTATCAATTCGGTAATTCCGTCAATTCTGTCAGTTTTCCGCTGTGATGGAAAACCACTGTCCTTAATTTTAGTTACGGATGCTATGCTATTTTAAAATCTGTAACGATGGCCCTCATCCGGCAGCTGCTGATCTATCCATCTGTTTTATTATTTGCAGCTCATTCTCTCTGGATGGATCGACACCTACTATGGGCAGATTTTTTTAAATTGTGGTCAATTCTAATTCTACCTTTAGCAGTTGAGCGTCAATGGCCATACAATTGTATTATAAGTTGGTTCTTTATTTAATTTTTTTTAATATGGAATAGTTTAGGCTTCCAGATTTTTAGATATAGGAAGGCTCATTTTAAGAACGGGGAGAAATGTGGAACTGGCAGTATCCTGCAATCTCGGAATTCGCGTTTCGCGGCTGCCGGGCTAGCTGATTCCCGCCGTTTCTACGGATGCCCGGTTTCAGGTACCTTGGAACCTGAAACGCGAGCACCTGCCGCCGGTTCCCTGTGCGATTCGTGACCCCTGTTGGTGAGTACCACTATAATGTACTAGTAAGAATTACTACAGTAACATTGATCCTGTTTGGAAACATGAAAGCACTCAACATCAAACACTGAGTCATGTGTAATGGCATTGTGCACTTAAACAAATACCACAGAGTACAAACCATAACAAAAAGATACGAAAACATAGCAAGCAACATGACTATAAGATTAGCTGAGACAATTCGACCTTGACAGAAAGATGTAAAACTGATCAGTCACAGCTACATGCGTACAATTATAAGCCTATATAGCATTACTTACAGTTATACGTTTTATATAATAACTAAATTTCAATTACACTCTTTAATCTCCTTTATGAAAGGTTTTCAATAAACCCATAAAAATATTAATCTCATTGAAACAAGCTAATTTTTTTAATTTATTACAAATTTGTTGTTGATCATTTCTAATATCAGAAACATAAAAGCAATCACACACTAATTACAAGTATTACTATCATGTACTAAAATATACAATACAAACCGCAGCAGAAAACAGCTAAATCTATTAACATCATTGCAGCAGTTAGATGTATAAGTTATAAATCTTAGTAGAACTGATTCATGGTTAAGGGATATTTTAATAGACATAGCTACGCAATCATATTCACGGGGTGGGGTGAGCAGGATGTGTGCTTTGGTCCCTTGCCTCCGCACACGGGCATCTAGTGCCAGTAAATAAAAAATAGGGGTGGGTGTCAAATAAAAACTACGGAGAAAATGAAAATAAGAAAAAATATTAAATATTTGGGTGGTGGGTCTAAAAGTATGTCATGCAAGAAAAATAAGCCTGTGACTGTAAATCATTTCCTTACCCACCTACCTACCCACCCACCAACCCCTCCCTCGATTTGACTGGCACATCTTGTTGCTATAAGCGGCAACATTACTCAGTTCAAATTTTTTTTTAAATTCAACAGAATACTTCTTGCACTGAAAATGATTTCATAATGGATTAAATAATTTGATAATAGACTATTTGTCCACCCTATTCTCACTGTGTTATATCTTACTGGCCTTAGGCACTTTCCGGCTAAAACGTTAAAACTACAGGAAGAGGCCTAAATGAGAAAATAGAGGTGGGACTTAAATAAGAAGAAATCCATTTGAGTTAGATCATTTAACACTACAACCTGTGCAAGCCTTGCAGCAACCCGAGCATTAGGAATAAAACAGAGAACCAAACAGAACCGTGTAAGCTAACAATTCAGGACTAAATAGGTGGGGGTAATGTCAGCCGGACAGCCTGTAAAGTCTGACAGCCCAATAGTCCGACATCCCAGTAGGCAGTAGTCCGACAGCCAAATAGTCCGACATCCCTGTAGGCAGTTGTCCGACAGCCCAATAGTCCGACATCCCAGTAGGCGGTAGTTCGACAGCCCAATAGTCCGACATCACAGTAGGCAGTAGTCCGACAGCCCAATAGTCTGACATCCGAATAGGCAGTAGTTCGATAGCCTAACAGTCCCACATGCAGCCAGTTTACAAACTCAGTAGTCTGACAACCCAATAAGCTGACAAATCGCGCTATTACTGTGACAGTCCATAGCAACGTTGACTGATTTCCCTATATCAAGCTATATTTCCATATTATAATATTTCCGAAAAAGTTGGTCCCGATCCCAGGATGATTCATAATAAGGAAAATTAGTTACCTCTCCGGGATGTAGAAATTGTATGAGTGTAGCTTTCGTGACCATCTCGGTCACTTCTTCAGCACTAACTGACGGTCGCTGGCAACGTCACTCTGGTCAGTTCTTGTGGAGTCACGTGACAGCATGGACTGGTAGACTGCTGGTATACGGTAGTCCTCGTCTCTGTTCATGGTTGGTTTGTTCATCTCCGCCAGCAGTGCCTCGGTCATCAACATTGAGACCAGCTTATTGAAACGGAAGGTTAAAGAGGCCATAGAAATCTACAAGCATCAACCAACCATGAACAGAGACGAGGGTTACCGCATACCAGCAGTCTACCAGTCCATGCTGTCACGTGACTCCACAAAAACTGACCAGAGTGACATTGCCAGCGATCGTCAGTTAGTGCTGAAGAAGTGACCGAGATGTTCACGAAAGCTACACTCAAACAATTTCTCCATCCCGGAGAGGTAACAAATTTTTCCTTATTACATATTATAATAGTCTGAAATGGAATACCGACATCTAGCCTACATGTAATAACGTCATTAAAAATTCACCTGGTCAGAATGGCCAAGGGAGTTTATGCCATGGCGATCGTCCGTCGAATATCCGCCCGTCTGTCGTCCACTCATCGATCCGTCCACCCATCAGTTCGTCAATCATCCGTCAACCTATGCCTTAAAATTTATTTCATCCTAAACCGCTTATCCGATTTCAAACAGATTTGACTGGATTGCGCCTATTGTGGTAGAACTTATATTCAAAATATTGATTGGTCAATTTGTTTACCGCCATCTTGAATTTCCCGAAAATTTCCAAAAATCCTTTATAATGCTACTCCTCTTTAATCACTAGACCGATTTCAAGGAAACGTGCATGGAATGATCGTGTGGTGGGAGGCCTAAGCCATTCTAATGAGAATTTAGTTTGGGCCATTTTTTCGGCGGCCATCTTGGATTGCAAGGACACGTGAGTGGAATGATTCTGCAGGCTTCAAGAGTTCTCACTTTGTTGCAGAATTTTGATTGACCTATTTTCTCAGTGACCATCTCAGAATTTCTTGGAGTTTTCTGGAATTTCATTAAGACACTGGTTCCTAATCAATGGCCCAATTTCAACGAACCGTAGGTGGAACAATTCTAGTGTGGAAGACTTGACAACCTCTAACTATGAGTATATTCGCATATGAGGCCGAGCGTTACATATTACGTCATTCTATTGCACATTCGAAGACCCGAGGCCCAAACGAACTCGCTCCCCGAAGTATATGCTATATGGAGAAACATTTGAAATGCCCCTACGCCTAGTGATTAAGCAACGAACAAAGGATGCTAAACTACCTGTTTACAAACGGGTAAGCAAACAAAACTAGCTGCTAAGATGTATGCATTTTCATTGGCTGATTCCACCCTCAATACCAAACAATACAAGTGGGTAACTTACACCGAGAACATCATGCAGACTAACATAACGCTAGGCATTCAACCCAACAATTTAAACAAATAACAGAAGACCAGTATAGGCAACAATAGAATCAACAATTGACGGAATCTGGGAAAGGCAAAATCTATTGGGTTTTCAAATCAAATTTAGAAACCGAAAATTACCTCCTCCTATTAAACAATCGAAATATAATAACATTCACTAGATTCAGAACGACTACTCACTATTTGCCAATCGGGAGGGATGGGTGGGATGGAATAGATAGACAAAAAAGGAAATGTAATTTATGCCAAAGAAATGGCATAGGTGATGAGTATCACTATATCTTTGTATGCGACTATTTTGCTGCAGAAAGAGCAGATACTTTACAACAATACTACTACAAACACCCACTGATCTAGATCGTGACCAATTAAACGCATGAAGGGAAACGGTAAAACGTTATGCGTATTGGGTACATACGGATGGCAGTCGAATGAAAAGTTAAATTTACGTATCCTCTCTATTTAATTGTAGTCAGTTACAAGAATGATTAATTTTCTGTGTCTTACGACTGCTGTAAACATGCTCACTGCAGGGCTACTTCCTAAATTGCTAACGTAAAAATTTGATTTAGATGAAGATGATTTTCCGTTTAATTGTGTTAGCTTTGACACGCGGGCATAGAAAAACCCCAATTATGTTGTAACAGCTAATGAAACAATTTCTAATGACATTGAGTCATGCATGAGAAAATAAAAATCAATTTTTCCGCATTAGTTTCCCGAAATCATTTCAAAACGGATAGCGTATATACGGACTATAAAAACGAATAGCATATGTGGATGAATGGAAAGTGGCACGTACTAGTAGCTCCTTGTCCTATATTATGACCTTAAAATTGTCTGCTTGATATTGTTCCACACCTGTGACATCATGATTCATGACAATACCTGTAATTGAAACAACTGTAACTATTTACTTTTAGAATACGCAATATAACACATTATTTAGTCTAGATACATGTAAAGCTGCAATATATCGAGGAATAAACTTACATGTACTACGCAAGTATCTGCTACTAATGTGAGTACTCATAGTCTATATAGGTGCAGCAATGTGTACATGTACCTTAATATATCTTATCATATGTTCTCTTACCACACACTTGTATGCTGGTATTAAAGATGCAGCCAGTCCTCATGTACAATCCAGTCTCTGATTCCTGCTGGCATTCTGTTGCTCCTCACGTGGTGCCACCACTGGTGGAGTAATATCAGTGGCAGTGGAGATCAGGGAATGGTCAGCAGCATGGTATGAGATAACTATTACTATAACCTTTCAGTTCCGTCAAAATCACACCATCTTTCCATCACAGTAGCTAGCAATAGCCTTCAGCCATCCCGCTCATGCTGTCCATGCCTATCCGGTTCACGTGCTTATCTTGCAACAAATCTGTTAAGTCTTATCAACGTGCAATTCTATGTGATTGTTGTGGTGACTGGGTGCATCTAAGATCCTCTCAGGGCCTAACTATTTCAGATTATGAAAAACTAGAAAATTCTGATGAGCCATCGTGGCATTTCCCAATATAATCAAACTATCTTCCATTTCAATCATTTTGAAAATGATATCAAATTCATGATTACTATTCTAGGAGCCAAATATGACTACAGCACATATATAAATACAAACATACTTGTAAACCCATTCAAATTAAACACATCTGATCAATGCACAAATTTCTCTGAAACCGATACTGATAACGAAGGTCTGAATTTTCCACTTTGTGATTATATACTTCAGAAAGAATTTAATGATAATATTCTCAAGAGCACCGACAAGATTTCTTTCTCATCAATCCATATTAACATTAGATTGCTGATTAAAAACTTTGATAAATTTAATAATTTTATAGATCTTACTTCTCATGAATTTAGCGTCATATGAATTATCGAGACCTGGCTACAACCTGACTCACCACTGGACTGAACTAACATGCAAAATTAAAAATTTATTGAGAAACACAGGTCCACAAAAAGGGGGTGGTGTAGGCATTTACATAAAGGACAATCAACAGTGCAATTTGAGAGATGACCTATCCATGACTGAAGAGCATATTGAAACCATTTTTAGTGAAATTCCGATGGACAAAACAAAAAATAAACTTATCGGCATTACATACAGACCTCCTGCAAGTGACAATGATAAATTTATCAAATCATTCGCAAAAATTCTAAATACTCTACAAAATGAAAAGAAATCTGCCTATATATTAGATCACTTTAATATTGATCTACTAAAACAACACAGCTTCTACACCCAAGACCTATTAAATTTATTAAAAACATCAGTCTTTTTTCCATTGATAACAAAACCAACAAGAATTACTGAATTCTCAACTACTGTTATTGATAATATCCTCTCAAATAACACTGTAAGTGCCAAGAACCAATCAGGTATTTTTGTCGTAGAAATTTCGGATCATTTACCTATCTTCTACATAGAAAAAGAAAACCAAAGAGGAAAGCGGTTTGAAAAAGAAGAAGTAACCTGTAGGGACTTCAAAAAGGAAAATATAGAATTATTAAAAAACAAAATGGCTATCGTAAATTGGAATCAGGTAACTCAGTCATAGTCATGTGAAGATACCTACAACAACTATACTACATGCTCTAAGATCTACGAATCTGCCTTTCCACTTAAAACATTAAAAAATGTAAACAAAATCCAACTAAACCCTGGATAACAAGAGGATTGATAGCTGCCTGTCACAAGAAAAACAAGTTATATATAAATTTCATCAAATATTCGACAAAATATAATGATTCACAATTCAAAAAAATATAGAAACAGGCTTAATCAAATAATTAGAGCAGCAAAAATAAATTATTTTCATAATAAAATTGATGAACAAAAAAATAATATAAAAGAAACCTGGAAACTGATTAAATCAAAAAAACAATTTGGAAACATCGCGGTTTATTTACAATAATGCAGTCATAAATGACAAAAAAGAAATAGCAGACAAATTTAATGAGTACTTTACTAAAATTGGACCCAGCTTATCAAAAAAAATTCAACTAAGCTCCCACTGAAATGTGTAAAATATTTACCTCTCTGTTGCTAGATATGTCAATTGAATGTATCCTAAACAGAGTAATAGAAATCGATTAGATGATGAATGACGGTGCCCTAAGGCGATACACCCAACTAAGAGCCCGCCTTAGGAGGACAGCCAGACGCAGTCAGAATCAAAATGATTGGCATAACACAGCGTAATTAAGCCAATAATATGAGAAAGAATTAGCCGATTTACTGCTGGACGAATTATCTCTTCACAGCCCGCTGGTAAAAGAACCGAGTCCGACGAAATTGAATTAAGTTGGGAATACTTGCTATATTTTATTTGACACCTGGGCCATGATTGCTAGTATTTGGGACATATGAAAAATAATTTCGGACAGCTGAAATGAATTGCGTAAAGTTTTTATCGATTGTATTTTTGTTATAGGTGTCACGAGCCAAATTTCCCAAAATTGTGGCGGAAGAGAAATATAATGGGTATCTTTAAGAAACCTATTTGTCCGGCAGTAATAATTAAGCAACGCCTCGTTTTAATAGTATGAATAACCTCTAGTCAGTTACGAATAATGAAACTTAATTAATGGAATAGCCACATCACCTTAGGTTATATAGTAATACAATTTAGGCTACATTCAAATTTGGCTACGTTGCTATTACTTTGCATCGTAAATGTCGCATATCCAATACCACTTTACATTCAGTTAATAATACAAGTTGCATTTTATTCAGAATGTGTTTAGTAAAAGAATTACTATTACTGTCTTTCACAAGTTGCCGTTTCTAAATAATGGCGACTGATTACTAAATCTATTATTAAGCTGGCTCATCTTCATCAGTAGTAGTAGTCAGGTGGTATCAGGTTATATTCTTCCACATATGTCAGGATCACCATTACATGAACAAGCTGGACTCCGCGACATGGATGATCTGAAACATAGGCATTTTAAAGGCATTTTGAACTTGCGTTGTATTTACAGAAGGAATGTTTGGCTCCCACGAGCCTTTAGGGCTTTATCATCATGATATGTCTTAGCCTTGTATTCTGTGCACACCAACGGAACTGACATGGTGATGACATCTTCACATTACCAAGACGGGTCTGGTTGCGTATGAGGATTTCCTGTCCAAGCATGTCCACGATACTTGTAGGAGTATCGGCACCGATACTGGTTGAAATTTCTCTAGTATCGGTGTCACCGATACAAATAAAACAAATATCGATGGCTTAACAATACTGCTACCGGAATCGTAAATATTGGATTTTGTATTTTTTTTGCCGATACTATCAACCAGTTTTGTCAATTAGACCGATACTGGTATGATACTGGTAACCAGTATCGTAGCCGTTTGGTAACACCAGTATCGCTATTCAAAACACAAACAAAACGTATCAGATTTTTTGGAAATGTATTGCAAGAAGCACTAGTTATCACACACCATGTGACGCAACTGTTTCAATTATGGCATGACATCATTCCTGATACATCAGTGTTCTATCTATCACAGTTTTATGTAGCAGCTTTCTGTCATTTAATCAATATTAAGACATAAACTGGCAGACAAAATGTTTATGAAGTAACATGAATGTATCGCTCGCGTGAGCACTGCTCGTAACCTAGCATATGGATGTATTAATGGCTTGAACAATGCCATCATAAAGTGCGACAACGAAATTGCGGGAGTCTAATTACCCCTCAAAAACTGTATTCAGTTCATCAGGACAAAAATTCAACTAATGCTGGGAGCTGGATAATAAATTTCAAAGCTACATTTGCTGCCCTTTTCTATCCTCGGTAAAGGATAGTTAACAGAGTCACTGTCGGATAACACATATGTAGACATAATTGCATCCGTAAGCAGTAGAGCATCTTTAGACAGCGAATTTGATAAAGCTTTCACGATGTCATGAACAGAACGAACCATACCTTGTTTTTTCCTCCACAGTTTATTCAGATTGTCGGGCTAACAAAACTGGTACATAGCAAGTATGAGACTATCGATATTGCTTATGCTGCTGCATGCCTGTATTCTAGAGACAGACCGCAGTAGGCAATATGAGCGAAAATGAGCGTCTGCGTTCTCACGCCAATGAATTATTTCCATGTTGGAATTGAAGTATTGTTGGATGGCACATACTCCGATATGCGAGAGATACATTCTCTTTTCTGACGTTCTTCACTTTTATACTAAACATATAGCCAATGCCATACCGGTCACCTACAAAAGATATGTGCACCAAGGTGGTTTTATTTTCAGTATCATTTCGAAGTATCTTTTTTGCAGTTGGCCAAATCTTTTGTCCCTAACATTCGAAACCTTTGAATGAATCTCATTTCATTAATCACATACACTCTACGCAGATCCGATAATACTAGAGCTTTCTGTTCCTGCCAGACACTGACAACCTCATCCCGAAGTGCTCAGAAAACGTCTGATTTTTACCCCATCTGCATAGCAAAGTACTGCTCCATTTTGTCATCTGTTCAAACAGTGAACGTGGATAATCATGGGGAAAAGCTTGTAATTGTACAGCTTGACTTCTTGCCTTCTTAGTAAAGCACAAAGCTCGTGCTATAGGCATTTCCTCTTTGGTGAGGATTCTTTAAATGGCTTTGATGTGACTTTGACTTCTTTCCTGTCATTGCAAATGTCACGATTTTAAGCTTCATGATCAGCACTGTTAACAACTTAATTGCTACCAGGCCAAGTTTCATAGATTGCTCTAAATGTGTACTGGGCAGACTTTCACCAGTTGAGATGTTGATAAGATTAGTAACTTCGGATTTTTGGTGGGAATGGATATCTCATCTCATAAAGTGTTGTTTCTTTAATTTGTTATGCCACATTTCACGTGGTTCATTATGACGTCATATGATGGATGGATAGCCTTGGAAAGGTCAAATGCTCTTCCACAAGAACGTCTCTCACTTTAGGCAGATAAAATGACAGGAATGCATACTAAAACCAACACTGCATACTATGAGATGTCAGACAGCGCTGTCTCCTGTGCAATATGACATTTATACAGCCGTATACTTTACAGCCACCAATCTTGATGTCAGTGCAATAAGGCATGTATACATTACTCATAGTACACGATACTGAAGAACGCTTTATCGGGAATAACCAGGGCAAACCAGACGAAATTCGAGAATGGTTCAAGAAACAGTTCACAGACCGCGATGATGAGCCCTTGCATCCGTTTTCAGATGACACCAGCCCATTACTAGCACCAATTAAAATAACAAAGGTTGATAAGGCACTGAAATCCCTGAAAATTGAACGTGCATCCGGACCTGATGGCATGAGCAATGAACTATTCAAATACGTAACTCTGTGTACAATATAAATGACATGATTGCAAAACCGACCACACACCTTATCCAGTCAGCTGTTAAGAACTACCTTTCCACCGATGCTGTAGCCCAAGGCACCCGTGACCATTATCACACTAATTAAGCCGAAGAAACCACCCGCTCACCCCAGCCAATGTGCAGCTCATTGTGCTCCTCAACAACATACAGACATTGTATGGGCTCAGCACACGTTTATGTCATTTGTCATGTCCACGCACTGGGATTTCCCACACAATGGTCACTGATGTGTCATGAGCCTTCGAGACAATTAAACGCTCAAAGATCCTTAGGCATACTGCACCGACGAAGTTGCAATGACGATGAGCCATGACTAGTGAGACTACTGCTTTCAGACACCAGACTCAGAGTCAAAACAGTGGAATCTGCACATTTTGTGACATCAATCGGCTCTCCACAGGTAGATTGACTATCCCTTGTGCTTTTCACCTGCTCCCTTGTTGCTTCACTGAAATCTGTGCGGCAAAATTACACAAGACCAAACCCTCAGTGTCTATACTGGGTGTGCCAGTAGAGATGAATATGGCGACCATGTAGACTCCATAGACGAGGAAAAGAACCCTCTTAACGAACTATACCCTATAGCTGCAAGCAAACAAAAAATTAGGAATCTCTTTATGATTGAATCGAAACCATAAGTCGAACCATGGAGGATAAGTACAATCCTGGGCTCACTGCTCTGCAATACTGCTGATATTGCTGCACGATGAGTCATGGGCAACATATCGTTCCCGTCCTTCTGGAAGCTATGGATTTGTAGACCACAGATAACCTGACAAAAAGATTCCCGTTTATACAAGACAACGTGCATGCATATTGTTGGTTTAAACGTGATTTGTTTTGTTCAGATGGAAGCACGATAAGACTTAGAGTCTTATGCCCGTGTCTCCCATACACAATCAGATTATTCAAAACTTTTTTACAACAAAATGGCGGCAAATCATAATAGTTTAATTAATTGTAGTCTATGGGTGTGCATAAGTGTGTGGATGTTGAGTGTGAGGTGGGGGAGAGTAGGAAGAAAGACCGAGATAGAGAGAGAGGGGGAAAGGGGGGAGAGAGGGTGAGAGATAGAGAGAGAGTGAGGAATAAGATCAAATGGAAGAATAGCAGAGGTGAGCTCTAGGTGCTGCCTTCGCCCCGACCTGTACGTGTTGTCCATTTACCCCTTAAACAATAAGTTCGCGAACGGGAAGCTACTGAAAGCGGTTGGTGTTAATTATGTATTGACATACCGTATTACAGATCAGTTTGTTCATTTCCAAGTTGGCAGTGTAAGTCCCGTATAGAAGCTGGTTGACCGTAAGATTAGCAAGAGAAATATCGTTCACGGCAAGCTGATTTTGGAAAACGACTCTTTGCTCATTAAAAAGGACACAATGTAAGAGGTAGTGGTTTGTAGATTCATCATTGTGCCCACAAGAACAACTGGCAGATTCCGACAGAAAGTTGTCAAATAGATGTCGGTTTAAAGAACTACAACCATTTCGGAGCCTGCATAGCATTATGTTGGCAAACCTCGGGCCTACGTAATACCACTCAGGGGGTTGTCGTATGGGTGACATAGCCTTGAGTTTGGTTTTAAATTCTAGAAGAGTGACAGAATCTCTCACCGGCACAGGAAGCATATTCCAGGCGTGGATCGTTGCTGGGAAAAAGGATCCATAGAAGAGCTCAGTACGGCAGCAGAATGGAGTGAAGAAATTTGGATGACGGATATTGTAAGGATTTCGTGCTTGGGATAGTGTGGGAAGATGGTTGACCAGAACATCACAGGTCATCCCGTTAATAATTTTAAATAGCATAGATAATCTATGAAATTCATGTCTGCTTGACAAGGTTTCGATGCCTGTTTCTAAGTACTGGTCTTCAGTGCTCGCACTACGTGTCATTCCACATACCGTTCTGAGAGCATCTTTTTGGATGTCCTCTAGCCGAATTACAAGTTATTGTGGAATATTATCCCACACAACATCTGCATATTCTAACGATGGTCTAATAAATGTTTTGTACATGATCTCGAGACATTTACGGTCTAGAATATATTTTAGACCTTTAAGTAAGGAGAGTTTGTGTTGAGCGTTTGCTATGAGATTACTCACATGGTTAAGCCAATTCCCTTTGTTATTAAAGGTAATGCCGAGGTGCTTATGATCAGTTGACGGTAGAATTTCAGAATCTTTGAAGTTGATTGAAAAGGATGTGGGCTCGTTGCGCAGGGAAAAAAATTAGAGATGTAGTTTTCGAGGCATTAAACTCGACGAGCCACATGTTTACCCAATGCGTCATGGTCAGTAGATCATAATCGAGTGTGGCAGTGTGTTCTTTTAGATCATCTGACATTACATATAGGCACGTGTCATCAGCAAAAAGTCTAATATTGTGAATTATATTGCTGGGCATGTCATTAATAAAAACTAAGAATAACAAAGGATCAAGCACAGAGCCTTGTGGCACTCCAGCATGTAAACGAAGTAGGGTGGACTCATTGCCGTTTATAACTACTCGCTGGTATCTGTTTCCAAGATAATTTTCGAACCATGTAAGTAGATTTCCACAGATACCAAAATTCCTAAGCTTCTGTAGGAGGCCGCGATGCCATACTCGATCAAAGGCATTCGATATATCGAAGAATAGATAGATTATTTCCTTTTGATCGTCAAGGGCTTGAGTAATATCCGTGTAGATATCAAGCAGTTGATTTACTGTAGAATGTGATGGAAGAAAGCCAGACTGATATAGAGTGATATCATGTCTAATATAGTTATAGATATGTTTAAAAACGGTTCTCTCCAGAACTTTACTAAGACAACTCAACAGTGATATTGGTCGATAATTTGAACATAAGCTCTTGTCTCCTTTCTTGAATATAGGGGTTACATTAGCGATTTTCCAAGAAGTGGGGGAACTGCGCACTAGAAAGTGAGTAATTAAAGAACTGCGCTAGTATTGGGACCAATACTTGTTGGCTCTTGAATAAGAGTTTCGGACTTAATTTATCCGGCCAACAGCTTTAGACGTGTCCAGATTGGACAGTACATCGGAGATGTCAGTGTTTGATATTGTAATTGAGTGGAGAGTATTGTCCGTATACATAGATAGAGGCGGTAAGCTGGCATTAGCATCGTCAATATTGGCGATGCCAGAGAAGTACCGGTTAAGGAGGCTTGCCTTTTCTAAAGAGTCGTAAGAGAATGAGCCGTCATCGCGCTTCAGAGGCGGCATTTCGCTAAAATTAGAGTTAGTATCACATAGGAACGTCTTGCATATTTTCCACCACTCTTTAGAACCTGTGCGTCCATGCCTTATTTTTTCAGCTAATTTATTCCTGAAGTTTTCTTTCGCTGTTCGGACTAATGTATTGATGAGGTTTCTCTGTTTTTTTTAAAGTTGGCCACGTCTTGCTCTCGGTTAGTTTTTCTTGATATCTTGAAAAATTTTTCCCTGACTCTCATTTCATGCTTTATTTTGCTGGACATCCAGACTTTATCGTTTGGGTTTATAGTTATAGTTTTATTTGGGATACTAATACTAGCAGCGGCGATAATGTTTGTAGTGATTGTCTGACACCAAATGTCGACGCCATTAACATCGGATATGTTGTTCCAGGGTGCGTTAGTTAAGTGATCCCTAAATGAATCCCAATCAGCTTTCGCATAGTCCCATATATGGCGAGTGTATGTTTTACGTTTAGGTATGGAGGATGATAAAACCAAATATACTGGAGTATGATCACTACAAAATGGCGCAAGTACTCCACTCTCTTTTACTATTCTGGCACAGCTGATAATAATTGGATCAAGTAATGTATTTGAAATGGGTCGGGTTGGTTCTTGTATTAACTGGTGGAAGCCAAACGTAGATATGATGTCACGTAGATGATGCTTAGATGGATTGAGAAGATCGTCGTTAATGTCGCCGAGTAGGACAAGATTTTTGTTTGGATTTAAGTCGCGAACATTCTCAATATTGTCGGTGATAGTTTGCCATTTGTCAACACTTGTGTTAGGCGCCCGGTAAATTACACACAATAATAAACCAGGGCTGTCGTGAATCTCGATCCATATCATTTCAATGCCACGACATTCATATTCAATACGACGGGTAGTTGCCACGTTGTTAGAAATATAGACGCACACGCCTCCCCACGGCTGCTGGCGGTCCATCCGATAAGGCTCCTGGAAACCAGGTAGTTTGATTAAGCTATTGTTAACATTTTGTGTAAGGTGGCTTTCAGTAATGGCAATGATGCCAAAGTTGGACAGATTAGCTTCGATAAGATGTATTTTATCTTTGAGGCCGCATACATTGAGGTGGACAACAGACATTTCTGAACAGTTAGTTGGGCCTGGATTAGTTTCTACATCGCCAGCCAAAGAAAGGAGAATGTAAATTATTAAACAGGTCAATACATTACTCAGGCAGTAATTAAGAAGGAGTGATAGGAGGGTTGTGTAAATTCCTCGAAGGCGTCGAAGTATTTCTCGCAATGGAGGTGGGGTAGCTCGATAGTGCTTTGGTTTGACAGAGTGGCAGTTAAAAAGCCCAATAGCCGCACGGTAACATGCTATGTCATTATACATTGTCAATTGGGTAAATCAACGAAGGCCATTTGCACGTGCTGCAGTAAGGCAGAGGCAGACTTGAAAGATCAACATATAGAGCTCCATAGATAGTAGGGATAGGGTGGTAGGAGTAAGAGATATGACAGATAAAGAACATGAAGGAATAGAGGATAAATAAAGACAGAGTCATTGAAGCTTAGGTGGTAAGGTACGGCGCTTGTGGAGTAATAGTGAGAACCATTTGTTGTGGTGGAGAATTTTTCTTGGTGGGCTGTGTTGTATTCAAACTATGGTTGGATTTGGATGATGGCCTAATCTAGTGTGGCAGAGTGGTTCAGGGCAATAATAAATATAAACTGTTGAGTATTATGGAACATAGTCGACAGGGACCTGGTGCTGCATCAGGCAGCAAAAGTCCTCCGATCAAAATATTAAACAAGAATTCAGTGTTGCACTGATGATATATTGCCATGACCCAATTGTAAGTGAAAAATTCTAACCACCAATAATATGATTCATGTATTCTACTGTTGAATATACGATCAAAATTCTGGAAGACGCCCGGTGCAGCCTCGTGCAGCAACACTCCCCCGACGAGTCAGTTACAAAATATTCGTGTAATAATTCGAACATTTCCGTTGTAGGCCTGCAGTTACTAGTGTATACGGTTGAAATTGGTAGGCTGTGTTGTATTCAAACTAGGCTTGAATTTGAATGATAGCCTAGTCTAGTGTGACATGTAGTTCAAGGCAACAATAAATGTAAACTGTTGAGTGCATGGAGCAAAACAAAATGGGGCCCGGCGCTGCCACAGGAAGTCATGTATTGTGACTAGAAAATGTACACCAGATCGAATAGTGAGTCGGTGCTGTCCCATGCAGCAATGGCTTCCAGTCAATATGTTCAGTAAATAACTCATAGCATTGTAAGCTGTTTGAATGTATAGCGCATCGAAAGAGGACTCAGTGCTGGCACAGGCAGCAACGGCTTCCAGTCAAAAAATGTTCCGCGTAATATGTCATGCATTGTAAACTGTTGAATATACAGAAATCAAGTGGGGACCCGATGCTGCCCAAGGCAGCAAGCAGCGGATCCCAGTCAAAACAATGTTCGACAAAAATAGTTCATGTATTGTAAGCTGTTGAATATACAGTGAGAATTCTGAAGGGAACCCAGTGCAGTCCCGGACACCAACAAATTACATCCAGAAAAGTTGGGGGTACTATTTCTTACATTGTAGTTTTACCGTTACAAGTATGTACGAATGAATCGGGGTGCGTGAAATTAAGGGAAGTGCGTTACCAGGCCATAGTATAAAGGGAGCAGTTTATGATTACATGAGTAATTTTATATTTTAACATTATAATAACTCGGTAGTGTCAACCAGATGCGTATTATAAACACCATAACGCCAAGCTAGACAACCGCGCGGGCAAGGAATGTTCACCACACAGTACAGAGTAGAAATAAATTAAAATTTAAACCCAAATTATATAAATCTGGATTTTATATACAAAGATGCGTCAGACGTTCATCCGCGATCGTCCCATGCGCCCGTCACTGATAGGACCGCGTTGCGGCTGCAATGGATGCCGCACATTCGTTTCACACTGTTATATAACAATACATTTGAAGCATGAATACCTTCAAATTGATAATATATGAAATTATATGAATTGGTGATTTCATCCAGTTGCGTATTTGGATGTCTCACATCCCTAGACAACCGCGCAGGCAAAACATCTTGTACAAAAAAAACGGCACATCCCAGAATCAAGCAAGGGCGTGTCCAGAAATTGAACAGAAGCATGTTAGTACACTATTCTGTTAATAATCAGGGCACTGTGTGGAGACACCGCTGTTACAGCCACAATATATTCAGTCCAACCGTGCTTCCATGCATGAGACGATCGCAAGACCACGCCCAAACGCATCTCTCATCGACATTGACTTATTTTAACCCTTTAGTGACTAAATTCATTGCTGAAAATTTTAAATATTTGCTTTTTGAATGCTCATCTGCAGGCCAAGAGAAGACAACCCCCGAAAACTTACCACTGGAATGACCGGCACAATTATCGGGCAAGTCATTCCAGCTGTAAATTTCCAAAATTACTCCTCTCCCGGTCCGCAAATGAGCAAACCTCTAGAGCAAAAGGAGGCCGGTGTTATCCGGTATCGTCACCAACGGCTTAAACCCAGATTGAAAATTTGGATTTTATATACAAAGATGTGTAGTGCGCCCTCTCGCGATCGCCCCATGCACTATACACCATGCACCATTCACGATGCCCGCTAGCTACGATCGTATTGCGACTACTATGAATGTCGCACTGTATGTGTTTAGACAAGTTGCACTAATATGGCATCCAGCTGGGTTGTCGAAGATGTGAAGGGTAGTGGGTGGAGTAAATGGAGTGTTAATTTAGTTTGTTTCCAGTAGACAAATCGAAACAGGACAGGGATTAGGCATACATTTTTTTCTGGATCACACTGGCTACTCGGGATGGGCACAATCATCTTAGTTGTTTTATGTACAGTCACTTCTGGTTCAGAGTTGGTCAATGTCTTCATTATCTAGGCACTGTTTCTTTTTCCCACCATCCGTCAGTCTGAAGAAAATATTGCCGTCAAAAGACCACGCACTGTGTACCTTCCCGTCATGCTTTAATTTCAGCAGTTTCTTTAGCATAATGTACCCCTTCTTTGTTAGATCTTCATTTACATAGACACGAGCAAGTTCTGGTTCGGATGATAATACCCGTCTAGCTCGGAGAAATTCGGTCCGTTTTCTATATGAAATGAATTTGACTATAATCTGTTTCTTGTCGGGACCGATATGCATATTGTTGATTGTAGTGCGGCTCGAGAATGCTCCAAACGCACCCTACACCCTCGTATGGTCCTGTGGCCCAGTGTACATAGCCCCATGCGAATTAGAAAATGAATCCGTAAGAGCGTGCATTATGCATCCACGCCATTCGACATAGCATGCCCATGTTGGGGGTGGGGTGGGGTAGTCCGATACGGTTACATTATCTGAGACTATTACCTAGTACTGCGCAGAGCAGCCGTTGTGGCAATCTACACCAGCTTAATTTCATAAGTTCCTGTGTTGGGATCGGATACTCGCCTTATCACACGGTACCGACTCAATTTGTTCGCCCCTCTTTAGGGACTAATAAACCAAACTAATGGAAGGTTCTCCCAAGCCGTTCCTTTGGCTCTCATAAGTCGTAGTGTGTCTACTGGTGGCGCAGCCAGCTGAAGAAGTCTTGAGACCTTCATCAAAGGTGCCAATTTGGAACTTTACCATCTTAAACCATGAGCCATTTTGACCATTATGATATGTCGCCAGTCCTTGTCCGAGCCACGCTGAAAAGTGTTTGAACTAGAGTACGTTAATAGTACGACCTTCAAGTGCTTAAGACTGCGCCGTAAACCATGAGCCGGTTTTCAGTCTGAATATTGCATTCGTCGCCGCATCTGAGCTAATGGCGATGCTCGTCTTGTGCTGTGCAAATCTACGAACACTGTGCCACGCTAACTGTTTCATACACGTGTGCTTTATCCTGCATCTCTTTCGATACAGAACTTCTTATAGCCGTTTCTTCCATGCAGGTATCTTCTCATCAATGACTGCTGATTCTTTTCTGTGACAATACTTTATTACTGCGTTAACTGTAATTCACAGACTATTCATCTGTTCATGCGCTGATGAACAATAGGTGCCAATAACTTTACTTTAATTATTATACATCGATGACTAAAAGGCTTATTTAGTTTATTATAATATTTATATAAACGCTGATTAGAAGTAGGCGCAGTAAGGCCAGCTAGACGTTTATTGTCTTACTTACATATTCGTATCATGGCGAGTGCCGTCTTCAGACCGTTCTTTCTTGCTCAATGTTAAGTTACTAGCTCTAAATATATACACTTGCTTAATTAATCCTACAGACATTCAATAATGCACCACCTAAACTTCTTCTAAACAGCAACACTTTTTCACTCGTGCTAGGACCGTTTCTCATGCCTGCATCAATAGACACGAGAGACAATACAATAAAACCCTAAACACAATATTAGCTCAAATATTTCAGTTAGGACAGAGACGGTTGATCCAGCGGATGTTTATTGTATAGCTCGCTTTTCGGCGCTGCATCAGTATCAGTGGAACACTACTAAAAGAGTATATACAGGCCACGAGTCTATAAAGACCATTTAATTATTGCAGTAACTGCCTCCATCTGCACCAAACTCTGGCGAACCTGGCCGTACATTGATATATTACCTCCCCTCTTCGGTTAGGTTAGAGTCGCCCTTTGGAATAGCAGAGGTTCCTCGATGGCTACGATCTAAACAGAGATTTCACTCACCATCCCCGGTACCTTCCGTGGTACCATTAGAATAGATCTTTATGCCAAAGTGGGAATTCACTACGCAATAATAATTATAGGAATAACGACCTAGCGGTGAATCTTGGGCAATTTACGTAACCCTAATGCAGTTAAACATTAGCTCCTCGGGGCCGAGTCTCATACAGCTCGTTCTCGGCACTTGACAGTGGCAAAATCAATGTTCTTAGCAGATATATATATATATATATATATATATATATATATATATATATATATATATATATATATATATATATATATATATATATATATATATATATATATATATATATATATATATATATATATATATATATATATATATATATATATATATATATATATATATATATATATATATATATATATATATATATATGCGTGCGTGCGTGCGTGCGTGCGTGCGTGCGTGCGTGCGTGCGTGCGTGCGTGCGTGCGTGCGTGCGTGCGTGAGTGAGTGAGTGAGTGCGTGCGTGCGTGCGTGCGTGGGTGTGGATAAGTTAGGTATCTCTGGAGAGATAAACATAAACGGCGCAGTAACGCCACACTCATATTCAAAAGGTACGTCTCCCTCCCTCCCTCCCCCCCCTCCCCCCTCCCTTTCTCTCTCTCTCTCTCCCTCCCTCCCTCCCTCCCTCCCTCTCTCTCTCTCTCTCTCTCTCCCTCCCTCCGTCCCTCCCTCCCTCCCTCCCTCCCTCCCTCCCTCCCTCCCTCCCTCCCTCCCTCCCTCCCTCCCTCCCTCTCTCTCTCTCTCTCTCTCTCTCTCTCTCTCTCTCGTTATAGTCTATAAATTTGCGGCCATTGGATATGGGGAAGGGTGGACATATCGCCTTACTAAAATGAAACATATTCTAGCAGGTTGGAGGCGGCGTCATTTGTCAATTTTTGGAAGAACATTTGTAGTTAATAATTTGCCAATGCCCGAGCTGTGGCATACAGCATCTGTTGTCTAGATGCCAAAATATGTAGAAACTGAAATTGGCCAATTAATTCTTGCATATTTATGGATTGATAAAACCACCCTCGTATCAAATGCTGCGTGCGTGCGTGCGTGCGTGCGTGCGTGCGAGCGTGCGTGCGTGCGTGCGTGCGTGCGTGTGTGTGTGAACAAAAACAAAATGGCGGGTTAGATTTAGTTCACAAAACTGTGCGTTTCGAAAACTGAAATTTCTTCATGAATTACTTTATAAAGATTCGCCCTGGACAACTGTTTCACGCAAGTTACTCCAAAGTTACAAAGGGCCATTTCCAGTTGCAAGTATTTTTTTCTTTCAAGTACACCGACCCAACCACCCATTCCGCCCCCCACCCCACCCCCACTATTCGATGGATTCCTGGGGTATATCAAGATTTATGCAGGCATTAAGTATGCTTTCTAATACCGCTCCATCACCATTGCCATTGCTTTAACCCTTGAATTTATTCAAGAAAATTTAAATTTTCTCATAGAAAATGTCCATTTGCAGACCAAGCAAAGACTATTTTTGAAAATTTACTACTGGAATGACCGGCTCGATTATCGAGCCAGTCATTCCAGTGGTAAAATTTAAAAAATAGTCTTCTTTTGGTCTGCAAATGGACATTTCTCAAGACCACTGCAGAGGCCGTTTTGGGTTGATGTGAGTGTGAAAGGATTAAAACAACAATTGCGGGGAAAGAATAACCTTACCCTGGCTAATAGCTCCCTTTATTTCACGTCATTAGCAACTAATGGAATCCAGTTCTTAGCAGATGTGATTACACCAGATTTCGGAACGTGGGTTTCCAGGCAGACTTTATCAGAGAAATGTAAGCTAAAAACCATCGACGCTCAGAGATTATTAATACAAAGTAAGAAGGCAGTTCCTTTGGATTGGTTTAAATTACAAAATTAAACTAGCAAACAGGAAATAATTTCACTCATCTTGTGGTACGAAGAAAATGTATTCAAATTCTACAAGAGTTCCTATGACTGGTATACAGTTCTGATAATAATATACGTATGATGTTTATTATATACACCTGTGCAAAAGTTAAGCACCACCCTATTTTTACGCACATGCGAGGGTATATTCATGTGCTATGAAGAAAGCAATAGCATAAACATTTATGTACCCATCCATCTTAGTGCAAGAGGTAATAATGCAACTAGAGGAATGCTGATTATGATGGTGGGGAAACACTGTATGTTTTTGTTGGAACTTGAAAACGAGGCCTGAATATGGTTACGTTGACACAACTGACAACTATTGCCCTACAGTTGACACACGTGGCTAGATTGTCATTAATGGTGTCTGAAAACGAAGTTTAACATCTGTGCACGAGTTTGAGACTGTCATTATTAATACCGGGTATATCCACCTTGTGCCTGGATGACGGCCTGGACACGACTTCTCATGCTGGTCACCAACCGACTGATACGCCATTGTGGTATTCGTTGCCATTCAAGATGGAGTGCGTCTGTTAATTCCTGTAGGTTCTGCACAGGAGGATCCCTCCTTCTCACCATGTTTCCCAGAATGTCCCAGATATGCTCAATAGGGTTCATGTCAGGGCTCCTTGCTGGCCATGGTAGGGTTTCGATGGCATTCTGGCGGAGGTATTCATGCACAGCTCTAGCACGATGTGGTCGGGCGTTGTCATCCATGAATATAGGGTGGGTTCCAGGTGCATGATTTACAAAATGAGGGACTCACGACACACTCAGTGAAGATGACCAGGATTCTCTTCACTCCATGCTCTTCGCATTCCATAAGAAGATGTCACTTGTCACGGAAATAGACAAGAAACCTACGGATATTCACGTGGACGTGGAATTTGAAACATTTCTCACAGAAACAGATGATTATAACACTCAAGTGAAAGAGTCGTTTATGAAATATGACCGACAACTGAGTCGCTGTCTTCTTCCCATAGATGTTAGTGGAAACAATCCGATGACTCCGTCATCATCGCGTAGACATGTGAATTTGCCAAAACTGACACTAAAACAATTTGATGGTGATGTTTTGCAATGGACAGAATTTTATGATTCCTTACAATCGGGCATTGGTTTGGACTCTGGGCTATCAAATGTGCAGAAATTCCATTATTTGCAAGCGCAGGTGTCCGGTGAGGCAGCAAGGGTTATTTGTGGACTGTCATTAACCGACTCAAATTACGTACACGCTATGGATTTACTTAAGAAACGGTATGGACAGACGCATCATATTATTAATGCATATATGCGTGCCCTGTGGGAATTACGTAGACCGGGTTATACCTGTGACTCGATACGTGATTTCTACGATCGTTTTGAAACGTATATTCGCGGGCTCTGTACATTGGGGAAGAACATAGATTCGTATGGGGAGTTACTCGTGCCAGTGATTATAGACAAACTCCCGTCTAGTGTACGTAAACAAATTACTCGTGATCACGACGACTGTGAGTGGACCATTGGCGATCTGCGTTCATCTCTATTACGTGAAATTAAAGCACTACAAGCAGGTGACGCGAGTTCGGCCGGCGACGACAATAGTCTCTACGCAACGGCAGCATTTACCACGCGTGCATCGTCTCGCTCTAATAAGCCATCAAGGGTTAAACTATCGCGAAAATGTGCTTTCTGCAAGGGCGAGCACACCTCCAAAGACTGCATGGTAATCAGTGATAAACGGAAACGACGTGACATAGTAGTACAGCAGAGACTGTGTTGCAACTGCCTTGGAAAACACAGGGCGGCCGATTGTAAATCGCGATTTAGCTGTCAAACCTGAAACAGGAAGCATCATACATCATTATGTAACGAATCTAAGGTAAACTGTGTTACGTCATCGTCTGATAACCAAACCACCAAGCGGTCCAATCCAAACGAGGAAACTAAAGTGTCATTGGCCACATCTAACGGTCCTGTGCTTTTGAAAACGGCTGTTGCCACGGTTTCAGCAGGCCGTAATGAAACTACCATTGTGGTCCTCTTTGAGGAAGGAGCACAAAGGTCCTTCATTACGCAAGAAGCAGTAAACATGTTAAATCTTTACTGTGATGAAACTGAGAATATTCGTTTATCAACCTTTAGCAAACATTCTGCTATGCAATCTTTGCAGGTAACTAATTTCAAATTGCATACGAAATGTCAGTCTGAAACCTTGGCAATACGTGCGTTAGTGGTGCCGCGCATTTCCACCCCAATGCAAAGTTATGTGGATAGCTCAATCGCGAATCTACCCCATATTCGTGGCCTAGAGCTGGCACACCCGTGTTCGGCATCGAATGAGGATATAATATCTGCGTTAATCGGTGCGGATTATTATTGGTCAATCATTGGTGATCGTGTTATTCGTGGCCCTGGGCCCACTGCACTCCAAGCTCGGATATCTATTGTCCGGACCGACTGGGCAAACAATGCGAAACCAGATGGGGAGACAAACATCCGCCTATCACGTCAACGTGGAGACTAATAGGGATGAGATTTTCGACTTAGAGCGTTTCTGGGATTTAGAATCAATCCGGATTCGAAATCAGGAACTGGAATCAGTATCAACTAACACGGATTATCACGAGTCGCACATTCGCAAGGAGCATAACCGGTACGTAGCTAAGTTACCATGGAAGCACTCCCTACCAATCGAGAGCTAGCAGAGAAACGCACTAGGGCCATGGTGAGACGACTTAACCCAGACGCACGTGAAGCTTACGATAATGTCCTTAAAGAACAGTTATCTCGCAATTTCATTAACCTAGTACAAGATGATGACCCGTCTTCTGGCCATTATCTTCCACACAGAGCGGTAATGAAGGAATCATCATCTACGCCCCTCTGCATAGTATATGATTGTTCAGCTTCGCAGAACGACAGGCTCAGTTTGAATGATTGTCTTCAAACTGGACCCACTCTCCTGAACGATCTTGCGTCCATCCTATTGCGGTTTCGAATACATAGGGTGGCTTTCACTACAGATATCCAGAAAGCCTTTCTACAGATCGGATTAGAACCTGATGACCGGAAATACACACAGTTTTTCTGGTTGTCTGACCATCACAATCCGGAAAGTTATTTCCTTACATACGAGTTCAATGTCATCTTATTTGGCGCGGTTTGTTCGCCATTTATTCTCAATTCCACGGTTCATACTCACCTCGAGTCTCACCCATCCGACGTCGCCCGTGATCTGATTACAAACATTTATGTGGACAATATCGTGAGTGGATCTGACAATGAACTCAGTGCTCTTAAGTACTACGACGAGACGAATGAAATTATGAACTCTGGAGGGTTTCAACTGCAGCAATGGTCAACAAACGGTGTGTATCTATCGGAATACATATATATAATACAGGTTGAGAAACCTACTATGGTGCGGTTAGCAAAAACACCTTACAGAAAATAAAAATAACTATAAACAGATACAGAAATTATAACTAGTGGTCATAAGACCGTTACGGTGCCTTTTAGTCATCGGGACCGTTTATACAGATAAAGTATAATTATTAAAGCTGTAATTAACGGAATAATTAAAATGTTAAGTATAGTTACTTGAATATTCGGTAGCCATTCTTAAGCATGGGATATCGTGTTACTGAAATTAATACGTCATCCTTGGTGTTACGTGAGTTGATGTGTTCTCTGGAAGCTGGAAAGTTTCTGCATGTCGGTTCCCGCAGACAGGATTTCCGCATGCAGTCCAGGACGGGGGCGGATCGAGCTCAGGACTGTAATCACAATATAGAATGTCTAACGAGTAGTCAGTAAGAGATACAATAACATTACTGCTAAGACAAAAGTTCCCGTACACCGATGGTATGGGTGGAAGTTAATAACAACCCGTTCATAAACGGGGGTTGTTGAATACGGATGAAGATACATAACTAAGCTTAGCGGTGCGGGGTACGTCAGTTAGCTCTGAAGACGTACCTGGCAAAGTTTACTTGCTGCTGTCAAAAAGTTGAAATAAACCTGCACGACATCAGTGCTGGGTAGGTTGGATAACCACTTTTTGGCGTGGCCGACAGATCCGGAGAGTCATCTACCAAAGAACATCGCTGCCTCTACATCTGTAGGATCACATATTCAGGCCGGGAAAGGCCTCACCGTAAGTTTTGTTGGACTGCTGCTGTGGCTATGGAAGAGAAACCTCCCAAAACAGAAGTGATCTGCTTAATGCCTGTCTTGTTGATAGTAGTTGCATACAGATCCAACCTATTCGGCCCCTGGCCGAGGATGCTCTGGAGTTCTGGATTTAATCTCCTTTTATACTACCTGTGATGTCATAGGCGCAGGTTTCAACCAATCATCGGTCGAGCACTAGCCAATCAGCGCGTAGCTAATAATGACGCAGTCGATTGTTCTAGAACATTCTAGAATTTCTGCGTACAAGTGGTTACGACGTCACGCCAATATTTTGAAGATAATCAAAAAGGGGTTTTCCGTGGATAACTCAGCCATTTCTCAACCGATTTTGAAATGGTTTACAGTTTCGGAAAGCCCGTCGAATTATGGTCTTGATTGATGCCAGATTCGGCGGGAACAAGTAATTAGAAAGGATTACAATGTACCTACTCGGTACACTAAAAGCGCCATCCTATCTTGGTCGTGAAATACGCGCTCTGTCAAAAATAGTATTAAGCGCACGCATGCGCGCTATGCGCTTTAACGAACTTAGTCGTTTTTACAACGCAATCTCTCTCATAGGCCCATATACGCTTATAGCTCTACCCAGGGGGGGGGGGGGGGGGGCGGCGTGTTCAGGGAACGAATGCTGGACGGGCGGCACGTACCCAGCTTAGCTGGTACGGCCGGCACCTGACCAGTCGATCCGAACTACACCAGCAATATATAGACCTTGCTTCCATGACCACCACCAGTGTTAGACTTAACATATAATGCTCCAGTAAAATCCAGTCCACAGACAGTTAAGGGTGGCGACTCGAGCGGTCTACATGACTGGAGAGGCGCAGTATCTGGCAGACGATAAGGCAGGCATGAAAGATGTTTACAGGGTACACATTTGGGCAGCACGCTCCTAACAGTAATACGCATTCTGGTTATCCAATAATTTTGTCTTAAATATGTGAGTGTGGTCTCAGTCCCACCATGCGCTGTGTGGCGATGTGCATCACAAATCACGAGTCGCGTGTAATGGTCATTATGGGGCAAGAGAATAGGGAAACGAGTATCATACACTAATGGTGCGTTATGCAGTCTACCTCCTACACGAATAAACCCTTTGTCGTCCAAAAACAAACGTAGCTGTTTCACTAGAGTGTTTCGCGTTTTACTATCAACGTCATCACGTTGCAATGCCTCAATTTCGCGATTATAATGATGTTGCTGCACACGCATAATCCAGAAAAGTTCTGCATCGTTTATTTCGGTTACTGACAAGTCATTTGAATTTGCACGCTGTTTGTCCCTTAATGACCGTATGAATCGAATCACATATGCTGTGATTCTATGCAGTTTGGCGCGTGTAGAGAAATCGTGCGAATTGATAACGCATGGCTTTACTGATTGTGAAACAGTTGCATTCTGATTTGGTGGTGGATCAAGATCGGCACACACGGAGAGAACATCGTTATCAAATAGACGGCAAACGGGCCAGTCACCATCTGGCAGCCACGCGGGACCATCCCACCACATGGAGGACGTAGAAAAGTCACGAAAGGAGACACCACGTGTCACCATGTCAGCAGGGTTGTCCTTCGTAGGGCAGTACCTGAAATCATCGATAGGGCGAGATTTGATTACTTTCACACGATTTGCTACAAAGACTGGGAGTTTCTTATTGCTATTCAACCAGTGAAGAACAATTTGACTATCAGTCCAAACAATTTTCTTTGTGATGGAGAGATATTTTCCAATCAAATTGTACACAAAATTTAGCAAATTAGATGCTATCAGTACAGCTAATAATTCCAGTTGCAGTATGGTGCGTTCTTTAATTGGTGCAACACAGGATTTTGACAGAACTAAGGTAGTCTTTTCATTCTGAATGTCACGCAAATAAATTACACAGCCGTATGCTGATTTGCTAGAATCAGCGAAGGCATGCAACTCGTATGTGGCTACGTGTGAAGAGTTAGAACAGAAACATCTCCGATTTATCCTAGTAGCTGAAGCTTCTGAAAGGTCTATTGTAATGTCATTCCATTCTTGCACAAGTTCATTAAAAATTGGTGTGTCCCAGCCATACCCCGCCGTCCATAGTTTTTGAACAAATATCTTAGCACATACCTGGACTGGAGCTAGGAATCCCAATGGATCCAACACTTGTGCAACTGTCTGCACGACTGTACGCTTAGTGAGTGTGTCCTGACTGTTTATTGGAGTGATTACGTCATGGAATGACATCTGATCATGTTCCGTGTCCCATTGAAGGCCAAGGACATTTACATCACACTTATACTCCATTACTTCGTCACCCAGAGACCAGAAGCTAACCAGCATCATAACTCGTCGTGCACATGCCGTGCGGCGAGTCGACACCAGACACCGGAACGGCCCGACACTACCCCGCGAGCGACACTATTCACGTGTGCCAGCACACGTGCTGTCCATCTGGAATTAATGCCCAATTTGTCTGTCTATTCATTTTTATTGGCATTTAGATGGTTTGTAGCATGCAGATCTTTGCCAATTAAAATTATTTCAGATTATGCCTCAACGTTTCGTGCAGCTGACAAAGAGCTCCAAAAGCTATTTTGATCCAATGAGTTAACCAATTTCATGCTGAATCATCGAATTGAATGGTTAAATATCACACTACAAGCACCATGGCAAGGAGGTTTTTGGGAGCGGTTGATCGGACTCACGAAAACCTCTTTCAAAAAAGTTGTTGGTATGGCGTTCTTAAGTTAGCGACGATTATTACTGAAGTAGAGTCAGCGATTAACAATCGACTTCTGACCCACTTTTCATCTGATGTAAACGACCTCTCTCCATTAACGTCAAATCACCTATTACAAGGCTGTATGAAAATAACTTGCCTCATACAAGCGTATCTGATGATGACGACGTCAAGGATCTAACCTTTGTTATGGGTAATTCTCAGATTGCGTTGGAAACAAGAAGTAGATATCTGGCTAAATTACTGACCCATTTTTGGCAAAGATGGAAGGATGAATATGTGACTTCTCTCAGGGAGCGACACATTCATTCTAACCACAACCCTCGCACTAAAAATAACATTATCAAAATAGGGGACGTTGTGTTGGTGCATGACGACAAATCTAGGATACAATGGAAACTTGGTGTCGTCACAAAGATTATTCCTGGAAATGATCATACGGTATGCTCCGCCCAACTCAGAACTAAGAATGGGATTACGAATAGACCCATCAATAAATTGTATCCCTTAGAAGTGTCGTCCGAGACAGAGTCCAGATCAAGGCCCTGAATTTCCTCAGAGCTCGGATATTGGTCCAAATGA
Source organism: Chaetoderma sp. LZ-2023a (assembly GCA_034401795.1). Classification (NCBI taxonomy): domain Eukaryota; kingdom Metazoa; phylum Mollusca; class Caudofoveata; order Chaetodermatida; family Chaetodermatidae; genus Chaetoderma; species Chaetoderma sp. LZ-2023a. Next base: position 35,661,237 of record CM067369.1, read on the forward strand.
TGCCATCTCTAGTAGGCCCAGTCCTCGGAAAGCTGCATTGGTTGCTAACAAAAGCATTAGACTGATGTCAATGTATGATTGATTGCACTACTAATCAGTCACATAATTATCACTTGTGTAGGAACTGTCATTACAATAATGCGATTTAATATTGTCTGCGGTAGTGTTGATTATGACTGTATATTCATTATTTTATCTCTGTGTATTAATATTTTGATTTGTGCTGTGTACTCATTGACCTGTTGGTTATGGATTTGCTTCATTATTGATTGCTTATTCGCTGTATTACAGATCTGCTTTTAGCTAGATAACTTGATGTTGTGCGCCTTTGACATTTACACAACTTGGTTGGATGATTTCAACCTCTATTATTTTATACTATTTTCTATGCTCACATTTCGTCTAAACATACACATGTTGAACCCTAAATTTGAACATTTGAAATGTTTAGAGTAAAGTGAGCATTGCAACTATTTTATGCATATTCATAAATATCGTGACGCAGCACTGATCTCATTAGCCTGTCTATATGTTTAAGTTTAGTGCTCAGTTAGAGTTTGCCATTCATTTACTTGAATTGTTTGTACATTTCCTTAGCATAGCATAAGCATTAGAATCCATATGATATTCAACAGAATTCAATTATTGCTATTCCATAATATGATACATATGGAGAATGTCGTAGAATGGTTAACATGGTCGACTTACATTGGCATATTTATATGTCGGCTCAATTATCTTGAATAGGGGTGAGCGAGATTTTTGTTGTGAAATTGAATTGTGGACTAAATTATATAGAGTTATGCTTTATGAACGCGTCATAATTTGTGATCTATTTCATTTCATTACACCTGGGCGCACGACTTAGGCCGCTATAAGCCCTAAATTCCTTCAGTCTTGTCTCGGCGAGTTTTGGTGTGAATATGCACCTTTAAAAGGAGGTTGACGTGAGCACACACACGCACGCACGCAGGCACGCACACGCACGCACGCACGCACACTGGAACAGATTAACAGGCAAGCACGCATGAAATTCCTTAAATTTCATAAATATACTCACACACGCACACACGCTCCTGCACATGAACGAATGCAGGCACGCACAAATGCATAATGTAGCTCGCCGGGCGGTGTCTGGCCGTTCTGATGTCTCATGTCGACTCGCCGCACCGTAAGTGCACGATGAGTGACGACGCTGGTTAGTATCCGGTCTCGGGGTGACAGACCTTGAACGAGACTGCCCTGCGGGAAACAAAAACTGGCTCCTAAGGCCGGTGGAACTCAATCGTTCCGGTGGGGCCGTGCGGCCATTGTCGCGAAAATTAAACACAACGGTCTAATCCCAAGAGTTTGTGTCACCAGTATGCCTGTCCATAGCAATTTCGTGATCTATGGATTACAAGATTTGATTTGGTGACCTAAAAATATAAGTCTATACAATGCTTTTACCTAACCAATTGAAAAATATGCCAGATAAAACTACAATAAGAGCATACGAAAATACAAGACATAGAGGCAGGTAGATGAACCTTTAAACATGGGGCTCCCAGAGGTACCACACAGACTCGTAGGTCCACAGAGGTATCCCCGCAAGGGGGGCTCCCATACACGAGACATAGCTTTTTAACTTAATATAAGTTATTATACCTCTAAGCTGAAAGGAAAAAGGCTATCTTAGACGAAAAGGTGATATGTCTCACGCGGGCACTACTAGTGCTAGTTTGGGTGAGGAGTATTATCCTGGTGTGGACCGTCGTCGCTGAATCCTTGCGAGAGGCAAGTGCCTCACACGGGCCTCCATCTCGGGAAGGTGTCGCCACGGCTTAAAGCGGGAGAAGAATAGTAGGCAAAAATGGGCCCACTCTAATATTTCAAACAAAAATGCTGTAGAAAGAAAAGACCATACCTAGTGAGATTATGTCTATAGGGGTGCGTACTGTTTTACGTGAAGACGGAACGGAAGAGTCTTATGTGATTGCTAATATGCTGAATTAGTAGTTGCCGCTTTATTTCTGAGGGCCTTCTGCTTTGCTTAATTCCTTTTAGTTGTTGTCAAAACAAGGATTAGTTTAGGCCGCAACTGGCTGATGTCTACCTAGCTATTAGATATGGCTGTCATGGAGAACCGATGCCCTAGGACATCAATACTGTAGACAGCGCTCAGACATGTTACTTAGCGGGATCTCCGAACTGGGTGAGAATCTGGACATTCCGCTATGCAACCACATGAAACATTACAGGACATGGTTTACATTTCACGGAAGCATTATTAGGCCATATCTCCTATCGTTATGGTGGGGGGTAAGAGAGACGAATGCACACCGTAAATGTCCTTCCCGTAAGGGCTTGGCAGATTTAAATATCATACATATCTCATCCATCACCGGGTCCTATGGAACTAACCGTTTAACCCGTCGTTAGGTTTATATACAAGTTGCCAGTTTTGCACTGTGGTGCGGGAGGGTTGTCAGTAAATAAAATAAGAATTAATACATGTGTTGTCTTAAAGTACTATCTATTAAGTATCCGAAGACACACGGGAATGTGTATGTGATACCGTACACTAGCCATCACCGCTAGGAAACCCCAATAGTTTCCCAGAGTCGGATCAGCCCATGGTGCGGATAGGGACGTCCAAACAATTAAGAAGCCACAAGGCTAAGAGGAATATGACCAGAGACAAAATCTTGGAGTTATGAGTCTTACCGGAGTGCGGGGCTAGATTATCGCACTGGTGGAAGAGAAGAATATATTACAGTATGTAATGAAGAAAGTGTCTCTAAGCATTTTGAACCTATCCTATCGAATAGAAAAGGCTTTAGTCGGTAGCATGTCGGGCTAAACAGAGTTATAGCACGGACAGCCACCTCAGTGAAAAATTGTTGGTGGCGGGAGAAAATGTTGCATATATAAATGTTGCTGTATAGTGTTTCCTACATGCACTGCATTCCTATATTTTCTATAACTTAAGCAAAACAATTTAACGGATGGCCACTGGCCATATACCTACGTAATCTAACCAGAACAAACAATACGATGGCAATGATTAAGATATATATATATAGTAATACAGGTTGACGAACCTACTATAGTGCGGTTAGCAACACATTGACGAAAATGAAAATAACTATTTAACAAATACCGAAATTATAACTATTGGTCCTAAGACCGTTATGGTTCCTTTTAGTCATCGGAACCGTTAGTATTGATACGAGATAATTAACAAAACCTATATAGAGAAATAATTAAATGGTGAGGTATAGTTACTTGAATACTTGGTAGTCATTCCCAAGTTATGCTACTGTGTCAGTGAAATTGACACGTAGATCTGTAGTCGCCGTGAGATGATGCGTTCTCCGGAAGCTGGAAAGTTCCCGCAGGGTGGTTCCCACAAGCTGTTTTCCGCAAACAAAAGTTCCGCACTCATGGCACTCATGGCCGGAGGACTTCACTCAGCATTGTAAACCTAATAGAATGTCTAACGAGCAGTCAGTAAAAGATACGATAGTACTATGTAGTGAAGTAAGTTCCCGTACACCGATAGCATGGATGGAAGGTGTAAACAACCTGTCACAAGCGGGGGTTGTCAGAGGCAAATGAAGATACAAAACAAAGCTTCACGGTGCTGGGTATGTCAACCAGCTCTGAAGATGAACCGGGCAGAGTTTACTTGCTGCGGTCGAAAGTCGAAAGAACTTACACGATTGGTGCGTCGTCGTTTGAAATACCACTTTTAGGCGTGGCCGGCAGATCCGGCGAGTCATCCATCAAAGAACATCCTGCCTCTACATCTGTAGACTCACATATTCAGGCCGCAAAGGCCTCACCGCAAGTTTTTTGTTCCGAATGTAGATGTAGTATTCGTGAACGGTTATCGAAAGTTCCAAATTACTCCCGTAAATGGGGAGTTACAAAATTGTGTTAGTGCAGTGGGTTTGAAACTGCACGCTACGGGATAAAAACTTGACGCATAGCGAAGAAAGACGCGTATTGCACTTGATAATAGTTGGTACAGCTCCAACCTGTTCGGCCCCTGGCCGAGGATGCTCTCGATCACTGGATCGCTTCTCCTTTTATATTCTCTATGACGTCACATGCGCAGGCTTCATCCAATCATCGTACGAGCAACAGCCAATCAGCACACAGCTAATAATAGCGTCGTCGAACGTTCTAGAACATTCTAGAAGCTTTATGTCCACGTGGGTATGACGTCAAGACAATATTTTGAAGATAATCAAGAAGAGTTTTCCTGGATAACTCAGCCATTTCTCAACCGATTTTGAAATGGTTTACAGATTTAGAAAGCCCCTCGAATTCTGGTCTTGGTTAATGCCTGAATTAACGGGAACAGATAATCGATAAGAATTTTAGAGTACCAGCTCGGTACACTATAAGCGCCATCCTATCTAGGTCACAACTACGCACTCCATAGAAACAGCGTCCTGGCGCGCGCGCATGAGCATAATGCATTTTAATGAACTTTTTCGACACGCTCTCTCCCATAGGCATATATACGCTTATAGCTTTACCCTCAGGGGCGTGTTCAGAAAACAAATCCTAGACGGGCGGCACGTACCCAGCTTAGCTGGTACGGCCAGTACCCGACCGGTCGATCCGAACTACACCACCCCTTCCTAGTTTGACATCCATGGCAAACGATCGCACACAGCGGATTGACGCACGTATGTACGCTCGGCGGGAATCATAGACTTTGCGGATAGGCGCATGGCCGGAGAGGAGTAGTGACGCATAGACGCGTATTCAAGAGACAGAGCACATAGGGGTGTAAGAGGACGGGGAGGCATACTTTTAGTTTTAAATTTTTGACCTGGAATTATTTTTCCAGGCCTTTCTTTTTTGGTGTTCTTTTTATTATTAATATTACGATGAGCTATAGCTTTATTTAGTACATGATCCTAAACAATAGCTCGCATGGGTGTTCCCGTTAGTGCGGATAATCATAATCTCCGCAAAGAACACCCAAGCTCCAACGTACCACAATTTAAGTTTATAAATATATATAAAAATATAATAACAAAAAGACTATGTATATAAATATTACCTGTGTAACATACCCGTATGAGGTATGTTTTTATTAATCACACCGAATTACTTGCGTACCCCGGGTAAATAAAGAGGCACACAACACGTATCACCAAGTATCATTATTACATATATCTAAAATATCTATTTGCGTCCCAGCCTTGCGGGTCCGCAACGGGTAGCTCTCGCTGACCCCATATCCGTCCTGACATCTAAGACAGGAAGAAAATGAATAAGAAAAATAAGATATATAATAATAACAACTTAAAACTGGTTTATCAGGCAGCCTCAGTGCGGCTGAGACTGCATGACGGGATTGTGACGTTATTGCACTGCGGGAGGTTGTATTCTTTACGTCGCACACGACGTCCTTACAACTTTTAGAGCCCGCAGTGCTCATTTTGTATGAGACACAATCGGACACTTAAAGTGTGCGGCTGTGTAGGATAACCATAGTCATCCTAGGGACGGGATTCAATTGATCTAACATATATAATAAGAGGAAAAATATGTCAAAAATAAAGTAATAATTATCACATTTCCACGAATCGCCTATTAACATTTCTGCTGAATTACACATGATTACACCTCGGCAGAGAAATTTCCCCATTGAGTTATGGTCCCGCGACTAACGGTGGTAGGGCATGGTGAATGCACTGTCATTGCTATAATGCTCTCATCATTATCATTATTGGCATTGTCCGAAACATCCGAAGTGAGGGTGGCGGAAACATGGGCCTCCATGATGTCCCTCACAGTTACCGCTGGTTCCAGGATATCCGTCTGTGCAGCAGCGGCGGTACCAGTAGTTGCCAAGGTTGCTGATGCGGTGGTGACGGGAGCTGACGTGATGGTGCCGGTTGTAGCTGGCGTGGTGGTGGCTGTAGTTGTCGTGGTGAAGGCGGGAAGATGTACCGTCGGCTGTAGACGTGGTGCGGGAATGGTTATGGCAGGAGACGATATCTTTCAGAACTTAGCGTACTTTAACAGACGAGTAGCAGTAATGTTTGGTCACTTGTACCCTTTGGCCTTCCCAGTGTGGTTCACTGTCCCCACCACGCCGGATGGACGCCCAGTTCCCCACACAGGATGCAGCCTAGGCTAGGTACCTCTCCGTATATGCCTGAGATAAAGACCTGTCCAAATCAGGGGAACAGAATCTGGAACAGAGTCAAGCTGCACACTGACGACTTCCGAGTCGAGCGAACACAGTACTGGGCGCCAATAGGGTCATCTTGGCAAGGGGCCATAGCCCGGCATAGACCGTACCACAGAGGTGATGTCTGCTAGACTCATCGCTACTAAGGCCTTCGCGTAGATCATACTTTGACGTCATTTTAGCGGAGAGGCCCTGTGCGGATCAGACAGATCAGCCAGCCCATGGGTACCTGGGCGCCAGACTGCTCCACTCGTCCGGCAAGTGACAGGTTACACCGTCTCACACACATACCCTCCTGCTTCCCAAAAGATCACTTTTCATGACCTCTGATCACAGGAGACAGGACTCGCAATACGAACGCTTGCCATGGCCTAACTGTACATTGAGACATCTTGATCACACAGATGAACTGACATGATCAAGATGACTGTCCAGTGACCCAGTCGATAGCGATCACCATCTGAGCTCATGCTCAGGGGCAACCGACGGTCTGATCCGTACCTATCTGCCAAGAGAATACGAACTTTGACCATTTTCCCCGGCCTTGCCTGCAGGGCATCTCCGACAAAACACCATTGCAGAATGGTTTTGCAGAGACTTGTGTGCCCCGGGTGTGGACTGTCATCCACGTACCACGTATGTCCACTTACTGAGACCGGATGAACCAAAAATCTCGGCAGCCCGAACAATACGCCGACTAGACGGTACCACAGTATGATCTTAATGCATCCTTCATTGGACACGGAGGCCTTCAGTATCTCCCCTGCACTATATATCCTTGTTCACGGGTCCCCGAACCCTTGCAGGCCCACTGCTGCGTGTTTCCCGTGAACCTTTGAGGAGCCTATCCCTCTCTGTCACGGGATGGATATCCTGTGTGTGGGCGATCCGTTTCTTCCCCACGTATGGACGTTCTGGCGTGGTTCCCTTCCTGACTGCTGGGTCAGAAAGGTGAGGAGGCGGATGCTGAATAACACGGGTCAGAGTTACGCTGATTGTCACAGGCTGCGATGGTCCTGGTCCTTCGTCTATGGTAAATTCTGGTGGAGATGTAGACTGTGGATAACTGGAAATGTCTATCCCCGCAGGTGTCATAATCACCACTGAGATTGGCTGACTGGCTGTCGCTGTCTGTGCTTCTACGGTGGAGGGTGTGTTAACTGTAGCTGACTGGCTAGTAACTGGTGTGGGAGCTGTCGCACTGGATTTTACGGGCGATTTCTGCTTCCTACCTTGCTTCAGGACCGGCTTGGATGAAGTGATAGGTACCGCCATAACATTTTCAGATGCGACTGTGGGCAGAATTGCATGTCCGGCTGTCGGTATGTTACTTGCTGTAGCCACGGGAAGACGATGTCTAACGGGATATCTACGCATGGTGTTTTTCGTGTGGGCCATTTTCTCGGTCGGTAGAACGTTACCCGGGAGCCAAGATTCGAAGCGCATGGCTAGAATGGCATGATCCTCGTTCTCTTCCGCAGGAACTAACGTCACTTCCATCAAACGATGATGATGCCGAAGCGTGTGAGTGATTCCGTAGTGAGTAGCGGTGTAGAGGTACTGGCACTTCACACAAAAGGCTGATTGAAAGAGATGATCCTTATTAATATGAAGGGTGCGGTCGGATTTCCTAGTGAAAGTTCTGGTACATGGCTCTCCGCTAGTCAACAATCAGTTACACAGGAACCGCTTTGGAACAGGCACCGATTCTTCTTCGGAGGAATCCAACAGCGCGAGATCTTCAAGAAGTGAAATCTCGTTCCCGCATGGTAGTTAGTTGCGGGAACTTTTATTCAAAACCTAATGCCCTATCTCTTCATGCTTTATAACGTTTCAGGCCAAATATAATAATAAAATAATAATAAGAGAAACAGCAGAATTTAGTTTGCGACACAAAAGAAGCCTAATTCTATGTTCTTCTCTGGTGTCGAGTTTTGATGGGAAGACAAAGTTTCAGAGCGCGCTTCCTCCTTTTATACTATTTGCTGACATCACAGGCGGCGGATGACCACACCTAAAAAGTTTTACAGGTGATTCGGTCATTCTTATGTGAATATTTCCTTGCTTCTCGCCTGGACGTCTGAGGAGTTATTCCTCCCATATGGGGGGAGTAGTGGTAACTATAGGAAGAATGGCTCGTTAAACCTGTCTTTATTTCGCACATTTAACAACCTCCGATCAACATAGAAACGCGGTACTACTTTGTCCTTTGTCACCTTTTAATTAGTGTGAGGCGGTTTTCCAGGTTGGATGCTTATAAACTTGCCTATTCGAATTTTAGGCTGGAGCGCCTGATGGGGTGCGTGGGAGCCAGGTGACATCAGCGGTAATCTCCCGGACTCACCCTCGCCACTCCTCCATCGCACTGTGGTAGTTGCGTTTTTGGGCGGCTCTTTTGTTTAAAGCATTTGATCCAACTCACTGGAAATAGTAGTAACTGTCACATGGCTCTAAAAAGCACATGGTTGATCGTCAACGTGTATGCTGTCTATGGCGACGGCCAAAATGCTGTTGCTGAGATGTAGTCTGTTGCAGAGGCCAGAGATACAAATATATATGTGGCATCAAGATCCTTATAATGTCCCGTATTTGCACGAGTTCTTTAACATGCATCTTGGTAAGTGTCTGTAATAGGTAATTCTCAGTCCGTGTTGATTATAGACTGGAACACACAGACTGGAACGCACGGGAGAGAATTTTTTTTCAAATTCTCTGTGATTTTACTGCAGGATTTTTGATGCCGCTTTACCGGCCCGTGCGCTAATGAATTGTAGCACGGTAGAGCAGTTGTGCTCTTAATAAAAAATTGACAGTAAAGTTGCAAGTAATTTTTATGAGTGGTTTAAACAGTTCTATTCATGTGGTAGATCAACGTAGTACTAGCATCGCCCCGGCTTAGACCAAACACATTTGTACCATTTTTAGTAATGGCTAAATTACAGTACAACTCGCAAACATGTGTGTCACAATCTTTACGATTACAATGCCATCGTTCGGAGATTGTGAATACAGTCAACCTGAGTGTCTGTGTTTCTGTCATGTTGGTGATTTGAATCTGTTATGCGTGACTGGTTCTCTGCGGATGGTACTTGTGCTGTGGTGAGGATGATGCATTTATGGCCGCCAGGTGCGGGAGGTGGGAGGGAGAGGTGGCGTGAATGTCAACTTTATCGAACCCTGAGGGTATTTCACTCTGTAATGGCCGAGCCCGTAGGCAGGACAGAGTTACTTAAGAGTGAAGATGACCTACTGGATGCTGTCGTAACTTTGTCTGCAATAATGGCGGGGGAGCGGCATCACTCTGTATATATTCTGATTGTCTCCGCATTGCTTCTCGCATTGTTGTAGATATCTGAGTGAGGAATGGGCCAGTTCGTCGTCTCCGCTGGGGTGTAGGCTGCGGTGAAGACGGAGCTGGGGGTAGCAATGGTGGTGGCATTGTTGTTGTTTCTGTGTGAGCAGTATTAGTATAGACAGCGGCGCGTACACGATGACAGATAAGTTCTACCTGTGCAAGCCATTTCTGACAACACTTCATAGGATGTTTTGTTGAAGCACAAAAGAAACAGTGTGGTTTGCATGGACGTACGTTCTTCCGTCCATGTCGGCGCTTGCGAATCCATGAGGTGGAATGAGTCGTCTTTCCCGAATCGCTACTGTCTGTGGATGCGGAAGATGATACTGATTGGGGTGGTGTTCTGCATACCACCAGGGGGCACCGAGAATCTGGTGTCTTGGTGGCGGGACGTGGTGCTTTCAGAAACGTGGTTTCAGCGGAGGTACTACAACCTACTACTGCCATTTTACAAAGAAAAGAAGGTTTGTTGTGTACAGAAAAAGAGGGTGATGTCCTTGCTGCGGATGGGGGAGGCAACGCAGGCACGGACAAATTGGAAGCCGTGTATGTTGGTGTTGGTGTGAAAGCTGATTTCTGTGGATGATGGTTAGTCACTGAACGTTGTTGCGTGAAAGCCGCAGTTGAGCCAGGAGAAGGATACGGGCACCGAAGTGGCTCTAGGTAATTCGGTACCCTTAGCAGTTTGATTGTTTATCTTGTTGTGGTGTGGTGTGGTCCGTCGCAGGCGTTGTGGAGGGATGTTGGTTAGGACACCGTTCCCTCCAATGTCCCGGCTGACCACATCCGAAACAGGTGTTCGGTGGCGGTGTGGTGCTGGTAATATTTGTTGTCCTAGACTGTGTGAAACAAGGTTTGTGCTGAGTGTGGTGACTAAGTTGGTGAGTGCGGAGATCTGCTTGTTGATCTCTTCTATCCGTTCTCTCATGTTGCCGTTGTTGTTGTTGTTTCGCTGGTTTCCACGCCCTGGGGCTCCGCTGTACCCACCTCTGCGGACACGGCCCCTTCCTCCAGGCCCTTGATTCAGACTGGTCTTCTGCGTATCTGATACTGGTGGTGGTGGTGTCTGCACGGTGGGTGTTGCTGATCTGGGGGGAACACTGGCGGGCGAGGCGACAGCTGCACCGTCTATCTCATTGATAGGATGGATTTGGCGCCGGTTATGTTTTTCCCGCTCCAGGAAGTTCTCGATACGGACCGCGGTTGCCGTTAATTGGGACAAACTCCCGTGGTCGCAGAGAAATAATGTTTCCTTTAGAGTTGGTTCACCGCTTAATGCATCGATGAACGTATCAAGATGCAAGTGGAGTACACCATCCACATTGGTGCTCGGATATGCGCGGGTAACTAGCCTTCTGATTCGGCTAGCTAACTCGGGAAGAGTTTCTCCCGCGCATCGTCGTAAATTCTTGAGTTGAAGACGACAGGTTTCCTCGAGAGCTGCGTCACCAAATCGCTCCGTAAGTGCTGGTTCCAACTGTGTGTAAGTAGGAGTACGATCTGTCCTCAGATCCGCAAGAACTTGCAGAGCTTTCCCTGAAAGTTTTGCTGCAAGATATTCACCCATCTGTCTGTCGTCCCAGCGGTTAGTCCAACTTTTTATTTCGAGCTGGATTTTATAATTGGTCCAGTCATCTCTTCGTACTAAATTCGGGGGGGGGGGGAGTATGACTCGACCAAAATCGCGGGAAGAGTGTAGGGGTTGAAATCCAGGTGGTGCGGATATCTGAGAGTTGGTGGATTGTACAGATGGTGCTCTTGGTGCTGGTGGCGGTGGTGTTGGTGTATCCCGTCGGTGCCAATGCCGAGGAGCGAGGACATGCGTACTCCAATTAACTGAGTCCGCCCCGGTGGTTGAGCCATAGATCGGCATGGGTCTATGAATGGAAGGCGGATTGCGGTGGAGTGCGTGGTCGTTCCTCCCACGGTGAGGGCTGTTGTTCCTCATATGGTGGTTGCGCAAGTGGCTGACGGTTATGATATGTGGCATGACTAATATACCGGCGAAATGGTGGTGCCGATTCCTCCCGATGACTCCGCGGTGTTCCCCTTGAATATAGCGTTTTGCTAGAAGGGGGTGGTGCGGGAGGTTGTCTATGTGGTGGATTATCACCCGGCCATACTGTCTCCGTAGATGACACGGGCGAATGATAGTAGTCTGAAGGGCTGTAGATATGCCCATAGTCGGGTCTTTGTCGGAGTCGTCCACGATTCGGCCCTGATGGAGTTGGCCTGTCGCGGATGTCCGAAATAGTTCTAAACTCTGTTCTCGCCTGTGAGGCATCTCGAAAGCTGCCATCGCTAACAGGCGAAAACAGGTTATAGTGAGGAGTCAGTGAGCATGTGTGCTAAGAATCCGTCGTATGAGGCTACCTCTTGATCGAGGGAGTACTCGCTGAACGGAGATGGTATTGAACTGAGCTCACTATATGGTGTTGGCGTGAGTTCGCTGCACGTTATTATTGTTGTTCTTCGAGCCCCACATCGGGCGCCACTTGTAGCTCGCCGGGCGGTGTCGGGCCGTTCCAATGTCTCATTTCAATTCGCCGCGCCGTAAGTGCACGATGAGTGACGACGCTGGTTAGCATCCGGTCTTGGGGTGACGGACCTTGAACGAGACTGCCCTGCGAGAAACAAAAACCGGCTCCTAAGGCCGGTGGAACTCAATCGTTCAGGTGGGGCCGTGCGACCATGGTCGCGAACATTAAACACAACGGTCTAATCCCAAGAGTTTGTGTCACCAGTATGCCTGTCCATAGCAATTTCGCGATCTATGGACTTACAAGATTTGATTTGGTGACCTAAAAAATATAAGTCTATACAATGCGTTTACCTAACTAATTGAAAAGTATGCCAGATAAAACTCCAATAAGAGCATATGAAAATACGAGACATAGACGCAGGTAGATGAACTTTTAAACATGGGGCTCCCGGAGGTACCACACAGACTCGTAGGTCTGCAGAGGCATCCCCATAAGGGAGGCTCCCGTACACGAGACATAGCTTTTTAACTTAATAAAAGTTATTATACCTCTAAGCTGAAAGGAAGCATATGCATATACACACATATATGAACACAATTCAAAATATTATCTTAATTATTCTATTAATTTTCATTTAAATCTTATGTTCATTATGGTATAAGTTCTTCTTAACTGCACATTTTCGTCATTATTATAATCTATTGTATAGTATTCGGAGCGAGTCGTAACTAAGTTGGAGACAACTTGTGACTCAATCCGTATTGTTTCTTGAACAATAAAAATATGTTTAAACTTATAAAAAAGAGTATACGTCTTCTTCTTCTTTTCGTTCGCTGATCATACCACCAGTCCTATAAGTGACTATCGACATGATCATAAGCGTATAGAGTATGCGTAATTTTTCACATTTCCAGGCGTTTTATAATGCACATGCATAATTTATTTTGTGACATATTATACCTTAATGAACACTATTATAACAACAATCTTAGTTCTATTGAGACATGTCTGTATAAATACACGCTTAACATAGATCCTTACATTAATTAACCTGCGCAAAATTCAAAATACCGATACGTAATAGGCCCTATGCTCATACCCTAGCCGAAAATTAAACTTATTTAGTTTCTAAAATAAAGGGAGATAATGCATTCCTAAAGTAACTTCGTACATCGTGTTGTGCAAACGTTGTGTAAGAAAGGGACCTGCCCCGTTTTGCCCGTGCCCCATTGTGCCCCACCTCCCCATACATGTAATGGACCGTTCCATTTTTAGCTATGCCCCGCCCATCACTAGCTAAACCCCACCCACACCTCGCCTTGATGGGATTGATCGATCACCGAATGCCCTAGCTATAAATTTCCTGAAAACTATGCATGGAAGCTGTTGAATATTTTGTAACTAATTTGACTGGGTGCTCAAATTAGTTTCAAAGTCAAATTAGTTTCAAAATATCCAAACGAATATTTATTAAATAGTAAAAGCAAACAATTTGTAGAACAACGCATAGACCGTCTTTAAATATGCGTTCGTGACGTCCTTATCGACGTCATTCATTATGATGTAATTCTACACATCACGCAGTTCATTATGACGTCATATGATGGGTGGGTACTCTGGAAAGGTGAATTAGAGGGTTAAATTAAGTTGTTAACCCTTGCTGCCCAATCCCATTGTACTGATGTTACAATAAAATATGTTTTAAGAAAATAAATAAATAAAACAGCTCTCATTCAAATAGGTTTCAAAATATTCAACATATTGTTTATTAAATTCTAAATCCACCAAAAGCATACAATACAGACATGCAGAGTTACTGTCGGAACGTTGCCACTTTCGTTTTGAAGCCTAGTTCAATTAATTAAATCAAATCAAATTAATTGAAATCAAGTTAATTATGCCGTCAGCACGTTAACGTAGTTATTACGCAGTCACACTGTGGAAGATCGGAATTCGCCGAAATCTGAGTTTCAATGACAAGTTATGTAAGATTTAAGCAGCAGGAATCAGCCCGGATACAACAACCGCCGATCATTCCATTCGCGTCACTAGTGCGGAGCTGACATTAGACATAAGGCCCGGTTTTTTGTCTGATATAGGCTACGCTAATTTTCTCGGGTGCTCTTCAGTCTACACTTGATAGTGATATACGTCGAATACACTCGTGTCAGTTTCAGTTTCTGTTTTTCATAATAGTCCGTGGCTCTGTACATATAAATAGACCATCACTACTGGCGCTCACCCAGAGCGGGTGAACAGCCTGTTAGGGCTCTTGTGCCAATCCAATTACATTATAGCATCACCAGTCCACTAAGACCTGGCTATAGCAGACTCTGTATGGACCATTAAATTAGGGTGGTCACCAACGACAGGCGGTCTCTTAATGCTTCATACTTGCAATTGTTAGCAGATCTTGGGGCCAAATTATAGTAGTTCCGTAAGATTGGTGGTCTTATTACCACCTGTCTACAATAACCGCCATAATCTGGCACCAGCAATAAAATGTCAATTATTACCTGTTCCTGACACCTCTAGCGTATCACCGCGCATAGACTACGCGGAGAACCTCTGAGATAACTAGCAATCATTAAGCCTCAAATTGATAGTCATCTGAAATGATCTTTGGCCTATTTATCAATTAAAATTGTAATTTACTGATTTTGTAGAGTTGAAAGGATCTTCAGCGACCGGTGATGTTCAAATGTAGGCTAATCATTTGACTAAAACTAGTACGGATTAGTAATACTAAAACACGGATAAGATAATCTGGGTTCCTGACAAGGAGGAGCGATAATGAGGTAAGTAAAGTTTGGTATTTTCGTTTTCACAGCTTGATACCTTATGATATGTAGGCCCGTATATATGGAATTCCATAATTGACATCGCGCGTCGCGCGTCGTGGGCGACGTTTAACGCGCAACATTAATTCAAACGGCGTCGCACGTTAAACATCGCCCACGACGCGCGATTCGTGATGGCAATGGACCTCATATGACGTCATAATCATTACGTCATAAATGATTCTATACTTTAACTGTTAAAAGTCCGACACGTAAGAATTGTATGTCTCTGCTATTTAATAAACATGCTGTTGAATATTTTGAAACTAATTTGACTGGATGCTATTGCTGCCAACAACACCCAGTCAAATTAGTTTCAAAATATTCAACAGCTTACCTGTATAGTTTTCTGGAAATTGATAGTCAGGGAGTTCAGAGATCGATCGATCCCAACATGAGCGAGTTGTGGGTGGAGATTAGCTAGAGGGGCGGGGCATAGCTAACATGGAAAGGTCCATTATGGAATTCCATATGTATATATTCTTGTGCCTAGATTATGACTGGGCAATATAAATGCATTACAATAAATAAAATAGTTCAACGTAGTAATATATACACCTGTGCAAAAGTTAAGCACCAGCAAAAACAATAGAACGTAGAAACATGATGGTACAACTAGGCTGCCATACTTTTTGTCCCCGCGTTAGCTGACATAAGTCCAAGTACGAAATGCACATGCATGCATGACTTCACGCCGCTTGATGTCCGTGCGTGGCGGGAAACAGCACACGTGTTCAGTTATGTAAAAGTCCAGTTTGAGGTGTGGAACATTACATACAGATTTAGGCGACAAGATTAGGAATTTTGTGTTCATGACCGTGGTTTATTTGTACAGAGAGAATTAGCTCTTGATTGTGAACCGCTATGGCAAGACGAAGGTTAAGTGATCGTGTGAAATGGCAAATCATAGGCATGCATACCACTGGTATGTCATGCAGAGAGATTGGCAGACAGCTGAACATTAACCATACTGTAATCAGTCGTTTGATTGCAAAACATGGGCAAACAAACGAAGTGAAGGACAGGCCTAGATCTGGAAGACCGAAGAAGACTACTGCCCGTGATGATCGAGCCCTAGTACGCCTTGTTAGGAGATCTCCATTCCCCAACAGCAGAGTGCTCAGCCAGCAATGGGAAACGCGCAATAGAGTGTCAATGTCTACCGTCAAAAGGAGACTGTATGCTGCTGGCATGAAAGCTAGGAGACCTGTCAGACGTCCTCTCCTCACTGCATACCACAAAGAGGAGCGTCTGAGGTGGTGCAACGAAGGAAGACACTGGAACATGAGATCCTGGAGACGGGTACACTGGTCCGATGAAAGTCGGTTCCCGCTTCATGCCACAGATGGTCGAACTCGTGTATGGAGGTCCAGACGCACGGCGTACGACCAACGTAACATCATGGAAGAAGTTCCATTTGGTGGAGGTTCCGTTATGATATGGGGGTGCATCTCATTTGATTGTAAGCTGGATCTGTTGACTGTACCTGGAACACTAAATGGACAAAGATATCAAGATTCCATACTGGATAGAGTTGTGGTCCCTCATTTTGTAAATCATGCACCTGGAACCCACCCTATATTCATGGATGACAACGCCCGACCACATCGTGCTAGAGCTGTGCATGAATACCTCCGCCAGAATGCCATCGAAACCCTACCATGGCCAGCAAGGAGCCCTGACATGAACCCTATTGAGCATATCTGGGACATTCTGGGAAACATGGTGAGAAGGAGGGATCCTCCTGTGCAGAACCTACAGGAATTAACAGACGCACTCCATCTTGAATGGCAACGAATACCACAATGGCGTATCAGTCGGTTGGTGACCAGCATGAGACGTCGTGTCCAGGCCGTCATCCAGGCACAAGGTGGATATACCCGGTATTAATAATGACAGTCTCAAACTCGTGCACAGATGTTAAACTTCGTTTTCAGACACCATTAATGACAATCTAGCCACGTGTGTCAACTGTAGGGCAATAGTTGTCAGTTGTGTCAACGTAACCATATTCAGGCCTCGTTTTCAAGTTCAAACAAAAACATACAGTGTTTCCCCACCATCATAATAAGCATTCCTCTAGTTGCATTATTACCTCTTGCACTAAGATGGATGGGTACATAAATGTTTATGCTATTGCTTTCTTCATAGCACATGAATATACCCTCGCATGTGCGTAAAAATAGGGTGGTGCTTAACTTTTGCACAGGTGTATATTTAGGCTAGATCCTAAATGGATGATCATTTGTTTAAATTAGGTTAACCTTTTCATGCCGAAGCCGGCCAAAACCGGACTCTGCAGTTGTGTATTTGCAGGCCAAGAGAACACTGTTTATCGAGCCAGTGATTACAGTAAATTTTCAAAAATAATCTTCTCTTGGCAAATGCGATAAGCAAATATTTTTATTTTCCTGACCAAATTTCAACATTAACCCTTTAAGACTCATATCAGCCAAAACGGCTTTTGTGGTGGTCTTGAGCAAGGTCCATTTGCGGACCAAGAGAAGACTATTTTTTGAAAATTTACTACTGGAATGACTGCCTAGATAACCGAGCCAGTCATTCTAGTGGTACAATTAAAATAAATAGTCTTCTCTTGGTCAGCAAATGGACATTTCTATGAGAAAATTGAAATTTTCAAAAACAAATTCAAGTGTTAAAGGGTTAACACACCCTATGACAGCAGCGCCTCAAAGCGCTCACAATGCAACTGTTGTCATTATTCATTTAATCGTCGTGATCTTTCAAGATCTTTGTCCTGCAAATGAATATATATTTTCTGTGTTCAACTCAATAAATGAGCCTGCCATCCCAGCGGTAAATCATAAAAAAGAGTCTACTCTTGGCTTGCAAATCGACATTGCTCATAATCACTGCAGAGGTCTTTTTGGTCAGCGTGACCATTATATGGTAAATATGTAAGCCTATTCTAACATGCGATAACCTGGAGCTTACTCCTGTTTTGATGGGTCAAAGTTCCCCGACTGATCCACAGCGAAGCGAACCAATTAGTCTAAATAAGTAACAAAAAATTACTATGATTTCGATACATTCGAATGATTAGTAAATGACTTCTCAAAATCCTGCTTTTATGATTCTTTACCGCTTCCAATATGTTATAGACAAATCAGTTTATTAATGGCCCTTTCCTGTTTTAGCCATTCCCCGCTTATCTCTATGTAAGCTCCGCCCACATCTAGCTCGTATTGGGATCGTTCGGTCTCTGAACTTCCTAACTATCAATTTTTAGAAAACTATACTGGCCTTAGTAAGCTGTTGAATATTCTGAAACTAATTTGAATGGTTGCTGTTGCTGCCTATGGCAGCAACAGTGCCAAGTCAAATTAGTTTCAAAATATTCAACATCATGTTTCTTAAATAGCAAAAAACATACAATTCTTACAATGTGTCTGACTATTAAGCGTTAAAGACGGGCATACTCAAATCATTTATGACGTCACGATTATGACGTCAGCATATACGTCGCGTAGTTGATTATGACGTTATATGATTGGGTGAGGAAATGGATTCATGAATTAGGCCACCAGTCGTCAAACGGTTACGACATCATCGGCTAAAATTGGGCATCTGCGAATTTGCTGTGACTGACAAAGAGCTAATAAAGTCATATTTTGATGTTAACAACCTGAAAGGTGTTGATAGACATCATTTTACTAATCTAAAGGGCCATTGTTAATTTATTCCTCAAAATGATTGTGAATTTTCCCGCTATTTCCAATATGGAGACTCGACTCTGGTCATGTAGATTTGATGTGATGTTAATTTTATTTTTTCAGTATCCCCATAATTGCATTTTTCGCTAGTTTCAAAGATTCTGTCAGGTGCCATAGTAACAACATTTCATGAAATAAATGGACAGTGGTCCTTTAGAGTTACCACTCACCTTTCAAGATGTTAGCATCAAGATATTTCTTTATGAACAACTTGTCAGTCATAACAATGCGCAGTGGGCCTTTCCAGTTTTAGCTATGCCCCGCCCATCTCTAGCTAAGATCCACCCACACCACGCGCGTGTTGGGATCAATCGATTCCTGAACCAGGAAATTACAATCAGGAATCGATTCCATGATTAGACTATCAATTTCCAGAAAACTATAAAGATAAGCTGTTGAATATTTTGAAACCAATTTGACTGGCTCAGTCAAATTAGTTTCAATATATTCAACAACATCTTTATTAAATAGTAAAGACATACAATTCGTACAGCAATGCTTAGTCCGTCACCGATTATGCATTAGTGACGAACGAACTTATTTACGTCATTCATGATGCAATTGATTATGACGCCATGCTACGCGTCACTTCCTTGATTGTGACTCGTATGATGGATGGATTAACTGCAAACGTCAGATGTCCCAATTTAATAATCGGGCAACATTGGTGAGCTTTTGACAGTTTGCCATCTGGTAATCTAATGACTTGCAGATTTGCACATAATATGTATAGACTTGTGGAAACCACGATAAAGAACATTCAGAGTAGTCAGTCATCATTACTCTAGGTTATATAGATGGATGTGATGTCCTCATTTCATTTGTTGATCAGTACCCCATAATTGCATTTTTCCGTTATATAAAAAATGGACATTCTGTCAGTTGTCATACTAACAAGATTTCATGAAATAATTGAACATTGGCAGATACATTAAATGGTGTGTCTAATGTTGAGTATTCACCAGCCGGTTATCCCTGACCAGACCAAACTGTCCGCTGTCCGGAGTAGTCGGGCAGACGCATACGTATCGGTGTGTTCTGCTAACTGAAGGCCATACACCAACCGACTATGTCGTTGGCAGTAAGGTCTGCCTCTAGCGACCAAACTATGAACCATGAGCATCCTAGCGAGATATGTGAGAGAGAAATGTGAGAACTATGTTGAGTTATCTTAGCGGAGTACACCTCCAATTAAGTTCCCGTTGATTGCCAGTGTAAGATCGAAGCTCGCCACCACCACCACCACCACTAACAACAACAACAACAACAACAACAACAACAACAACAACAACAACAACAACAACAACAACAACAAGGTGGTGGGCTAGCAGAAAACGGCGTCGTCTGTTATTTTCCAAGCAAGTACAATGTTCAACATCCTGCGATAATGACTCATATCGGGTAGATGTGCAATAGACTGTACTCGACCTACTTTCCGACATCACCAATAGCAAAAGGGAAAGAAGACTACATATCGTATAACTGCTAACAAGTGCGATAAAATGAAAGATCCATTGGCATTATTTAAAATTCTAATCATTATCACCCATCAGCAGAGATGCAGAGATGTCAAGTAAAATACAAACAAGTTTGTCACTGAGGATAGTATAGTTCATCAACACATTGTATCCTTTGATGTTGGGATGTGACTTGCGATGTCATGACATTATAGTCCAAACCATCAGTTTCTTCATCAACTATTTATCATATGATCGATGTTGCTGCAAATCCGACCTCGGCACCATGCACATGCCATCACACGTTTCAATCCATTTTGTTGCATAAGCATTGCTTGGCAACACACACGATTATTTACTGTTGCTTTACATTTGCAATGAATGAAGTTGAGCACCTTCGATAGTTCAGCATCAAGAGGTTTCATTTTCCTCTTTCCATTCCCAATCATTCTGGTCGCGTTCATCGTTGTTAAGAGTTAGGCATCTGACAACGTGGAGGTGAACGCATAGGCTGTGGAAATAAGCTGTGCATTCAATTGGTGGACATTTTCTCAGACCTATCTTACTCCACTTCGCCAGGATCTGCATGTATCTAGCGTATCTTAGAGAAGTAAGCATGTCCTTCTCAGTGATACCATACAGGCATTAGAATATGCTATGTTCTGCGCTGCCAACTTCTTCTTCTAATTTGTCAAAACGTCCGATCAGTCCTGCACCTCTTTGGACTCTTTGGTCTTAGGCATGCCCTTCAGAAGATTTGTCTTGCCGTGGCCGAACGCGGTACGCTCACTCCCGGCATGAATTATCAGAATACGCTTCCATATCGCTACTGATACCAAACCAACAGCTTCTTTGAGGCTGTATAGTTACCCTCGCTTCGATCGTTTCACTACCTTATTCAAGAAAATTACAATATATCGTCTCAGTGATCCAGGAACATCGTGAAGATGTTATTGTCCTCAACAACAGCTGTGACTGGCTGACCATCACTCGCATTGTCCATTGCCATTGGTACTATCAGTGTATATACGCATCTCACTTACTTATCTTCATGACAAGGCCCACGGATTGCAGATGACCTGACACAAGGCTAATTAGCTGAGTCTTCTTTCGTTCATTCGAGAGGAATGTCTCCTGGTCAGCACGCGCCGTGGCTGTGTTTGCAACACTTCATCAGCAGAAATCTTACCTAATTTCCATCGACCATGCTCATGGTCCATCCTAGAACTGAACTGTTCAAGCACCCGAGCATATGTTGTATTTTTGCCATCTTATATAGTGTAGCAGCCACCCACCAACTATCACAGGAATACTTTGCTTGGGTAGCGGGTAACTTAGCTTCGTCGATGTTTGTCAGATCTTTCTGTATTGTTCTGGCAAGTTATAATTTATCCACCTTGCTCGTGGAGAAATCTTTGAAAAAGAATGTAGGGACTACCGTCATTTCGCGTCCAAAATAAGGAGGGATATCTTCGTCGTCTCTGCGCTAGTGCGGTACAATTCACACAGTTTGCTTGCTTATCGATTTTGATGTCCGTACCATCTGAGACCTCTTCATGGTTGTGTCACTTGCAAATTTACTATTTCCCAAGTTGTTGAATATTTTGAAACTAAATTAACTGGGTGCTATTGCTGCCTATTATTAAATAGTAAATACATACAATTCGTACAACTTGACGGATATTTAAAACGGACTAAATCACCTCATTCATGACGTAATAGATTATGACGTAATCCGACACGTTACGTAGGTGATTATGACGTCATATGATGGCTCGATAACCTGGAATGGTCATTTGCTGGCAATTGTGAAACTGTAGCTAGATATAATGCATGTTAGTTACACTTTGCAGTAATGGCTGCAAACTGGCAATCCTGCAATTGCGCGGAGTGATGTTTATTCGGTATCCATGTGGTCTACTAAATTAACGTGTTCACTTGGTAAGAGGCTTACTTGAAACGATCGCTACATCATAGGTCAAATTCGACTCACTAACCATAGCTCGCTAGAGCTAACTATATCCCATCGTACTAACATACGGCCACTCACATAGCTACGTCGTTCGAGGCCGTACTTGCGGACCTGCGATTTCTCGCTACGCGTATTAACATTACGCTAGTGGGCTGGAGGTAACCAATCAGATTTCTGCCTACTTCACGCGATAGACGAGATTTCGTCTGGTGAACCAATTTACAATCACAAAAACAACGGCGATCGCGACGCTGTTGAACTGGAAAGAGACATTGGCAAAACAAGCTATCTGAGGACAGAAAATGTGTAGATTGGTTTTCGGTAACAAAAACCGCCAGTTTGGTTTACGCACACGTGTAAATTTGTCTACTTCCTGATTTCTTATCGAGCAATCTGATTGGCGCAAGTTGACTGACCCCAGCTCATATCAAAGGCCGAGTGTAGGCTCTAACTCTCCGGCTACTCTAGTGTAGGCCTGGTTGCTCGGCCTAATGTATATGTAATTGAGCCAGGAAACCAGGCCTACCATAGAGTAGCCGGAGAGTTATAGCCTAAACTCGGCCAAAGGCGTGCACGCAGGGTACTCGATACGGGAACGTAGTGGGAGGGCGAGGATCGCGCAATATGAAGATGACTATATCCCAGTCGAACTTGAAATAGTTGTCTAGGTCAAGTTCGACTCGCTAACCATAGTCAGTTTCATGGTTTACTGAACATGCGCAGTCACTATGCCAAGCCGAACGCTGAATAGTTAACTATATTTCGTTGGTACCCGGTTCCGCATTGAATTACTATTGGCGAAATATGGAGCCGGGTACCAGTCTCCATTAGCCCTTTCCGTCGTCTGTTTTAATGAGCTACGAAAATGGGTTATTTTTGTCCGCTAGGCCGTCAAAAATCGTCCATATGACATAAAGTGGGAGTGAATAGGGGCTTTGGAACATTGACATACATTGGGAAAGCATAATTTCATCAAACCCAAGTTAATTAATGAAATATTTACACTTTTATATGCATTTATTCACGCCAAGCGACCAGTGTCCGCCATTGTGAAATTTACGCAAATATCAGACTAACCATCTGAACCGAGCTCGGGTGACTATAGTTGACTAGCTAGTTAACTATTTGAAGTTCGACTGGTATTCTAGTTAGCTATAGCTAACTATGGTTAGGAGTCGAACTTGACCCTAGCTAGTCAATTATAGTTGACCGAGCATTCGAGCTCGGTTCAGATGGTTAGTGTGTAATTTGCGTAAATTTCAAAATGGCGGGCACCTATCGCTTGCCACGAATAAATGCATATAAAAGTGTAAATAGTAAATATTTCACTAAATAACTTAGGTTTGATGAAATTATGCTTTCCCATTATATGTCCCATTATGGACGATTTTTGACGTCGTAACGGACAAAAAATAACCAATTTTCGTAGGCCATCAAAACAGACGACAGAAAGGGTTAATGGTTACTGGTACCCGGCTCCAAATTTTATGCAATAATAATTTAATGGGGAATCCGGCACCAACGAACTATAGTTAACTATTCAGCGTTCGGCTGGGCATAGCAACTGCGCATATTCAGTAAACCAGCAAACTGACAATGGTTAGCCATTCGAACTTGACTATACTTGTTTGAGAAATGGCATAATATGTGTGGTTAGTTTAGGCAACCCCAACCCCGCCCATCAATAACTTTACGTGTTTAATTCGATGGACTCGGGCCTTGGTTGTAATTAATTAGATGGGTGTCGAGACTTACTAGCGACGGCTTAAAATAACAGTTTACCACATCAAGGTAGGCTAGTCAAATGTCGTTATATTTCCAGTGATTTAGTTTTCTGTGTTTATTTCTTGTGTATGGACATCGCACACTATGCCATTATTCACAGCTTTGAACAGTGCAGTATGCACTGCAAACATAATGGACCTACCCATTGTATCTATCGATCGTATGACGTCATAATCAACTACGTGATGTGTAGGATGACGTCATAATCATGACGTCATGAACGACTCGCTATAGGACGTCTTAAACGATTAATAGTCCGACACGTTGTACGAATTGTATGTTTTTGTTATTTAATAAACATGCTGTTGAATATTTTTAAACTCATGTTACTGGGAGCGCTTGCTGCGATAGGCAGCAACAGCACTCAGTCAAATTAGTTTCAAAATATTCAACAGCTTACCTGTATAGTTTTCTGGAAATTGATAGTCAGTGAGTTCAGGGATTGATCGATACCAACACGAGCATGATGTGGGTGGAGCGTAGCTAAAGATGGGAGGGGCATAGCTAAAATTGGAAAGGACCATTACGTTTGGACTTTCACTGATTTCCTCAGGGAGGTCGTGTATAGACCGTGCACATACGAATGAGTCTACTACAGCCCCTTGAGATTATGCCATCGGAAGGTTTTCATTTGATATAACACTCTGTTGTCTATTGGTTAAGAATGGCCCGATCCATTATAGTAAATTTCCTTTAATGTCATGGTTTCAGCTTGCTTAAGAAGTGTATGTATGCGACTGTATCGAACGCCTTCATGATGCCACAGTCAATAACATCCGTTGAAACATGTTCATCCAGGATACTAGTTCATTCATCTACTACTCATGAACCTGTAACCCTCAAATTATTTCAAGTAAATTTCAATTTTCCCATAGAAAATGTCCACTTGCAGATCAAGATAAAATTATTTATTGAATATCTACAATTGCAAATGCTTCCTCGGTTATCAAGTCAGTTATTCCAGTGGTAAATTTTCAAAAAATAATATGAATCTTGATATACAAATGAACGTTTCTCAAGACCACTGCAGAAATCAATTCAGCATGGGTGTTAAAAGATTAACAATTGAAGGACAGTAGACCTGCATTTTATAAACCTATGCTGCTTTTATGAGATTTGATGTTTCTGGTTGATGATGGTGGATTCCAGTTTGTTCATCAATCATATGACGTCATAATAACCTACATGGCGTGTGGGATGGTGGCATAATCAATTACGTCATGAATGACGTACCTAAGTTCGCAATGAACGCTTAATTGATGAAGGACTATGCGTTGTTGTACAAATTGTAAGTCCTTCCTATTTAATAAACATTCTGTTCACTATTTTGAAGCTAATTTGACTTGGCTCTGTTCCTGCCGTATGTGGCAACAGCATCCAGTCAAATTAGTTTCAAAATAGTCAGCATCTTGCTTGTCTACTTTTCTGAAATTTGAGATTCAGTGAGTGAGAGATCGATTGACCCCAACACGAACAAAGCGTTGGTGGCGCTAAACCCACATGTCACCGATGAGCCCGTCTGATAGATATAATATTATCGATGTTGAGACCCTATAATGTATATATAGCGTACAGCGACATGGACAAAATAAGGCTGAATTGAACACTTTTTTAATATTAACTAACCTCTGCTCTGATAAACAAGGCGATCATGCGTGGAAAATTAATGGGTTTGTAATTATTAATTTTTTTATGAAGGTAAATAATAATTGCAGATACGATAATATGTATTAGTATTATTTAGTTCATCGATAAATTTAGCAGTGCCTTAACCAATATTGATCAAGAGGGACGTAGGCCCATACTCATTAGTTTAATTGAAGAGCCAGAGATTTGGGCCAAAAAGATGTTTTAGGAAGTTAGACAACTGATAGATAGATATAAGATGTGTGTATTTTAAATGCATTACTGCTCTAGGCGTTGTTACAGCATGCATCAGAAACAGGTTAACCCTTTAACCCTCATATTAGCCAAAAACGGCTTCTGCAGTGGTCTTAAGAAATGCCAATTTGCAGGCCAAAGGATGACTATTTTTGAAAATTTACCACTGGAATGACTGACTTGATAACCGAGCCAGTCATTCCAGTGGTAAATGTTCAGAAATAGTATTGTCTTGATTTGCAATTGGGCATTTTCTATGAGAAAGTTATAAATTTTTGTGAACAAATTTGGGTGTTAAAACGTTAAAAATGCGGCACAGTGGTATGCACGAGGGGATTTATACAGGCAACGCCGCTCCACAGGACACTGGCTTAGGCCGAGAGGATTGAACGGGAAGATAATATTCTATAAAACAACGTTCCACGTGATACTCTCAGTGTATTTTCTTGGCGCTTCTTTCAGGAGACAATCCAGTATGTGTCCGGAAATTGTACAGTGGATTCTAATGGCTCTGCAGATAATGTTACTAATCGTTCCATCTTTTCTGACAGCTGAGAATGATTCCATCCATGCGAGTTATCTCAACACGCTGAAGAGGGCCCAGTGTACTACTCTATGTCTAAGAAAGGTAGGCTCTAATGCTACACAAGTGCGTGAATGTCAGCGACAGCGTGCGTTCGTCCGTGCGCGCGTACGTGCGCGCGCGTGCGTGCGCGTGTGTGTGCGTGCGTGCGTGCACCTGTCTTAATTTGACTTCAACTATAAAAGCAATTTTTTTTTACAATTGCAAATATTTTACAACAAATTAATAGTCCAGTGGCCAATTTTCAAAAGGGAGTAGCCCCTACATATTTTAGAACAAGCGACAACCTTTCTTGAAGCATTAGAGATTAGTAGGGCAATATCTGGGGGTAGGACAATATTTGGAGAGGTTTGAGAGGGGATTTCCTCTTCAAAAGAAATGCACCGAGTGCACGCCCCTGGATCCGCCACTGAAGTAGTTGTCAATTATTAAAATTTAGTTTGCTATAAAATTGCATTTGGGATCGCTAAATCTTACTTATTTAAGACAGGTGGTCTTACTACCACATGTCTTAAGGAACCACCATGTATTGTAGCCAAAATAACATATGTCCGCCCGCTATGGACAGGTTTTATGGTATATCGCTCTTAATTTGTTGTTTACAGCAAATTATATTCTAATACTACACTCATCACTGGGGTCATCTGAAAGAATATTAATTCCTCTTATGTATGTATGTATGGTACTGATTATTTATACATAACAAATTAATAACAATATACATATGTATTTCTGCCATAATTAATGAAACCTGCCTATAACAGACACATTATCGAGCAACAAAAGGTGGCTTATTACAAGTCAGCCTGTTGTTAAAATGCCTTTTGATGTCGCAAAAAGGGAGTTATATCAGAAAGGTAGTACTAGCACATCCTGTCTTAAAGGACCACAACATTATCGGGCCAAAACCAAATGCCCGCTATTGACAGGTTTTATTGTTTATTGCTCTTAATTGGTGGTTGTTTGCAATAACCTTTTATCTTTATCAGCGCATCGCTTTCATCACTAACGATGAAACTACTATCTGCATTTGGCAAGTCTAGAAGATTGCAAGAACAACAAATTTCCGTGCATGGCAAGTCAGATGCTACACAATGGCATGTCTTACCGAGTGTACAATTAGTATCAGTGCGGTACAAATGGGTGAGGGGCTGTGCCCATTACCACCCGGTTGCCAAAGTAGAGGCTTTGTGATGTGACCATTAATCCACGTCGCAACCTGATAAATGGCACGGCTAACGCGTTGTCTGAAGACACGATCTGTCGGTGGCAAGAAAAATACTGCCTAGTCACTTGTACATGCATAATTAAGCATAGCACAACTGATCCAGGGAATCACACGACTTGCACTTTGATCCATAATAATAATAATAATAATAATAATAATAATAATAATAATAATAATAATAATAATAATAATCTTTATTTAAGGAGGGTATACATCGTCAGTAAACTGATCTTCCCGAGGCCCTCACACGCACGCGCACACGCACGCACGCACGCACGCACGTACGCACGCATACACGCACACGCACACGCACACACCCACACATGCGCACGTACACACATACATAAATACATACATACATACATATATACGCGCAAGGTGGTACACAGTCATTCACACGCACGCACGCACGCACGCACGCACGCACGCACGCACGCACGCACGCACGCACGCACGCACGCACGCACGCACGCACGCACGCACGCACGCACGCACGCACGCACGCACGCACGCACGCACGCACGCACGTAAGCACGCATATATATATATATATATATATATATATATATATATATATATATATATATATATATATATATATATATATATATATATATATATATATACAATATTATAACACAAGTAAAATGACTGTTAAATTAGGTAATTAACATATTTGTTCATTTTCGATAGATATTACTAAAACAGTATTGCAGAATAATTACCTCGTCGAATGTCGATGTTCGAATCACCGTTCACACATACATACGCGCAAGGTCGTGCACATTCACTCACACATACACACATATATAGCTATTTAGAAATATACAGAATACAAAAGCAGAGCATAGACTATTTGGAAATATGGCTGATATATCACTTCGTAATTGTTATAGATCATTGCCCTAATGCTTGACGTTTGTATATGCTGTGCGCTTCGCTATCTTGAACAAAGTAGATGTTGAGTCTCATAAAAGCTGTTGAAATGCGTTTCATCAAATGCCTGAGGAAATATCTATGTTGTATATGTCGTGCCATCTTGGTCAATGTGAGGCAATGCATAGACTTCGCAGCAACAAACTTCTAGCACCTTAGCTAAGTCATCTTTGCTTGTCTTCCTCATGGTTCCATCATTATTGAAGAGAGTTAATAATGCAGCCGCTAATGTATGGGTTAACACTTGGTTTAGGCTGATATCTCGCTGCTTGATGATCTGGTTCCTATTAACTGATTGTTCTGTCCTCGAGAAGTCGTTTTTCATCAAATGTTTTATTACGCTACTTGGCATCTTCTAAGAATTACCCCACTCTGTTGGCTACTTTTCTGTGAGGCAAGCTGTGCTATTACTATGTTTACAAGTTCGTTTGGGACGGCGTCAAGGTCAAATTGTTCTGTCCTCGAGAAGTCGTTTTTCAACAAATGTTTTATTACGCTACTTGGCATCTTCTAAGAATTACCCCATTCTGTTGGCTACTTTTTTGTGAGGCAAGCTGTGCTATTACTATGTTTACAAGTTCATTTGGGACGGTGTCAAGGTAAAATATATTCGATGATCCTGGTTACATCCGTTTCGTCTCTTGTCATACGTGTCATGCCATGTTCAGTATATCTTTCGATAGGTGCTTGATCTTGGGCACACAAAAGCTTGAATGCCTCTGTGTACTCCGAAGTAACAGCCATCTATCTAGTCACCATCGACCGTTAGAGAGTACCTTTACTCAATGTGAATCCGATGAGACCCTTCACAGTTTATGGTATGTTCAAGAGTCTGGTCACTAACTACTGAGTTGAGCTGTTGTAGAGATCTGCGGATAGAAAAAACGCTATCAAGCAGGTATAGGTCTGACGACGAGTGTTTCTCTTGTAGTGCTTTCATATCATCCAGATAAACTGGTATACGTGTTCTATAATTATTTCTGCCGACATCTCCGCATCGAGGTATAACCTCATAAACGAGATTGAAATGGAGCTCGAGATAGCGCTCAAAATGCCACCACGCTCTTCCCGCATGAGCGTCAGCAGCATGTCAACTCCCTGTCAAGTGTATTTTTTATTTCGTTAAGCAACGCGAGCGTAAGTTGGGCCTTTGTATAAAAAAGGTCCGCATTTTCAAGTCAACTGCTTTTGAAAATAATACCACGGTGCGTGCGGTTGAAGGATGGATGAACTTCAAAGTCTTTAAAGAATATTGGAAAGCCAGTTGGATCATAGCGTAAGGAGATAAATAAGGAGTTTGTTTTACAGGCACTAAATTCAGCGAGCCATATATTTGTCTATTTGGATATCACGTAAAGTCATCTGCATATAACCTCAGGCTGTTTAAGATGTTGTCAAAAAATCATTATTAAAGACAAGAAATAATAGCGGTCTTATACCTGAGGTACTCCGGGGTACAAGGGAAGCAGCGCGGAGTCAACTCCATTTAAGATAACTCTGATTCATCAAGTCTTTAAACAATTCAAGAAGATGTCGTGCTGTGCCGAGTTTTTTTAATTTCTGAAGGATGACACCATGCCACACTCGATCTAAAGTTTTCTATGTGTCAAAGTACAGGAACATAACTTATTTTTGTTCATCAAGTGCATTTCATCATAGCTGTCTAGTTAGTTGGCTTAAGCTCGATACACACAACACAACAAGTTGCATACAACATGTAAGCGTGTACACACTATCAAACAAGTTGTATACAACATGTTGTATACAACAAGTTGTACTGTGTGTACACACTTACAACATGTTGTATGCATCAAAAAGTTGGATGAAAAAATAGAACAGTGTTCTATTTTCATCCCACTTTTTAATCCAAGCTTTTCATCCAAGAAGTTGTATACAACAAGTTTGCCCGTGTGTAAATACATGTTTTCACTATACTGACATCACAATGCGAAAAATAATTACTTGTACTACGTGCATCTTTTTAAAATTTACACTTCTGGTGTAAAAATACTGTATCTATTTAATGACACATGATTTGTTGACATCACCTAAGCGACGCGCGCGTAAGAACGTCAAAAGTACGTACGTACCCTCGAAATCACATGACCCTCGAAATATGCACTACCTTGTCTACAGATGTAATCTGAAGACTGTGTCATGTGTTTTCTAGGGTGACGTAATCTTGTAATTTCAACACAAGTGAGGCGGGTGGGGGGGATTGATGTCAGTGTTTATAAATTGAGCTAAGGAGTGTCAGTCAAAAACGGCAATGCTATAAACGAGTCTGATACAGTTGTAGTTGTAAATCTAGTTCAGGTCAAATTTCGGTTTTTTTCGTAATAACCGGGTAGCAGCGAATTTCAGCCAAAATTCTTAAAAAATTAAAATCTTTCAGTTTCCTTTTCTAAATTGGTAAAGGTGTTATTGAAAATGAACATAACCTAATTGTTTTTCCTACAGGAAAACCAAAAAAAAATATTGAAAATATAAAAAAAATTAAAATATTTACTTATTGAATGTCCATTCGCAGGCCAAGAGAAGAGTATTTTTGAAAATTTAACAGTGGAATGGCTTGCAGTCATTGATGTGGTAAATGTTCAAAAATGGGTTTCTCTTGGCCTGCAAATGGGCATTCCTCAAAACCACTATACAGGCCGGTGTGGGCCGGCTTCGGCATAATAGGGGTTTTGATCGGACAATTGTCTGAGAGAAAATCTTAGAAAATCTTAGTTTTTTCTTTAAAAATCGTCTGGAGATTGCCAAAATGATACTCCTCTTAAACGACCTGACAGCTTTCAACCCAAATTTCCATATTTTACGGTGCAAATGATCCAGGTGAGCAACACTGGCCCTTAGGCGTTTTGTTATGGTGGTCATATATTACTGTTGGGCAAAATTATTGGCCTCACTATCCTCTCTGGATCTCTCTTCACTATACTTCTCTCTCTCTCTCTCTCTCTCTCTCTCTCTCTCTCTCTCTCTCTCTCTCTCTCTCTCTCTCTCTCTCTCTCTCTCTCTCTCTCTCTCTCTCTCTCTCTTATATAAATACTCAATATGATGTACATGCATTAAAATATTTAATCTGATTATACGTTTACTTTGTTATTTTGTGTATATGTTTATGTTTGCCGCCTATACATTTTTTCTGTAGGGAGAGGGCTTTTTCTAAGTTTCGAACAACTTGTGCCCAATCCCATTGTAATATATGCAATAAAATATGTTTGAAAAAATGATATGGTTAAAGAGCTTAGACTTAATTTCTATGTTCTTTTTATTTCTTCCATATCTTGACACTGTGCAGATTTGCGCACGACCTTTAATGCAGTTTCTCTCTGATCTCATCTCATGTTTTATTTTGGTTGATATTCATGGTTTGTCGTTTGGATTTAGTTACAATTTTATTTGGTATGCTATCCCCAAAATATTATTGTGACGGTTTCACACCAAACATTAACATCGTTATCATAGCAATTGTTTATCCAACATGTGGTTGCTAGGTCTTTGTTAAATCCGGTCCAGTGCATTCGATTATAGTCGCATATGTGTCTTTTGGAGTATTTCCGTTTGGGGATATTGGATATTAGGAATAAGTTGAATCATGACCATCGCAGAAGGGTTCACTGATGCCATTGACGTGAACTATTAGTGCGTTATTTATAGAGCGATATAAGATCTAATAGTATATTTGAGCTCGGACAGATCGGTTCATTTATTAGCTGATGTAAATCATGATGAGTTTATCATATGATTTAGATAATGCTTAGATGTATCAAGTAGGTCATCATTAAGATCACCAGCTATAACTATATTTTTATTCGGATTTGTGTCTCTAACGTCATGACTCTTATATTATCTGATATGAGTTACTACCAGCATCAGAATTGGGTGGGTGGTAAATGCCACGCAGAAGAATGCCTTGGTGATCATGGATTTCTAGCCAGATCATTTCAGTGTGTCGAGTTTCTTTTATATTGCAAGAAGATGCGATGTTTTCGGATACAAAGATAAATTCTCGCTCACGCCTGTTGGCTGTCCCCGCGGTATGATTAATTCTAGCAATTTTAGTGATTTGTTTTCAATATTGGGCGTTAGATGGTTTTCTGCAATGGCTATTATATAGAAATGGGACAAATTGGCGTCCAGAAGAGCAATATTGTCCTTTTTATCCCGATGACATTTATGTGAACACTAAAGATTTAACGGTTATTTGATTTAACTTTACGTGGCCAGCGAGCAGAACATGTGTATTACTTTACTGCTTTTTATGCCATTACGGCTAATCAGCACAGCACAGTTTACAGAACTTTATGAAAAGAACATATTAAAAAAACAAAAAACAAACAAACAAACAATATAGCAAAATACAGACTTAATTTTAAACAATTCATAGACCCTATAAGATCATATATCATGTCTTAATGCTGTGAAAATAAAGACGTAAATAACCAACTTGTCTGGAAGCGTAGCTGCAAAGAAGCAACAAGGAGCGATCAAGCCACAATGACTCCCATCTAGGCCAACACTACACATCCCACCACATATACACATGCAATGTACAATAATAACTGCACCTATAATATGATGCAAATTGCCTGGACCAGACAGGAGCCCCCGTGCATCAAACTTCGTCCAAGTGAGACAAAAGGTTTCATTGCTAGAAGGGTCAAGATTAAGTCGGAACATCGTAAGTAAAAAATAAATGTATCTATATCTATATACATATGTACAGATGCATGGGATGAGGTCAGCGTGTATATGGTCATTTAAGATGTTTACTTAGAAGCTGCCCGAGGCGATGTAATACTTCTGAATTTTCGCAATTAATTAACCAAAAGAATTGATCTTCTTTTGTTATATTTCTAAAGTGCTTGTTTGTTTTTCAATTATACTAAAAAGTTCATTTCTATCACCATTGTATGCGTTACGATAGCATATACAACTATATGAATATTTTGTCCAGTCAAATTAGTATCAAAATATTCAACAGTGTGTTTATTAAATAGTAGAGACATACAATTCGTACAACGTGTCGGACTATTAAGAGTTAAAAACGGGCTAAATAGAATAATATATGAGGTAATGATTATGACGTCATCCTACACGCCACCTAGCTGATTATGACGTCATATGACGTCAGATTGATAGATAATATTCTGGAAAGGTGAATTGTATACAATTAAATCAAGATTATGGTTATGTGAATATGGCCCATTTGGTTTAGTACCTTAAAATAATTAATCAAACTCTTCCCGCGTAAATAGGCAATTGGGTGAAAAACGTGTGAGATGTTAGAAATGATAGATATGTCGACATAAATGTGATGTTACATAAGTAAGTGTTATGTTACATAATAATGTACATCGGCCTTCTCGGCTGTAATATGAATCTAATTAGACACGACAGAGCTATATTAAGCTATATGTTGTACTCGGCCGATTTGCTAACTTTGGCGCAATTTATAATCCGCGTACATGCATACGCCTATCATTACGTTAATTACCCTAACTAACTGCTATTTTAATTAACGCCTTTAATTATTATCTAGTGCATTTGTGTCCTATTTTGCCAACGTACTTAGTAACCATGTGACCTAGATATTGGCCTATTTGACAAGCACATATTGCTTCCAGTCAGCTGCAATAGGAATGCATGTGCCAAATTAGTTCACTCGGCCGTTGCGCGGTCACGATTTAGGGCCAAAAATGTGTGTTCCAGCATGCACTTTATGACCCGTGACCTATGTGTTTTGATCCTTTGACCTGAACATGAACAACCTTCTAGCCAGTGAGAATATGAATAGATCGCCAACACCGTATAGGGCCTACACCCACCCCACTTTCTCGATGGTTGGTGCAGAACGAATTTTGAAATCTAGATTGTGTCAGACGGCATGGCATCTCCTGCATTTTACATGAGGAACACATTCTTGTTTTCCTTGAAGAATTTTATGTATGTTTTATCGAAACATTGCAATGTTTGGTGATAAGGGGTTTAAATGAAGATAGAATCGTTTTTTGGAATATCGGCCTTCTTGAAAATTGCTATTTAGACATGTTTCGCTGTAGGCCACTTAAACTCTCGTCGTTAAGAGATGCAGATTAGCGGTAAAGAGTAAAACAATGCATTTTATATTCACAACCCTTCAGCATGTGGCCAGTAGTGTTGACAACCAGTGGGTGACTCTGTCAACCAACCTTGCTGGACCTTCAATGCTGGTCTGAGAGGTTGGTTCTTCCGCAGTGGGAGGGGATATCGAATCAGGAGTCCTACCCAGGGAAAATGTACGATTATCTTCTCTAAGGAAGCATCTCGTGGATTCTGAGTGATACAAAAGCGTCTTTACCTTGCTTTAAATTAAAGTCTTACTTTTAGGTGCATTTAATGATTATTTGAAATAGTTATGGAGCCTAATCCTCCCACTCGACCACCATGGGGGGTCCGCGCAAAGACTGTTATGTAGGCTGTAATCTGTAGTCAATCTGATAGAAACCACTACGTTGAAATAAGGAATTTTATACGCTAGACATAATCTAAGAAACAATTTGTTCAATACTAATATTAAGATTAAATGCGGTACCCCTTGACAGACCACTTGTCATGAGGCAGTGACCTCTTCTTCCACACCTTGACCCACCCTCCTCATCACTGCGTCTGGCAGATATATGATAGCAATTAATTGTTTGCATACATAGACCACTAAATCATGTGTTGATACCACATATTTAAAGAAGGGAAATCATAACTACTAAGACAGATTTGATTGCGTGCACAGTTTGCAAACAAAATCATTTTAGGAGTAATAGTCTTTGGGCCAGGAAATCCGCCCCATATATCCCCTCAGGATCCACCGCCATCGGGAACCTTTTACCAATTCGCTTCTAAGTAAAAGATCTGAACATGTTCTCAAAATAGACGTTTCCAGAGTATCCATCGATGATTTGACGTCATATGACGTCATAATCAGCTAAGCGGCGTGTATGATGACGCCATAGGCCGCAACAACACCCAGTTAAATTAGTCTCAAAATATTCAACAGTTTACCTGTGTAGTTTTCTGGATAAACTGATAGTCAGGAGGTTCAGAGAGCGACCGATCCCAACACGAACGGGGTGTGGGTGGAGCTTAGCTATAGATGGACGGGGCATACCTACAATGTAAAGGTCCATTGCACTGCATTGACTAACAACGTGGTGATAAGGAGGGAATGTTCTCGTGTTAGCGCATCAAAATAATGATAGACAGCATCTGGCATATCAACATGGCCAATGTTTATTTACTTCATGGAATGTTGTTCGTTGGACAGATAACAGAAAATATCCATTATTGAAAGTAGCTGGAAAGTGCAAATAATGAGGAACTGGAAAGTGAAATGATCATAAGATCGCATATAAATAATACAGATTAATATATGAACACTGAAAATTCTTCTTCTAATGTGCTAGATGCAATTTTATGTATGTTATATACAAATCACTTGAGTAATAAGATCAGCTGAGGTGAAATGGCCACATATTTTGGACGATGCTTAAAATTTGGAATTGTGTATTACTGCGACTGGCAAAACGCCACTAAAGGAAGACGTTGGTGCTAACACATTGAAAATGAATGATAAACGCACTATGATAAATCGAAAATACCAATGTTTATTTATTTGATTGAATCTTGTTACTATGACTGCTAAGATAATGCTTGTGTTGAAAGTAATTGCAAAATGCAATTATAGATAGATAGATTTATTCACACAATGGGCCATTTGACCCTTGAGTGCAAATGGTTACGCATAATGTGATATGGCGGACAAATCAACTAAGTGCATTACAATTGCAAGAACATATTCATTCTCATATTTTATATGTTATTAAATCAGTAATGTTCGCAGGCTAATTTGGTTCATATACATCTGGACCACCGCGCCAGCCGCGGATCCATCAATGAACCATGGGTCGATTTCCTTAGCAGACAAAGGGACACCTAGGTATTTGGGGCTACATTATCGAAATGCTCAGGTGTGCTGTCCGCGGAAATCGACCGTAGTCCATCAACAGACCGAGGCTGGTCACACGATAGCCCGATTTGCAACTAAGATACTGATAAACGAAAACAACATCACCACACACGCGCACACGCACGCACGCACATACACACACGCGCGCACATACACACACACACACACACACTCTCTCTCTCTCTCTCTCTCTCTCTCTCTCTCTCTCTCACCCACACTCAGACAGTATAATGCCATTTCCAATATCACCACCCTTCGTTTCCAAATATGTTAAGTCGAACGGGGAACGAAGAGCGGGATCCGGTCTAAGTATATAAATCACTCAAGGTCAACACTCCTCGCTTTCGAAATAGCGGGTCGAAAGAAAAGCGAGGAGTGAGACTAGGATGCACGCGCTCACACAATCACTTTCGCTCGCACACCTTCACAAAGTCATGCCTAGAAATTAAAATTGGGTTTTGAAACGTTGATTTGGTTCTTTCACATCGAAAGAGGACCACTCTGACACTCCATCACTGGAACCACTGGATTGTTTATCGAGCCAGTCCTTCCAGTGATAAACCATCAGAATAGTACCGCATTCTCCAACGTGACGGGGATGGTTTGACTGACTCCCCCATGTAATGGCATGAGGACTAGTTTGGCATTTATTTTAATAAATAACTTTCTTGGTTCCTCTTATCCACTTACTAATGCTCATGTCCATATACGCTCACGCGTTCTCGTGGTCATCCACATACACACGCACGCACGCACACACACACACACACACACACGCACGCACGCACGCACGCACGCACGCACGCACGCACACACACAACAAAGGCACACTCACGCACGCACGCGTACATACATATCCACTTCCCATACATACAGACGCACATCTACATCCTCATACATCCGTATGCCCACACAATCGTACCGAATTGTTGAAAAATTGAAAACTCTAATGTATACCTTTTACAATGGAGGCGAAATAGCCACTGGTTTAGTAAAGGTTTGTATATTGAGAGCTGAAATCGTGCCTGTGATGAGAAAATGCATTCTGTTAAAAGTAAGAATTATCCTCCCAAATTGGCATAGAAAAAAAAATGCGATGGATTATAGTGGAGAAAACGCAATTACGTGCGTTCGTCACGTAATAGAAAAGCATTGTAAGCAAAAGCCGCTAACTTCTTTAAACTACTTTCGCTGGTACACATCAATACCCGCGTCATCGACCATCAATCTAGTAAATAAATTTCACCCGCACATAAGGTGACAATAGTCTCGCACCTAAATAAACTAGAGCAATAATTGTTCACTCAAAACAATAGTATTCTTGCCCTCTACATAGCTGGCAATAAATCTGCTAGCTTTATTCAACTATACCATCACTCAATTAGCCACAAACACTATCACACATGTCACGTGCTGATGTCTCACATTCATTGTTACTATCATCGTCAGTGGAACTGCCATGCCACTTTCGCTATTAGAATACATGGCAGCACGAGACAGTATCTCATCGTTACATGTCATGGCTCCAGTCCGATCACCACTCTCATTTCGTTCAAGGATGTCTGGCTTTGATAGATGGGCTCCCTTCCAAATACTTACCTAATAGTTCAAACCTCGTTGTGTGCCAGTTACGGCAAGGTCATGTTGGAGGTAATGCTGCTAGGCTAACATTTTTTTCTGTTTGAGCCTTCCCCTGCCCTGATTCGCACCATACCCACCCACCCAACCATTTACACGGAGAACTGAAATGCTACAGCGAGTATTATGGCGCTCAACTTGAACATTGGGCACATGAAATCCTCCAGTTGAAGAAAGACACATATGGAAAGTCCCTGTGAGGGCTAAGTCACTCCGCTGAGTGGCATATCAGGGCAGTTGTGGTGTGTGCTGCTGCTGCTGCTGTGTGTGTGTGTGTGTGTGCGTGCGTGTGTGCGTGCGTGCGTGCGTGCGTGTGTGTGTGTGTCTCAAACTGGGTTTGGGTCTGGGGAGGAGTGTCACATTCCCGCAGTGTGCGTGCGTGCGTGTGTGTGCCCAGAAAATTGTGAAAATAGATACTCTGAGAAGCCATCTCGTGCATTCTGAGTGGTAAAATATATTTATTTTATTGGAAATTATTAATTATTTAAGGAACACTAATGAAACAGATAATTAAACTAGTTTGGAGGAATTCGGATGGGGTCTGGGTAGTGGGGAGGGGGTTGATTGGGTGGGGCGCGGGTGTGTGGAGTGTGTGTGTGGTGTGTGGTGTGTGGTGTGTGGTGTGTGGTGTGTGGTGATATGTGTGTGTGTGTGTGTGTGCGTGCGTGCGTGCGTGCGTGCGTGCGTGCGTACGTGCGTGCGTGCGTGCTTACGTGCGTGCGTGTGTGTGCGTGTGTGTATGTGTGGGGGTGGGGTGGGGGTTGGGCTCCCCCTGGATTAAGGTGGATGCAAACTACATTTCGTACTATTGTGGATACCTCCTGATATTTCCTGGGCCAGTGGACCCATTATGATTTTGACTTAAGTTATCTAACTTTTCTTATTTTTGTAAATTATGGGTTACTGCATGTCCTTATAATGAAAACCCATAAACATACACGTGATTCAACAGATATAATTAATGTAGAGTTCAGAGTTTGGTTGTTTGCAGCACATATGATGTATGTATTTGGAGCAGGCTGGTGAAGCGTCTAAAAAATTTGCAAAAATAATAATTATTTGCTAACTGGGGTAACGCTAATGATAGTCATTGTACTGTTACCCTTTGTCTTCGAGGTGATCGGAGATACCGCGATAGCGCGTGATAAGAGTATCGTATGTCAATTCTAATGGGCGTTTCCACTTTATCCATCCATCATATGACGTCATAATCAATTACGTGACGTATAGAATGACATCACAATCAATGAAGTCATTATAACGTCATGAATGACGTAGACAAGTACGTCACGAACGCATAGTTGAAACGCACTATGCGTTGTTGTACGAATTGTATGTCTTTACTATTTAATAAATATTCTGTTGAATATTTTGAAACTAATTTGACTGGGCGGTGTTTCTGCCATATGCATATTATAAAATATTCAACAGCTTATCTGTATAGTTTTAAGGAAATCGATAGTCAGGGCAATCGGGGATCGATCAATCCCAACACAGCGAAGTGTGGATGGAGATTAGCTAGTGATGGGCGGGGAATAGCTAAAACTGGAAAGGTCCATTGTGGATAACTGGCATCTGTAATAAACTTAACAATCGACCAATCAGAATGACCCATATGACAGTTATTCTATACTTATGCGGGGCTTCTGAGCTTAAGTACGCGTCGTGATTACGACTCATGAACCGCATATACATCTACACAACTAACTGGTAAACGGTAATCATGGGGATAATTAATGTGTTGGTCACGCAGAAAATATGTGTGTATCTCATCAAGGTATCCGAGTCAGTTCCAAGGACATTGTATCCGTCCTCCCTCCAAATGTAAGTACATCAAGTACAGCCATCACTGCAATGTGAGCCTGCTTTAGGATTAGCATTGTCAAAATGGCACACATGAAATGCTAATAGAATACGTGTTCAGTACGTCTGGGAAATCTCGAGTACATTAACTCTTTATTCATGAACTAGCCACATAATACAGTCATTCGTCATACATCACAAAGAACCTAAGATGTGGCCCCTCTCCCGGGATGTTATGAAGTCTATATGCTCGCAGAAGACATCTGCATTTCCTGACGTGAATAGAGACCATCCAGCTGTTGTGAGATTATGTTATTTTACTAACCTTTGCTGAAA
This sequence comes from Chaetoderma sp. LZ-2023a, assembly GCA_034401795.1. Lineage (NCBI taxonomy): Eukaryota > Metazoa > Mollusca > Caudofoveata > Chaetodermatida > Chaetodermatidae > Chaetoderma > Chaetoderma sp. LZ-2023a. The sequence goes on from CM067369.1 coordinate 35,701,475, forward strand.
ATATATTTTTGATCTCAATTCTGCGTTGACAGTATCAATATATTATTAAAACCATGGATATATTTTTTTCAGAAAACGTGAGCAAAATAATATTTCAATTTGATATTCCAGACTTTTGACATATTTCATCTTATGCTGATAAGCTAAATATGTTATGGTATTCACGAAAACGAATATTTTAGGCGGACTTGTTTTAGTTACAGCCGATGAAGCGATATCCTGAATTAAAGTAAATTCACTGGCAGCCGCCCAGCTGCCCGCCCACCCGCCGGCATGCACGCCTGCCCGCCCGCCCACCACCCGCCCGTCCGTGTGCACGCACCCACTGACTCACTCACGCATACACTCACTTATGCACGGATACACGCACGCACACATGCACCCACACAAGCACCCACTATTCCACCCATTCACTCACCCGCCCGCCCGCCCGCCGACCGACCCACTCACTCACTCACTCACTCACTCACTCACTCACTCACTCACTCACTCACTCACTCATGCATGGGCACACGCATGCACGCATGCACCCACACACGCACGCACTCACTCACTCACACATTTCACGCACGCGCGCACTTACGCACGGACACATGCACACAGGCACCGACGCACGCTGTATAATTCCGGTAGTCTCATTTAAATAAAGAGATATTTAACTAGCATAAACGAGCCAGTAAGTATTATGAGAATATCAGAATAAGAATTCTCAGTCATGATTTGGGGACACGCCCCATGACACTTTCTTTCAGCACCAATGACGACCTCGGAGAAGCACGATTCGGCATATGGTGCGCATGCATACACTTGAGTTTGCAGCTCTTATCGTGGGTGCGTACGTGCTTGCGTGCGTGCGTGCGTATATGGGATAGATGGGTGCATTTTTCATTGCTCCTTCCGAGTCACATGGTTACGAATGGGCGTGGGCTAATTGACCATATAAGGACTGCCCAAAAGGGTCGTGTTCAAGTGGGCGACCGTGTACAACTACATCCACCATAACACGCCACCTTTTGGCACTCCATATATGGTTAATTAGGCCATGGCCACTCGTAACCAGTTGACGTGGGAGCAGCAATGAAAGAGCACATCTATCGCTCCCGCCTTTAGCGATATTGCTCGAGAAGACGTGACAGAGCGTAGGTAATGGTAAAACAGCGAAATGTTTCAACAGCCATTTCTAACCAGGCAATTAAAGCAATGGCTACCAACATCTTAGACTACTTTTTGTGAGATATGAGAAAAATTACTAAAAATACCTATCTTCGATATTTCCTCCTGTGAGTTCCTCCTGTGAATGTGAGTACATTTAATGGTATAATGCATAAAGTACATGTCTTGATACCTTCCCGCACAGCTACTAGTACTAATATCAGTAATACTACAAGTACAGATCTAGTAGTAGCGGTAGTAGAAGAATTATAATCAAAACATCCATATTACTAGTTCAACGACCTTCATTCTAGCTCGTTATTTGTCAGAATAAACAGAAAAATAGAGCATATTTATATGGGCACTCACATATGCGCATGCTCAGACAGACACATTTATTCACGCGTGATTTGATTGGCCGAACTGATAGACGTGCATACATTATAGCTATTTCTTGCATGAATATTGATTATGGCCAATAGCTACAGACGTGCGATCTAATTGCTTGAGTCGATAGACACATAAAGCATAGCCAGCTTTTACAAGCGTATTGATTATGGCCTATAACGATATATGCGCTATCTGATTGGCTAAAGTAATAGACGCCCATAAATTCTAGCCAGCGGTTGCGAGAATAACGAGTATCGCCTATAACAATAGACACGTGATCTGATTGGCTGAAGCGATAGGCATGTATAAATTATAGCCAGTTGTTACAAGAATATTGATTATAGCCTAATCAGTAGATGTGCGATCTGATTGGCTGAAGCGATAGATGTGAATAAAATAGAAGCAGCTGTTACTAGAATATTGCTTATTGGTGCATATCATAGTGAGACTGTGAGAACCAATGGTGTTAATCGAGTGAAAAGAGAATCGGTAAGATGAAGTGATTATAAATTATAGCCAGCGGTAACTATAACATTGCGTATTCGAACAAAGTGACACCCATTAGTGAAGTATTACTTATTGGTACAAGTAATAGTGTTACTTTGACCATTACTGGTGTCTATTATTGCATCAGTGAAAAACAAGTATTCGACATTTACGCTAGTGGTACTTTAAGTATCACTCCTCTCAAACAGAGAAAAGCTGAATTACATGCATATATGAATTATCCAATATTGGCGGAAGTGACACTTCTCACATCAATGGTCTGATACATTTATTGTGACAGATAAATGTGTTAGATGGACGAATTGAGTGGCTAAAGGCCAAAAAGCGCAAAATATTGATAATTGGTACGAAGTTCCACTTTGATGATCAACACTTTTAAAAATTTATTGTGGCAGTTAAAATATTAAATTAATTGAGTACCTAAAGCAACAAAGGGTAACAAAGGTGAATTATTCCATATGTGGGGCTAGTGTGGATTTAAGGATTATTCACGCTAGTGCCGCTTTAAAGCGATGCTAATCTCATCTCAAATGTTATACTGCACCGATAGATTATGGTTTATAGATTCCAGATCATTCATATCCCGTCACATCCCCGTTTCTGTATCACAGCTATCTACTTTGTAATATCGCGCAAATGTTGAACAGTGATCGCCACCATTTTGTCTCCTCAAGCGGTAGTGTGTGATGCCACGTAAGTGCCGATGTATTGCATTCCTTATTGTGTAATATTCATCTCGTTGAATATTTTGAAACTAATTTGACTAGAAGTTGTTGCTGCCTATGGCACCAACAACTTCCAGTCAAATTAGCTTCAAAATATTCAACCGCTTACCTGTATGATTGGTTTTATACCACACTGCCAAGCTATAGCTGGCGCCTCTATGACTGAGTTATATCCCGAAGCAGGCAAGTTAGGATTTTTCTGATTGGTTGAAAAGTAAATCATGGCAGCCATCATACGCTGTAGAAATGTAGCAACATTTAGCTACTAAAGCCTGACTATCCCTCTTTAGCGGCATGATGAAAAGCTTAACATTATTTGCATAGTTTATGACTGGCATATTAGATCACCTGGCTAGCTATAAAGAGTTCAGATTAGTTATCCTTTAACAGTTATGCCAGTCCATTATTGCATCAGGGAATATATGCATAAAGTGTATGCATTGACTTTGGCGTTGTGCATCCGAGTAAGCGGAGTATAAGAGCAAGCAGGCAGACAGATAAAGCGACAGACAGGCAGGCAGGCAGGCAGGCAGGCAGACAGACAGGCAGACAGGCAGGCAGAGAAACAGACAGGTAAAGAGCTCGAGCGAGAATAAACTATAGCAGATTTGATAGTGGCCATATTTTTGACAGAAAGACGCATTGCTAGATATTTTTTTCCAATTCTAAGTGTTCTATAAAATTCAACCATAACTCTAAAATATTTTCTAAATTGAGCTCATTAGTACTGAATGAGAATAAAAACTGTATCTTCACCATCCTGTCGCTCTCCTCAGGACACGGCTTAATGATTAAGGCTGAAACATACATGGCGATGAAAGACATTAGGGTTCTAAGATACTCATCTTATGATAACGCTTCATTAGAAACTGTTGATATTTTAAATAATTCTCATGTCAATCTTCCGAATCTCAATAACCATGCTTTTGAGAGTTAATTGGTGGCTGAATCATTGCATTTTACTAACGAATCAAGTGCACTCAGTAGGCTACTTTTGTGACAATTATGATCAATAGGAGATGCAGGGGACAAAAATAACACTGAAAGCAATAATCTTATTCCAATTGAGTATGCTCTAATGGTGATGATAATGATAATGATGATGATTATCTCACTCTGAATATAATACCAGGGATGTCCGAGGAGATGATGGGTAGGGTGGGGCCATGGTGTGGATGAGGTAGGCTACCCATTATCACTGATATTCCCAATATGCAAGAACCTGCTCCAGCTAGATTTAAAATAGATCCTTTACCTGAATTGCATTGGCGTAGATTTCACGTGACTGAAAGAGAATGTAAAATGAGGATTTTAATTGGAATTCCTTGCCAAAATAACATCGCATTAATTCTGAAATAATGACTATCTTTACTGAGGCAATAAACCATTTTATGTTATCTGCATGCAACCCGCTGCACCAGCTCAGTATATAAGAGTGAATTTAAATCAACCAGGTACATGTATTTCTGGAATTTCAGCAAGTTAGAAAATTAAGCAGGGATTTAATACTCGGAAATCTAGACAAAGTCGTTCAGAGTAATATTGAAGTCAAATAAAATAATTAAAAAATGACATTTATAATCAATGTCCTTCGTATTGATAACCGAGGCAGAGCGGGATTTGGTGATCTGAAAAATGATATTTAAATGACTTCGAACTAAAAGTCATGTTAAAACGTGGAATCGTAGCAATGACCAGCTTTGGTAATACATGTTTGGCGTGTGCATTTGTAATTGGTATTGCTTATTCTGACCTCAGTACACCGACATCAGAACTTAATAGAGTTGGACAACATCCTAGGAGGGAGTATAAAAAGGGACAATTTGACCATTTCTTTCAACGTGACAAAGTATATACCTCACATTCAGCTGCTAACATGCCTAATAAACGTTGCAGCTTGAAAGAAATTGACCTTTCCAGTTTTAGCTATGTCCCACCTATCTCTATCTAAGCTCCACCCACACCTCGTCCGTGTATTAGGATCGACCGATCTCTGAACTCCCTGCCTATTGATTTCCAGAAAACTACATATGTAAGCTGTTAAATATTTTGAAACTAATTTGACTGAGCGCTGTTGCTGCATGTAGCAGCAACAGCGTCCAGTCAAATTAGTTTCAAAATATTCAACAGAATGTTTATTAAATGGTAAAGAAATCTAATTCGTACACCGCATCGTACTATTAAGCGTTAAAGACGGACTGTATCGAGTCATTCATGACGTCATGAATATGACGTTATCCTACACGTCACGTAGTTAATTATTACGTCATATGACGTCATATGATGGATGAATAAATTTGGAAAGGTCCATTACTACGGTCCAGAGGTACCTGTCACCAAACTATTCAGTCTGTTATCAGTGCAGGAAATAACATGAATGCTTTTTCAGTGGCTGTAATGGGGACAGCTATTCCAATGAATAATTACTGGTATAAGTCACAATTTTGGTATATCTATTATCTCATAGCATTGCTAGAAAACGCGTTCTATTGTCGTTTTTGTACGAGGAGAATTTCATAAATAGCTAAACACAAGTATGGGGTTATATGCCATTGCTGTCAGCGAAATACCGCCTGTGTATTTAAAGACACTAAATACGGTAAATTCTGTCGGCGTTGGTGTATGGGTGGCGAATGCCTGTTCTTAACAGTTACACAGATATACTATTAGATGATAGGATGAAAGGTAAAGGAACGCCAGAGATGTTTGTACAGAAATATAAGCATATCCTTAACTTCCTTGTCATACAACAGGTTTGTTCAGAATGCTTTGCTAAAGAAACACTTATTGTGCTGAATATGACAGTAACTCCAGTGAGTTTCTCTGGAAAGCGGCTTTAGGCAATTTCCTGGTGAGGCTTCATAAACTAATACATTTCCCGACAATAGCAGGCATAAAAAGACTGTTTTCATTCATAAAGATCATATCTGTGTCTGGCATACCGCTCGAGGCTTTGATTTACACTTCATGCTTCGTTGCTTATATAGCAATTCTGAAATTAAACTCACTTCTATAATGGTCAGAAAATACTTTTTTCTGGATATACGAGGAGTGTTCTTTAAAGATATCCTTAATTTCATTCCCAGTTATTTGGTAAGCGTTCAAAGAATTTGGACTTAATGAGAATTACATTGGTCCTTTTCCGAAAAAAACCCCAATTCCGTTATCTTGACGTGAACTTGGCTGAAAACTGATTTTGAATATTGGCATGACACAGTAAAACACTTAGAATATGATTTTCAGAAAGAAATGTACAAATATTGCCCTAGTTACGTCACAGTCTTGCGCCTATGTTGTGGATGTTATCATGACTTTTCTAATATGAAATTGAAATTGCTCCCTTTGTTAATTCTACCTCGTTATCTAGTGCATTTTATAAGGTCTACAGCTGGCGGTTGTTGGGCCTTTATGCTCTAATCCTGCAAATCGACATTGCAAAGTGACATGTAAATTTATGGCTCGAGTTATTAGCTAAAGAAGAAAGCATCACCGCAGAACAGCTGGAAATGGCAATCAACACTGTATCTTATGTAAATATGTCGATTGGCTTTTGTATGGTGACTCTGTTTTCGAATTTTATGGATGTTTTCAAAGTTCTTGAGAAAGTGAAGAAACCTTTTTCAAAACAAAATCACGTTGACACGAATTACGCTTAACCGGATATCAATTGTGCGTGATTTGGCAGTGCGAATATAAATGGCCCATTGCATGTGACTGGCTTTAGAGAATTTACTGAAAGTTTAAATTACCCAACACCTTGATCCTAGATCTTCCTCCTATGGCTGGAGGATTAATGCAGTTAAATTATTACACGATTGTTCTGAAGACGAGACGATTGTTTATGATGATCTATGTTCCTTATATGAAGCAGTGCTGAAACGTGGAGATCATAGCGTCTGGTTTAAAGCTTGTTTAGCGGGTATTGTCTTACTTTGGGCTATAAAGTGTAGCATCCACTCACCGAGAAGCCTATATATCCAATTTCCCCCAATTAAAATCATCGGCAGGTTAATGTGGCATCTTTTGATCATGTTGAAGAGAGCAGTGACATAATGTTCTCATTCTGATGCGAAACGATCTCCTGTAGGAACACAGCGTTCTCCTGAGATTAATAATGTCATGGCGCTAGGATACAAAATATTAGCTTATCATGAAATTTAGCATGTTTCTAAACAAATAGATGACTTGTATACAGACACATTTCTAAAATCAAAACAAGAGACTTTGGTCTACCGAGAACCCATCATTACTGAATAGGAAAAAAGCTAATTTTGTTAGAGAATATTTTAACGAGAGTCAATCCAACTTAATAAAAATAGAATTACCCAGAATGCATCTTTGCCTGTCCTATCAAAAATCTTTGTCCATAATTCTTGGGAATTTCTTGCGAAAAAGGATTATGGGGAGACTGATGATAAATACACATATAAGCAGCTTACTGAACGACATGTTTACAGCACAAGACGTCGAAAATATTACTGTTTGTAATAAGTGACCTTTGCTCGTGCAGTAAACCAATAGTCGTCAATTCCAGATGCTCTGTAGTCAGATTTCTTTCTTAATAGCTGCCTTCGTCACATGCTATGGAAGATTACATTTCTTTGATGCTCTTCCTAAAACAGAGCAATACACAATGTTTTGTGACACATATTCTGCCATTCTTTACTATTCGATGAAAAATGCCCCTTTAGTTCAGACATTTCCTAATAGGTTAGGCTTTTCAGATAATGAGCTCGCATAATAGTCTTTAAAATCACAAGCTTAGTATCCTCTGGCCCAAAGGCATATGCACATGAGCACACAAATGGCAGGAAAAAGCACATAGTTGTGAAAATAAAAGCTTTACTAGCTGCGAGGCATTTACCATGCATTTCACACCCATTAAACTTAGTTATACACGTGGTCATGGCATTTTGTAAGTATCTTGGCATTGGCAGGGAATCGAACCCACAGCCGGTGAAAGCAGAAAAACAAATAGTGAAAGTCTCACGGGCAAAGTAAGACTTTGTCTTGCGGCATTGGTGTGGTTGAAGCGTTTGTTGGCTATGATTCTTGGCACTTTCGTCGCCCGTGGGTTCGATTCCCTGTTGATGCCAAATTACTATAAGTCCACGACTCCTTATATAACTAAACCATTTTGTTTTCTATTTCAGAACCTAGCTGTCTTGCTTTTGCAAATCGGAAATAGCTATAGCATACACCACAACTGACAGACAGACAGACCAAGACAAACCATGACATATACTATCGAGGTAGGGAAATATAGAGGGAGACACACGTATGGGTAGACAGACCATCAGATCAACACACATAAAGAGCAAGACATATACAGCGAAAACATACATGCCAGGTAGGCAAACAGGGAGCGTTTATTAGTGGCAATCTTTAGTTATTATACACTTTATGAGATTACACTTCAAAAACACTTTATGAGATTACACTTCAAAAACACTTTATGGGATTACACTTCAAAAACACTTTATGGGATTACACTTCAAACACACTATGGGATTACACTTCAAAAACACTTTATGGGATTACACATCAAAAACACTTTATGGGATTACACTTCAAAAACACTTCATGGGATTACACATCAAAAACACTTTATGGGATTACACTTCAAAAACACTTTATGAGATTACACTTCAAAAACACTTTATGGGATTACACATCAAAAACGCTTTATGGGATTACACTTCACAAACACTTTATGGGATTACACTTCAAAAACACTTTATGGGATTACACTTCAAAAACGCTTTATGGGATTACACTTCACAAACACTTTATGGGATTACACTTCAAAAACACTTTATGGGATTACACTTCAAAAACACTTTATGGGATTACACTTCAAAAACGCTTCATGGGATTACACTTCAAAAACAGTTTATGGGATTACACTTCAAAAACACTTTATGAGATTACACTTCAAAAACACTTTATGGGATTACACATCAAAAACGCTTTATGGGATTACACTTCAAAAACACTTTATGGGATTACACTTCAAAAACGCTGTATGGGATTACACTTCAAAAACACTTTATGAGATTACACTTCAAAAACACTATGGGATTACACTTCAAAACACTTTATGGGATTACACTTCAAAAACACTATGGGATTACACTTCAAAACGCTTTATGGGATTACACTTCAAAACACTATGGGATTACACTTCAAAAACACTTTATGGGATTACACATCAAAAACACTTTATGGGATTACACTTCAAAAACACTTTATGGGATTACACTTCAAAAACACTTTATGGGATTACACTTCAAAAACACTTTATGGGATTACACTTCAAAAACGCTGTATGGGATTACACTTCAAAAACACTTTATGAGATTACACTTCAAAAACACTTTATGGGATTACACTTCAAAAACACTTTATGGGATTACACTTCAAAAACACTATGGGATTACACTTCAAAAACACTTTATGGGATTACACTTCAAAAACACTTTATGGGATTACACATCAAAAACACTATGGGATTACACATCAAAAACACTTTATGGGATTACACTTCAAAAACACTTTATGGGATTACACTTCAAAAACACTTTATGGGATTACACTTCAAAAACACTTTATGAGATTACACTTCAAAAACACTTTATGGGATTACACTTCAAAAACACTTTATGGGATTACACTTCAAAAACACTTTATGGGATTACACTTCAAAAACACTTTATGGGATTACACTTCAAAAACCCTTTATGGGATTACACATCAAAAACACTTCATGGGATTACACTTCAAAAACACTTTATGGGATTACACTTCAAAAACACTTTATGGGATTACACTTCAAAAACACTTTATGGGATTACACTTCAAAAACACTTTATGGGATTACACTTCAAAAACACTTTATGGGATTACACATCAAAAACGCTTTATGGGATTACACTTCAAAACACTTTATGGGATTACACTTCAAAAACACTTCATGGGATTACACTTCAAAAACACTTTATGGGATTACACTTCAAAAACACTTTATGGGATTACACTTCAAAAACACTTTATGGGATTACACTTCAAAAACACTTTATGGGATTACACTTCAAAAACACTTTATGGGATTACACTTCAAAACACTTTATGGGATTACACTTCAAAAACACTTTATGGGATTACACTTCAAAAACACTTTATGGGATTACACTTCAAAAACACTTTATGGGATTACACTTCAAAAACGCTGTATGGGATTACACTTCAAAAACACTTTATGGGATTACACTTCAAAAACGCTTTATGGGATTACACTTCAAAAACACTTTATGGGATTACACTTCAAAAACACTTTATGGGATTACACTTCAAAAACGCTTTATGGGATTACACTTCATAAACGCTTTATGGGATTACACTTCAAAAACGCTTTATGGGATTACACTTCAAAAACGCTGTATGGGATTACACTTCAAAAACGCTGTATGGGATTACACTTCAAAAACGCTGTATGGGATTACACATAAAAACAACAATGTGTATTAGCGCGCATATTCATGACAAAGAGAGTATATTAGGTACATATATGTACAGCCTCATATAAAGTCTATTTACTTGTAATGCTTAAAGGATAACTAATCCCATCTCTTGATAGCTATTCAGGCGATCTAACACGCCGGTCATAAACTATCCAGGTTATTTTAAACCTTTTATCACGCCGCTAAGGAAAGGTATTCAGGATTTAGTAGTTAAATGTTGGTACATTTCTACACCCTATGATGGCTGTCATGATTTACTTTTCAACCAATCAGAAAAAACCCCAGTGTGTCTGCCTAGGTGTATACGCTCAGTCATAGAGGCTCCAGCTATAGTTTGGCAACGTGGTATAAAAGCAATCCCACAGGTAAGCTGTTGAATATTTTGAAACCAATTTGATTGGAAGTTGTTGCGTAAATAAAGAATGTGATGCATTGGAGCTTACATGACATCACCCAGAATAGCTTGAGGAGACAAAATGGTGTCGATCACTGTTCAACATTTACAGATAATTGCGATACAGATCAGGGAATGTGACAGGATATGAATGATATGGAATCTATAATCCATATTCTATCGGTGCAATACAACATTTGAGATGAGATTAGCATCGCTTTAAATAGATTTAATTGGCTTGTAATTTTCAGTATCTAAAGTGCACATGGATTGTTCAGCTTGTCACATGTGTAATAAATTATCTATAGAATGCAGTCTTTTGAAGTAGACTGCTATTATGTTATAAGGCAAATGAATTCATGACCTAAAGCACTCAGATATGTTTAGGAAAGGAACGCAACAACGTGCCTCTTCATCCTTTCTTTCGCTACTCTCTTTGGCTTTTAAGGACGATGAACCGCATCACAGAGATATGGGTAGGCGGTAGGGTGGTGGGCGGTGTGTCGGTTAAAATATGATATGTCTTGTCTCCTCACCCGTCTCGCTTTTTTCGCTTTTCGTGAGGAGGAGGCGTAATTGGTAGATAATGGATAGATTGAGTTGGCTAATGGGTTGGGTGTGGGGTGTGGGGGGGGGGGGGGGGGTAGATAAGAATGTGTCTGATGATGCATTGGTTCCCGATATCACTTTCTCAGGAATAGTTATACTTGTCTTGTATAGTGATTGTTCTGCTGTTTGTTATTATTATAACTATTATTATCGTTCTTATTTTACTATAACATATCTGCTGTACAAATGTATCTAGTCATGGTGTCTTAACATCTAAATAAGGGAACAGGTGGGTAAGTGGGTGACTAGAGTATGTTTGAAGATTAATTAGTCAGCCAGCCATATACATTAAATGCCATATACATGGATTATTCAGCTGTTGTTAAAGGGATGCTAATCTCATCTCCAATGTTGCATTGCACCGATAGATTGTCGTGCATAGTTTCCATATCATTCATATCCTATTACATTCCCTTGTTGTCTATATCACAAATGTCTGCTTTATAACATTGCGTTGATGTTGAACAGTCATCGCCACCATTGTGTCCCCTCAAGTGATAGTGCGTGTTGTCATGTCAGTGCAAATGCATTACATTCTTTATATGTAACACTCATCTTGTTGAATGCTTTGGAGCTGATTTGACTGGAGGTTGTTGCTGTTTATGGCGGTGATAACTTCCGGTCAAATTTGTTTCGGACTATTCAACAACCTACGGATATATGCCCAAACTATATATCATACCTTATCTCAAACACGCTGCTTTTTCTGATTGTTTGAAAGGTTAACCATGTCAGTCATTGTCGGCTATAGAAATGTATCAACATGTAGGTACTAAAGCCTGAATCTCCTTTGCCGTCGACAGACAAAAAGCTAAAAAAAACCCAGGGATGGACTACGGGTGGCAGACACTATCACTTTCTCTTAAATATATCTGTAGCGCAAATGGATTCAGTCAAGAGAAGATGTTTTTACTCATTGAACACCGAGATCCTAGATTCCCGATTTCGAAACCGTCAAACAAGTAAGCTGTTGGATATTTTGAAGCTGCTATTGGCAGCAGAAACTCCTGATTGGTTTCGAGATATCCAACAGAGCATCTAGTAAACAGTAAAGTAAAAAAAAGAAGATTTGTTCTTTCTGGATAAAGGGGTTGAAATTGAAGTCACTCATGCAAGGTTCTCGATGACCAAACAACAGGAAAATATCATGCTACATACTTTCATTGTACATTTTCTGTACTGCGTTACAGCCCTTTCTGTGTATATAATTTATTTTTATTTCAAAATGTACATTAGACTACTATCTTTTGTGCTTATTTCTGATTTATTTGCTCATTTTCTCGCTTTTTTCTTTTTCTTTTCTCTATGACGATAGCAACCCTACTATCACAATTCTGAGAGCGAGCGAGATTACTTTCACCAAACACAAAGCAAAACTAATGCGCACGATGCATAAAGCTATGGCGATCCTGTGTGATGATAGGTTAGTGATACCCGGTACTTGATGGGTAATGATTTACAACAATACAGGGCCACCATAGGTTTATTTCATATAAAATCATACTCGTGCTATATATACAAAAGTCACAAGCGTGCCCCTTTTGAAATGTTTCAGTCATTATTACAATTTCTATACATAAGTATCTTTCTAATTATAATTGCTAAGCTTAATCTGTTATTATGTGGTGATGTGGAAAGCCATCTCGGTCCATATAATGAAGCAACCAAAGTGTCTGCTATAAGCTTATTTCACTTGAATATAAATGGTCTGAGACATAAACTCCATGAAATTGAAGAGTTTGTTTGTGACTATGACATAGTTCGCTTCTAGGAAACTAAACTGGATAATGCAGTGTCGGACGACAAGCCAATGAGATTACCCCTCTGCCTCTAATAATAATGGGAGATTTAAATGAAGATTTACTAAATCCAACTCTAAAAAAATCTCAAAGATATTATCATTTTATATCATTTGAACACGTTAATTAGTGAACCAACACGCATAGCATACACTACTGCAACACTTCTTGACCCTATATTAACATATGGTAATATTGAATCAGTTGAGTCAGGTGTTAGCACGAATACATGGAATATAGCGACCATACAACAACATATGTAGCTATAAAGATACCAATACACATTAAAGGAACTTACAGACACAGTCAGCATCAAAATGTAAATTTAAAAGACACCGTTATAAAGTTAACAATATGAAGAAGAAGGCAAAATATGCTATCGCTGACTTGGAAGAAGCAACATGTTTAAACAATTATTACTCATCCATTTCAAACGTCGATGATACAGGTGCGCACTTACCAATGCTCGAAAGAAAAACTAATATTATATTTTCAGACATTTAGATTCAGGAGTCCTACATAATTGACGTCATTAAAACACTTCTTTTTATGTTGTTTAAGAGCTACCTGTCTTCACGAAAGCAATGTGTCTCAGTTAATCAAGACAAATCGCCAATGAGACAAATAAAGGCAGGTGTCCCCCAAGGCCCGGTACTCGGTCCACTCTTATTTTGATTTATATAAATGATATCTCACAGAATATCGAGAGCATCTTAAGATCAGACGCCGACGATACTGCATTATTCTTCTCCAGTGCATTACCCATCGAAATAGAGAGAACTAAACAACGACGTAAACTTAATTTCTGCATGGACCAATCAATGGTTAGTACTCTTCAATGCTACAAAACCATGAATCTAACTATAACAAATTCACATACCTTCATATCTCTAGATATCTTCCTAAATAATACACTATTATCATCAGTACAATCCAGTAAGTATCTTGGATTAACCATTTCAAACGAGTTAAAATGGACTGCTCACATAGAGAAAATATCAAAGAAAGCTGCAAAGATCTTAGCTACCATGAGAAAAATGAAGTATACTTTAAGTAGGAACACTTTATCCAAAATTCACACTACATATTTATGCCCTATGCTCGAATTTAGCAGTGAGGTTTGGGATGGCTACTCTCGACGGGAAGCCACGAGAATATTAACTGGCTTGCCAAGGTATACACCTTTAGAAATCCTTTATAACGAGACTGGCATAATTCCATTGCACGAGCGTCGTAAGCAAAGAAACTTATAATTTATAATAATCTATAAAATCGTGCAAGGCGATTACCCCGATTATATAACACATATGATTCCTAGAAGAGTAGGTGATGTCACAGACGATAGATAACCTTAGACATTCAGATTTTATTCCACCGAACCACCATCTTGAAATATTTAAAAAAACTCATACCCAGTATTATCCAATTGTGGAATAACCTAGATATAACACTGAAATCAGCTACCTCAGTTTCGGTTTTCAAAACAAATCTTACAAAAACGTATCAAAACGTGCAAGATCAATTCCCCACATACTATTCAATTGGTAAAAGACGCGAAAATATCATAACATGCAAACTAAGAAATAATTGCAGCCAACTAAACAATGGTCTGTACAGATATTACCTACTTGAACACCCCAACTGTTCTTACAGCCAAAGCCCGGAAGCCTCTTATCATTACTTTTTTGAATGTCCAAGACGGGCAAATGAAAGACGCGATTTATTTGACACCCTTTATGAAATTACGCCAGATATTTCCGTGGACATTCTCTTGAGGGGAAGTAAAAAGGTTTCTACTCAAATTAATGAAGATTGACTAAGAAATGTACATAACTTTATAAGAAAAACAAATAGGTTTTTACATTATTGAAAGTTCTTTGTATAATGTGTCTATCTATAAACCTGTCAAATGTTAATATTGTGTATTCGTGTATGTATGGTGATCATGTTGATGTGTTTGCGCGGTTAAACATGCTGATAGCATCCACCGCTTGGACCACCACTCTCTCTCTCTCTCTCTCTCGCGCGCTCTCTCTCTCTCTCTCTCTCTCTCTCTCTCTCTCTCGCTCTCTCTCTCTCTCTCTCTCTCTCTCTCTCTCTCTCTCTCTCTCTCTCTCTCTCTCTCGCTCTCTCTCTCTCATTCTATATTCTCATTATATGCTGCCGTCTAATAATTCTGTAGGGAGCTGGCAAAAATAAGTTGTCAGAACTTGTGCCCAATCCCATGGTACAGATCTTACAATAAAATATGTTTAAAAATAAATATGTTTACGATCAAAGGATCGTGTGGAAATCCAGAATACCCAAAAATATACTGACTGAAAAGACTATTAAACATTGAACAACTCAATAGAAAACAACTATGTATAATTCACATGTATAAATAAATAATAAATATATGGAGCACAAATGTATAATAAAACAATTCTATACATCATTAAGTGGGTACAGCTAGTCTATGTATTAACCCTTTCAACACGAAAGGCCATCACACCAAAATCCTTTATGATTTTTATAAATATAAATATTCTGTCGCGTATTTTTAAACTAACCCGACTGGAAACTATTGATGTTTATGTCAGCAACACATTCTTGTCAAACCTGTTTCAAAATACCCAGCAGCTTTCCTGCACAGTTAGTTGAAATTGAAATTCTTGTGACCTAAGGTTCAAAGTGTTCACAAAGTTAATACATCCCCATAAAACCTTTCATAAAATCATATATTATATCGTAAAAAATTCAAACCATTATGTGCACGCTCAGAAGGCAGACACTTATCTGACCATAAGAGCACTGCATCTTTACTCTCAAAATAACTTCGTATTCACGAGACAGTCATGTATATCTGCGAAATAATGTTGCTGCAAGCCGTTTCTGTTAATGATAGCAACAACCTGCAGCAACAACTCCGCCAAAATACACGCCAGTCATTCTTCTACCGACTCCGCTGTATGAAATTATATTGACAGCAGTGTAATAAAGGGCATAAAATAAACACAACGATCAAGCATAGGCCTATAAGTATATGGAACAAAACAAATAAGCCCCACAGGATGAATGATAAAAATCGTAAATAGTAAAATATTTGCCTTATGTTCAGTGACGCGATAATAGAGCATAGTATTGTAAATGTGAGTTGAAAGTTATCAAACCACTTTACTTGCACTTTAACTTTCCATAATCATCCCACAACAAACACAGTTATACGCTTCATATGCATTTGGCGATGTTTACAAACACTATTACCATAAAGAAGCTCAGATTGAATGTTGACATAATTTACGCAATTTAAAATTTACTTGTAATTAAACTTTCGAAATTTACCCCGGAACAAACACTAAATAGTAACTACATTGGAAAAAAGTAACTACATTGTAATATATATGAGTCACTTTTCGCATTGTAAAATAACGCAGATTAACTTGTTTGTGCGACCACCTGCCACTTAGTGGATACGTCTAAACCCTTGCGGTGCCCAGCGCCAAGTTATGTCAGTTTCAAGTTAATCATGGCGGTAGGCAGTTGGGTATCTTGAAATCAATTTAATGGGATCCAGCTACGACTTCTACATCACCAAATCCCGAAATAAGCAAAACAATGCCGCTTACATGTAATTCATTTTACAGAACTTGTCTTTCATATATAAAGGGTTAATGAGTACCAGTCTATGAACAAAATGTAATTATGCGGACAAATGACCCGTGCAATTCGACTATGCATCAAGAGCCGTCGCTCTATAGGGCTAACACCCTTTAGTAGCTACGCTCCCGGTCAACTTATATTCGTCAGAAAAATGTCATAGACGTAACGTTAATAAATTAGTTGGCAGAACTTCAACAATGTTGTTCCCGCACCACATATCCTTGAATTTCTCCAAACTCCTTTCCTTTGTAGCCCTATACAACTCGCCTTGAAGGCAATGCATTAGAAGTGTACGAAAAATCCTTGTCAAGGAAATTAAGTGATTTGACCTGTCATGATTTAGCACCTGTGCACATCGGTATTTCCAAACTGTCCAACTCTCTATCATTATAAGACAGATTAAGACGTCATGCTTATGTCTGCTTAGATGCCGCTTTATAGATTTAAAGTCTCTAAACAAAATCATCCCAGCTTTCAGATCCAATACACGGATGCCAAATTTGATTGCAATTGTTTCAACAAATTTCCAGACAGTTAATAAATATGTGCTCACGTGTTTCGTCCTCCATTTTGCAGATAGGACATAGATTACTAGTTGTAATTCCACATTTCTGCAATAAATGGCCGACCCAAAGTCTGCGATGAATGAGGTGCCATGCTACATCATGTGCCCTATGTTGTATAAATGGGAAGTTAAATTCTTCCACACATTATTCCAGTCACAGGCTTTATAGTTGGTCTCATTCCATGTGTCAGTTGCTATGGGCATTTTGGCGTGTCTACATATTAAGATAATATAGCAGTCATGAGAACGCATATGGCATTTGAATTCTTCTCCATCGTAATGCAACACTGGTGGAGAAATCTTTTCTTTGTCAACACCTTTTGGTAGTGTGAACCAGTAGATAGGAACAGCTTTCTTTAATTGTGCTAACAGACGATGGGCATCCATATTCTTTAATGTGATAATCTTTGAATTTCTTTATTAGCTAATGATGGGAAGTAAAGACCTTTATTTCGTATCTGAATATAATGTCATTTCCCCCATAGTCTCTGGTCTAACACGCTTTCCCATTCTATCAGTGATGGCGTTACCTTAGTAAACATGTTCAAGGCTTGGCGTTGCTCATTGAAAGCTTCTGGTATCTTCATGATATTTGGCGGTGTTTTCTTTGAAAGCAATATACACTCTGCGGAATAAGGTCTAATACACCTTTCCAATAATGTTCGTCAAACTAAGGCCAAATATGAATTGGAATATATCAAATCATGCAGAAATTTAAGTTTTAATGACGCACATTTAGTGGGAATGTGCACCAAGTCCAAGCCACCTTTCAGCTTTGCAATTATACACACTTTATTAGCTACAAGTTTAGCTTTATCTTCCCACAGAAAGATAGATATTAGCTGCTTTATTTCATCTTCTACATGTTTTAGCATGTGGACAACAGAAGCTGTATACCATAACCCAGACATCACAATATTAAGACGTCATGCTTATGTCTGCTTAAGCAGCTTCGATCAACATTGTTTACGTTACAAGATTTCCTAAATAAAGATTTGTCCGATGCCTTTTGACGTTTCCGCCTATCCCGTGCCTTTTGAAGTGCAAACTTCCTGGAAATGTAAGCCAACCCAGGTTTACCTTCCTCCCACCACAGAGCTAACTTCTCATGTGAATCTTTCATTCGAAGCCAGTACCGCCAAAACTGTGGACACGATGATGATAGTTGGTATCATGCAATAGTGAATTATTAAATTTCCAGACGCCACTTCCTTATTTGATCCAGCTAGCATTGTCCAAGGTAACACACACAATATGGTGATCAGAAAATGCTACAGGAAATACGTTTGTTTGGCTTAGATTGCCATTAAGTGATTGCTATAAATAAATTCTATCTAATCTGAATGCTATGCGTCCATCGGACGAAAACCAAGTGAATAGCTTGTCCTGAGGATTTGTCACGCGGAAGCTGTCAAATAAATGTTCTCTGTCTCAAATGTGCTTTAATTCAATGTGTGACGTATCATTATCTACAGGTTGGGATTTTCTGTCTAGGTTTAAATCTAAAACGCAGTTAAAATCACCTCCCAATGTTAAATTTTCGGATTCATTGTCTTGGATAATGATCGAGATATTATGAAAGAATATACAACGCGAACCATGTGAAACTGGCGCATAAACACACATGATATTCAAAGCTTTGTTAAAGATATCAACCGTTACTTTAACCCAGCGCCCACTTGTGTCTGATGACGATGCTAAAACATTAACACATTTAAGACAATGTGGAAGAATGAGAATAGCAACCCCAGCACTGTTATCGTTTGCTAATGCGTAGAATAACTGGCCTTTAAAAACTGTTTAAATGAGTCGAAGACTTCAGGAGTTTTAATCTTTGTTTCCTGAAGCAATGATATAGCGATTTTTTTTTGCTTTCAAGCTCTTCCAACAAACATCGCTGTTTTAGTTTATTATTTAATCCTTTGCAGTTCATCGTGCATTAGGCATAGGAAATTGAACGGTATACAAAGCTGACATTGTTAATCTAACTGGATTCATTTTTCTTACTAGCTTTGCCACGTTTTCTCGCCCATTTACCTAGCTTACTATTAAAATCGATTTTTCAAATCAACAACTTCTAAATGCTTATATTTAGAGACATCAGAATCATATTTTAGGTGTCTGTGGTTTACGCCATTTGATGTTACATAAGGAAACAAAACTTCCCCATTCTCGGAACGAAATAATACCATTTCTTCAGCTGTTTATGAGCATTGGGTCTGTACAGAATAGGCTGACCCAGCAGTAGACATATTATCTTCAATATCATTTTCCTCAACATCAGATTCCGAACTAGATAATTCGCCTTTCTGACGCTTAATCCTAACAGAAACGCCAGTAACAAGCTAATTGTCAACGCTTCCTTTCATAGATGTTATTCCATCCAAACTAACACTCACGGGAGTCGCATTGCCAATGTCTTTATTCTGAGTTGATGGAAAAGGATTTAATAGAAAGTCATCATCGTCATCTGTCACCTGCTACCTGAATGTAGTTTGTCGCTGTAACCAAGGAAATTCGCTTTCATCCAGAGTGTCTTCATGATCGCTTTGATTTAACTTAGCATCAGCGATCTGGATCGTTCTCTCTGGAGTTAAGCTAATCCCTTCCTCAATGACATCAATTTCATCCACATTATCGGCTAAGACTGGATTCACACTAACTACACTATCTTCCGAATGAGCGTCGGCAACAACTGTAACTATTTGAGCAGGAAGTAGCTTATCCCGTTCAGTTGGACGCTCAGGTGATGCAACATTACTACTACTTGTCGCTTGTTTAGGTACACGTATTGTTGGGACATCGCCATTTGAAATGTTCAGTGGATCCACAAACAAAGCGTTTGCTTTTTTGTGGACAATCTCCCGGCAGATGGCCAGTGATGGAACAAATACTGCACTCCTTCACTTGACCTCTGTACCAGAGTGGAAGGATAAAAATGCCATCAATAGACAATGTCTAATACCATTTTCCAAGGTTTTATCAAATCTCTCTCTCTCTCTCTCTCTCTCTCTCTCTCTCTCTCTCTCTCTCTCTCTCTCTCTCTCTCTCTCTCTCTCTCTCTCGCAATTTTCAATACTTGCCCGTAATGGCTAAGTTCGCGTAACGAACGCTCATTCGGAATCTCAAGAGGAACCTTTATCTTGACCATTAATTTATCTGAGTCAATCTCCTCGATGTTACATACTTCTCCATCTATAACAAGATTGTTCTCTAATAACGTATCTTTTGCTTCTTGAGTGCTTACTGTCACATTCCAAATATGACGTGTAACATTAATTAGGCCTTTTAGTACCGTAGGGCCAGTGCCAATCGTGGCCTTCAAGCCATTATACACATCAATGGCTGAAACGCCCCACCCTTTTCTGTTTATTTTAAGGCTAAGTATCCGTTTATATTCGGATGCCATTTTCGATGCTGCAGTGTGAACATACTGCCATTTACAGTGAACAACAAGAAAATTATTTGGATAATAATTGAGTATAATTGACCAGTGAGAGACGCTACGAATATCCCTAAATTCTCATATGCTAACAAGGCTTTTAAAAGCGGCAAAAAACTGGAGCGCCCTAGTAGCAGATAGACATGCGATCTAAAAACGGCGGTTTTGCTAGCGCGCCGACCATGAATGAGTCGTATATGCTGGCAAGTAATCTGTATCAACTCAACGTCGACTCTATACGATATGAAGACGGGATGACGACAAAACAATGGCTATCAGACCCGAATCAAATAGAGATTACAGGAAAATTTCGCAACAAAATGCGAACTCCAACAACCAAATTCCAAAAAATCAAAACAACAAAACCAACGTATGTACAGTTATGAATAAGGAAGATAAAAAATAAATCATATATGCGTAGTAGAAACCGTCTTAAATCGATGTCATTAGCCAAATCAATGCGACTTCAATGACTACTACTACTACTACTACTACTACTACTACTACTACTACTACTACTACTACTACTACTACTACTACTACTACTACTACTACTACTACTACTACTAGCAGTAGCAGCAGTGTGGGCAGCTGTCAATGGATGCATGTTACACGTATATCATCGGATTTACCCGATTCGCTGGAGGAAATGACGAAAATTGGTAATTTTAATATTGTTTCTAATATATTCTGAGCCAAAAAAGTTTAGCAACAGTGAAGTTTGGTTTGTTGAATTAAAACTATGCGTCCATTTATAACCAAATTTGCAGGCATGTTTCGTCAATGTAATGTCTCTCTGATCATGGAGAAATGCAAATCATTTCTTGCATTTCTCGGCCGCACGCTTAATGCATTTTTCATGCACTGGCCCACATCGGCGGGTAGCGAAGGCAAAAATTCACCATATTGCAAAAGCAGATAACGAACGTTAACAGTAAACGCTTAAAAGTTTACCCTACCGAACATGGGCCGCCGCCCAGGGCTACCCGAAAATCAGCGCCATGAAGCAAGGGGAAGACTCGCTGCTGGGCAGAGCGTTCGCGCTGTTGCTCGACATTTTAATGTTCACGCCTCAACCATTTCCCGTCTCCGCCAACGTGAGCAGGAAACTGGACATGCTAATGACCGACCACGATCTGGCAGACCGAGAGCAACAACACCACGAGAAGACCGCTACTTAGTGACGTCATCACGACGTCACAGGTTTGAGACTGCGCCGCGGCTGTCCCGTAATTTGCACACCGCTACCGGCACTACAGTGCATGTACAAACTGTGCGAAACAGACTCCATGATGCTGGACTGCATGCCCGTCGTCCACTTGTTGCTGTTCCGCTTACAGAGCGTCACATCGAGAATCGGTTTGCATGGGCAAGAACCTATCAGCGATGGCGTGCTCAACAATGGAGCCACATTTTGTTCAGTGATGAGTCGAGGTTTTGTGTGGATGTTGCGGATGGTAGGCAATGGGTTTGGCGACGTTTAGGAAAACGGTATGATGCAGCCAACATCATTCAGCACGACAGATTCGGTGGCGGCAGTGTCATGGTGTGGGCTGGAATCCATGAAAATGGCAAAACAGATCTTATTGTGATTCGCGGAAATTTAATGGCTCAACGTTACTGTGAAGAAGTTGTCGCCCCTGTTGTCATCCCTTTTATGCAGCATCATGCAGACTTTATGTTCCAGCAAGAAAACGCCCGTCCTCATTCAGCTAGGGTCACCAGTGATTTCCTTGAGGCTAACAACGTTCCGGTGTTGGACTGGCCAACGCGCTCACCGGACCTGTCTCCTATCGAACACGTGTGGGACATTCTTGGCCGCATGGTGCTTGAGAACCATCCACATCTTCACAACGTGCGGGAGCTGGAAGCTGCACTGCTCCAGGAATGGGATGCGATTCCTCTTCGTGACATCCGGTGCTTAATTCGAAGCATGAGAAAGCGATGTACGGCGGTGGTTAATGCGCGCGGAGGTCACAACCGGTATTGACAGCTCAGTGTCGTTGTTTAAATTGGACCCTTCCGTTGAATGATGCGTGTCAAAGGCGCGATGCTAGCATTACAGTAACAAGAGACTGTTGTTCAAATTGGAAAATGACCTATCAATTAAATAATATATTTGAATCAATTTATTGTTTTTGTTAAATAACGTTTTCACGGTAATATTCTCAGTGTTGCTAAACATTTTTGGTTCAGTATATATTATAGAACGTAGTAAAGAGGGTGGTAGTAATTTTTTAGTGAAATGACGTCTTCACGATTGTACTGTTTTACCATTAGCAATGTTCTCGATTTATCTGCCAGGTCTTCTCGATCAATATCACTAAACACCGAGTGCGATAGATGTGCCTTTTTATTGACCCTCCCAAGTCACACGGTTATAAGTGGGCGTTTCATTTTTGATCATATATGGAGTGACTTTCTGGTGGGGGTCTTTGTAAATGAACACCCACCAGAACATGCCCCTTTTGGAACACCATATATGGTCAATTAGGTTACGCCCATTCGTAACCATTCATAGCCATGTGCCTTTAGAGGGCTAATGAAAAAGCCCATCTCTCGCACCCATTAGCTACCCGTGCTTACATGCGTATACGCGCGCGCGCTTGTGTATGCGTGCGTGCGTGATGGAAGCTGAATCAATAAGAACGCAACATTAGATTAATTCCTCCTCTTCACATACTGTATCACGAAGTTATCATGCATATCATAGAGTTATCGAGTACATAGGCAGCAATGGCACCCAGTCAAATTTGTTCCAAAAAATTCAATACCTTACCTGTATAGTTTTCTGGAAATTGATAGTCAGAGAGTACAGAGATCTAGCGATCCCAACACGAGCGAGGTATGGGTGGAGCTTATCATGAGATGGGCGGGGCATAGCTAAAACTAGAAAGGTCCATTGCTCAACTACTGCGTCAGTTTTGGTTGTAATTCAACCACAAAAGACAGATAGACAGCGGTACTAAGTCAATTCTGTATGATGCGGGGCATATTCTGTAGAATATTTTGAAACAATTTGGCTGGGAACTGTTGCTATAGTCACCAGCTTTCCTGAATAGTTTGCTTGTAATTGAGACATTGGAATTTCAAGACTTAAAGACAGTTTCATAGTAGAGTAGATGAATAAGCCTCCAAGGCCGGTATCTGACACATATCGAGCTCTTCCTCCAACCTAGGACCCCCCCCCCCCGCCCCCAGTCCGCCAGACCGATATTCACTTTTAAATGTCAGTTTAGCATTCCTAGCTATGATGTAGTAGATATTTTTTATGATATTGGTTTTTCGACTGCTCGAGGCATATCCATCAAATACACCATTTTGGCCATACTGGGCACAAAATGAGCTTTTGGATTTATCGCTAACGGGTCTGACTCGTGCACGGATATATTTCTAAAGATAATTTGCTATTAGGTGCAATTAAAAAAAAAGATATCTCGCAACAAGGCAGGACGAATATGGTAATAAGTGCTGAGAATAATATATAAAAGCCTTTTCCACCAACTCTTAAAGGCAAAAATATGAGAAGCTAATTCAATAAGCGTGCCTTTGAAATCGTTTATGCGTTAATGTTCCAGATTGGTCCAATAAGAAGGTACTGCCCCATAGAAAATGCTCGTTTGTAGACCATGATATCAGGGTTCTTTATTCTGAAGATATGATCTGGACTGGCAGACAGGCATGCAGACAGTCATGCAGGCAGGCGGGCAGACAGGCAAGCATGCACGCAGGCGGGCAGGCAGGCAGGCATACAACATACATACATACATACATACATACATACAGACAGACAGACAGACAGACAGACAGACAGACAGACAGACAGACAGACTGGCTGACCAATGAATGAATGGAATGACCACGAAATAATAGACCACTTCTAAACCCGGTTATCAAAGAAGTTGCAAGGCTGCATGATGATGTCAACCTATCACAAAAGTATCAATCATGAATCGGAGTTATCCCAGAATACAAGCTTGAATATCGAAGACATACATTACAGACTTTACTTGGTCTATGGTTTGTCAGAAGTAGAACATTAGTTGTCTATGTGCTCGCGATGGCGGTAAGACTTGACACCCATAAACATTTATTGATTAGTCAACAATTATTATACGAATGATCTCTACGTTGATTACGTTGAAACTCACTTCTAAACTTTGAATTTTGCAATGCATCTACATCTACATATGTCTAAACAGGTTGTCTCAACGCATCTCGATGCACGATGCACATAGGACCTATCATCTTAAGAGATGTGTAATAAGCACACACTATATTCTAGCACTTAGTAAGCATTCATATCGCCATCATTTAAATGCACAAATAACGTGCATCCATGTAGAAGTGAACTACTTTCAGAAAGTGGTTA
This sequence comes from Chaetoderma sp. LZ-2023a, assembly GCA_034401795.1. Taxonomy (NCBI): domain Eukaryota; kingdom Metazoa; phylum Mollusca; class Caudofoveata; order Chaetodermatida; family Chaetodermatidae; genus Chaetoderma; species Chaetoderma sp. LZ-2023a. The sequence continues at coordinate 35,726,592 of CM067369.1, forward strand.
CTTTTTACAAGTAAACAGTCACTACTGCTAAGCCGGTGGGAGCTTCTGGAAGCAGTAATACCTGGAAGTAGGCAGTAATGTGGTGCAGTGAATCACTTCCTTACTACTTCCGAGGAAGCTGCATAATCTCTCCTAAATGTGGCATTATATATTGTCTTCCTGGAAGCAGTACCCATCTTGGAATGCACCCGCTACAGTATACCACTTTCTTTCCATTTCCAAGGAAGCTTACTGTTTCCAAGGAAGTGATACGTGCTTCTCAGCACCGTATTATTCAGTAATTTTTAGAAATTTCCGCGTCACATATGTACTGCTTCTGCACTACAGCTATTGCAATATTCTGCAAGTAGAATTATGATTGCGTGATAGAGGCCTTTGACTGTGAACTGTTGCAAAGAATTAACAAAAATATCACTTCTTAGGTTATTTATCCCGCGCTGATGAACTCTTTAGCATTGCAATCTGCGGATAAAACATGGGTTGGAAGGGAAAGAAGCTGTGTTCAAAATAAACATATTTAGGATTGTTACACGCCTCATCGACAAATCAGTTTGAAAGTTGTCAATTCGCTTCTTCAGTGTTTGACACTGAAGAAGCGAATTGACAACTTTCAAACTGATCTACCACCTAAAAAGCTAAATTTTATTTCACCACAGACATGTTGTGTCACGAAACACCAATTTGAAATGTTTGAATCAGATTGATCAATTAGATTTTTCAAACAAAGCTGTTGGTCGATTTGCTCAGTGACAATCTTGGATTTTGTGATATTCTTAGAAACTCATTGAAAGATCTCTGAACTGATTTGCTGATTGTCATGAAACACAAGAAGCGTCATACAGTGCATGTTCATCGTTAAAACTCTGATGTTGCATGTGAGCAATAAACAACACTTGATACTCTTGGCTGATTCGGACAGAAATGAACAATTTACAAATTTCAGATATCTCAAACAAGAGATTTAATTTTTGTGTCATAGTCAATAGCCAATAATTGACAAAATTATTTGCTAATTTTCACATGGGCTGGGCTATCTGAAACCTGACATAATTCCTCTACCGTGGACATTTGATGAATTCAAATATTCGAAGCACTTTTCACAAGTAAGTCCATTATCATCAATTTCCGTGATTTGTCGATATGGAGTACGATTCTGGTCAGATCAGTTCACAATTCTTTCTAATTTGGAAGTGGTTCTCTATAAGGGACACTTTCTAGAAATCCACTAGACGAAACAGTTCACAAGGTATTCAAATTTTTATGTTGTAATCAAACACTTCCATAGTAGATGCATAGCAGTTCATACCAGGGCCAATTGCACGTATCATAAACTGCTAGCTTGCAATTTGAAGCAAATGCATTTGGTCCTGTAAACTCAAGTGCTTCTGGATGGATTTTCACCAAACATAGCATGACAATTACGTTAGGTGGCGTAGGGGAACAGGTAATGTTGTCAGCCATTAGGTGTGCATTGTGTAACTTTTTGGACACCCTTTTTGGTCGCTCGTCTGGGGCTTTTCCAGGCACCACCTATATGGCTGCGGGATTTGTCTCTAGTGCTTTTGCACCAGATTCATAAGGTACATACTGATTTCCTAAGAAAAGAAAAATAATTGAAGAGACATATGCATATTGAGATTGAATGACAACAGGCCAAGATCTGGTTCGTTGACGGCACGCAGATTAACAATTACTTGAACAGTAATTGTACTGGTATAGTTATTGATGTTTTGTAACGGAGCCAGTGTAATTGCTGAAACATTGTAACACCATTAGTAATGTTAATTTCTGGATTCTCTAACCCGTAAATAAATAAATTAATTAATTAATTAATTAACTCTTACTTTTGATTATAAATATAATAAAAGACTTTTAATTCACCGTTCCAGAGTATCCATCCATCATCTGACCTCATATGATGTCATAATCAGCTCAGCGCGTGCATAATGACGTCACAATCATTATGTCACAAAGGGTTCCATATAGACCGTCACCAAATCTCAAATACTCCGACACGTTGCATGAATTGTATGGCTTTGTAATTGTGTGCTATTAATAAACATACTGTTGAATATTTTGTAGCTAATGTGACTGGGCGCTGTTGCTGCCGTAGGCTTATCTGTGTAGTTTTTTGGAAATTGATAGTCAGGGTGTTCAGAGATCAATCGATCCCAACAGGAGCGAGGTGTGGGTGGAGCTTAGATAGAGATGGGCGGGGCATAGCTAAACCCTAAATGTCCATTGTTGTAGAAGGATAAAGATTTATTCTGCCAGCCGGTTATCACTAAACACATTCATCAACCCTCACTTCAAGAACATAACAACGAATAGGCCTACAGTAACTGTCATCCCCGTAAACATTTCTCACTCAAATCTGTTCAAGAGGATTTCAATTTTCTCATAGAAAATGTCAATTTGCAGAACAAGAGATGATTTTTGAAAATTTATCGCTGGAATGACTGACTTAGTGGCTCTGTTATCGAGTTAGTCATTCCAGTGGTAAATTTTCTTCTCTTGGTCTTCATATCAAATTTCTCAACACCATGCTACTGCAGCAGCCTTTTTTTAGTGTTACCGCCTAAATCCCAGGGCAAACGGCAGACAAAAACCACTAAACGCGAACCAAACTTGTTTGTTAGACTGATTGACAAACGCCGCACACGTCGAAACAAAAAAAATGAAACAAGGCGATAGCGCCCCACATTACGTGATCTCAAAATGATGGCGTCCGTGGAACAGAAGAGCTTATGCAATGCCCCTCACGTCGTCCCGTGGAAGTGGCCTCGTCGTCGTCTAATTTGCGCTTAGCTCAACTTAGTGTTTATATATCATGTTTGGTTAATCATATTGGACCCTATCTTGGACACATGTTTACCTATAATGGGATGGTCAAATCTCAAGGTCACTGTGACCTTGATAGCAAAATCAGTTTTTAACGTTACGGTTTGCCCGTAGCTGTGCACATTGCCTTTTTTCAAGATTGATTACTCATAGGGAAATCAAACTTGGATACATCCTTATATATTACAAGATGAAGCAGCATAATGGCACTGAGGTCAAGCGGTCAATGGCCAAGGCCACTGTAACCTAGGTAAAAAACAGTTTTTTTAACGTTAACATTTTGCGTTTAGGGCAGTATATTGCTTTATATTTCAAAATGTATTAATGATAGTGGAGCCCAACTTGAACACATGGTTACCTATACTGTGAAATAATATAATGATTATGACATCATTAGGGCAAAGGTCAAGGGCAATGTGACATTGCTACATAGCTGTTTTGTAACATTAGGATTTTCCATCCAACTTGCCGGAATTAAATTTACATTTTACTTCTAAACAATGTAGACAAAAAGAGCTAGCCTTCTGTAAGTAACGTTTCGAGTTAGAATTATACAGAACAGGCGAGCTCCATGGTTGCATTGCAACCACATTTCTGGTTAAATTTACCCTTTTCACTACTGTAGAATGAGGGGACTGATGAGAGTGGTAATGAGGAGAATGAAGATGACTCGATGATGGAAGAATCTTTGGTCGGCATACCATTGCGTAAAGAAAGAGAGGACGATAACGTAGTTAAAAATCTACTAAGCGACCACTGACCGATAACAAGCAGAAGAAATCAGACATGGAACGTAAAAGAGAGGAAGAGGAGATGAATATTCTTTTTTAAAAACCTTGAGATGTCGCTTCAATATAGAACTACAGCTATGAAAAACATCCAGAGCAGCCGAACCAAGGCATTGGTAAATCAGCTAGAAAAATCGCAACACAACACCTTATAACCCGCATCCACACAATACCAGCTCAGGAATACAAGTGCTGGGAAAAGTTACCAGAATTATTCTGGTATCGGAAATCAAAATGCATACGACTTTCAGAGTAAGGATAGTTATAATCTTGTAAACCTTTTAGTTTTTAGAGTCTTCATATAAAATTTTACCAATATTTTAGATTTTGCCATAGTTCAATAACTTGAGTACGTACTACAACGGCATTGGCCATCGCGATAGACGTTTTAAAGTATCACGTGATGTATCTGCTCCGTACAATCGCTAATTTCTCAACTTTGTGTGCAAGAATCGAGCATTGAATCATGGGAGATAGGTATGTATGTACTCATCGCGGTCAGTAAGATATACGACTCAAGTTTTATTCTGCATATATTTCGCTACATGATTTCAGTGATTGCTTAGTAACATATTATATATATATTTGTTGGCTTCAAGGCTTATTTTCTATAGTTAATATGTTTCTTTCTTAGCAATGTTCAGGTAAGGATGTTGGTCAGATTGCCGGGTTTCCCACCTTTATGAACAATGTGAGGTTAAGACCTTCGTTGGAACCCTAGTGAAAACGATTTATCTGCAATCTGATTAAATAAGCAGAATTTTTCTGATTGTCTACCCACATTCACAGTTATCATCGCTACTGCATCGTACTTGGACGTGTACGTTCTGCGTAGAAAATGATGGAAATCCCATAATACAAATTACATTCGCCCGGAAGAAAAACCCATTGGACCGACTGGCTCCCGGTCTCCTAGGAACCAATGCCGTCTAAACAGAGTATTGCGCCCTTTCAGACTCCATGTCTTATTGAACTTCTAATAGCAGTTACTAGTTACTGTAATTGAAAATAATCCATGACATAAGAATTGTCTCAAGATGAAGTAAAACTGCATTTAATTGTTTACTTATTTAATGTTGTGGTATTTTGTCGGAAAGATTCGTGCCATGGAATGACACTCCTGAATCATTAGCTAATAGCTATAGCTTACTTTAAGATAATCATCTTTCAGGCTATCATAGAGAGCTTGGCAAGTTTCTGTCACTGCTCGATATGGTTCTCTCACAGATCCTGCTAAGGATAAAATGTGGAAGGTCTCGCCTGTAAATGTGATTTCCTGTCCAATATTAAATATCTCAAATCCATAATGGGTATATCCATTTATTACGTATGCACGGCAACGGCTAGCGGGTTCGAATTAATGCGTTCAAATACGTGGGCAATGTGGATGGTCCTTATGAAATGAGTATGTACGCGCAGTATTATTTTCATTGTTTACATAAATAAACAAAATTATTAAATACACCTCGTCGTTGCTTATTTTCTGTGCACTAACAATGAGAAATCTATTTTAGAAATCAGAAATTAGCCACCCTCCGAACTCTTAAAATACAGAAAATTAAATTAACCACCTACGGAATCCTTAAAATAGAGAAAATACATTTGTCTTGGTGACCTTCAATGGGCGTTTCCATTTTTAGCTATGCCCCGCCCATATCTAGCTAAGCTCCACCAACACCTCGCTTGTGTTGGGATCGATCGATCTCTGAACTCGCTGACTATTATTTCCAGAAAACAATACAGGTAAGTTATTGAATATTTTGGAAATAAGTTGACTGGGCGCTGTTGCTGCCTATGGCAGCAACAGCGTCCAGTCAAATTGGTTTCAAAATATTCAACAGCGTGTTTATTAAATAGTAGAGACATACAATTCGTACAACGTGTCGGACTATTAAGAGTTAAAGACAGGCCAAATAGAACAATGTATGACGTAGTGATTATGGTGTCATCCTACACGCCGTTTAGCTGATTATGACGTCATATGACGTCAGATTAATAGATGGATACTCTGGAAATGTGAATTAGTGTCCATATATAAAACTTTGCTGTGACAGATGGATTGCTGACAGGCACACTCTGTTCAGCTCACTCGATGGGATTCCGGGATTTCCTAAGTATATAAAATTCTCATTAAATAGACTTTTACAAGGGTTTATGGGTCCCTAACATACGATTTGATGCGTACGTAAAGAGCATTTCATTTTATATTGACGAATGTGATTCTGACGTATGGGATATAGTCTGGACAAAACCCAGTAGTCTTCAGACTTCATTTAAAGCAAAAAATAACGCTGGTAATGTACAAACCTGTCGCCAAAAATCTTAAAGTAACAGCCAATCGGTCATCTAGTGAAATATTCCTTCTCATATTGGTGTCCACTTTTTTTATTAAAGGTGCGACTTTTTTCGAAAGGAACTGGAAACCCTCAGGATTTACTCTGAAGTAACAATTTTCAGCATCCTCATTTAGCAACTCCTGCACCAAATTCCCGAATAACCTTGTGCTGTACGTCTCCTTATCTCCTTTAGTCTCAATTGGACGTGGTTTGATTCACGGGGGTGGGGGTGGGTGGGTGCGGTTGGTCCGGCAATTTGCATCATATCCAAGTCATATATTGTTATTATTTATTATTGTGCATTGCATGTGTATGTGACGGTACTATAAGTCAAGGCGCAGCAATTATTCATTTAGATATATAAAAATGTATAGAATTATTTATAATTTATCGCAAAATCCGCCCGTTCAACGGTAAACAGTGCTCCCTCTCAGTACAGCAGAAACCATGTGCAGTCAAGCGTGACTGTTCCTGGCTACACCCATTGAGAACAATAGCTGAATTCACATCAGCCACATAATTACCAGTGTCCAGCTTGTTGGAAATATCATGTTTGTGGCCATTGTTAATTCATGAACTTTTCATAATATTGCCTATATACAATGCAGCTCAGAAGTAAGACACTGGTCTCAAAAACGTAAACAGAAACATGTTAGTAAGAAATGTTCTGTTGGATAATTTGGGCGTAATTCGATTGAAAGACAATTCACCTTTCCAGAGTATCTATCCATCATCTGACATCGTGTGACGTCATAATCAGCTCAGCGCGGGTATGATGACGTCACAATCATTACGTCACAAAGGGTTCCATATAGACCGTCATAAAATCTCAAAAAGTCCGACACTTGTATGAATTGTATGTCTGTAATTCTTTTCCATTTACTAAACATGCTGTTGAACTAATTTGACTGGGCGCTGTTGCTGCCTAAAACCCAGTCAAATTAGTTTCAAAATATTCAACTGTGTATTTTTTTAGAAATTGATAGTCAGGGTGTTCAAAGCTCGATCGATCCCAACACGAGCAAGGTGTGGGTGGAGCTTAGCTAGAGATGGGCGAGGCATAGTTAAAACCGGAAAGGTCCATTGCTGCCTCAGCAAGGTCTTCCAATCCATTTGGGGTCAAGTATTCCATAGTAGGCCTATGTTTTATTCAGTTTTGTCACCACCCTAGATTATTTCTGTGCTGTACTGTACTAGAAATTGATTCTTAAGCCGGCTAAACCCTTTTCATTCTGAAATCCATTCTGAAATGGAACCACAAGTTCCATGGGATAATGACGTGAAGCCTGTTGAGTATTTTGAAAATTATTTGACTGAAAGTTGTTGCTGCCAATGGCATAACAACTTTCATTCCAGTTGTTTTCAAAATAATCATCAATTTTGTTTAAGTAACCATGTTACCACCATGTATAGAGAATGAAATCGGTAAAAATTTGTATTTAATTTTAATGCATAATAGCAAGTTTTTAGAATTGCTTTTTAGAAATTTTTGACACGCGTTTAATATTTAGAACTTGTTTTATGTTTGTGTGCCTAGATACAGCTAGTTATAAAATGAGCGTGAAGGTGATGAATGTATGGTGGCTTAGAAGGGGCATCGCTTCATCACCCTGTAGAAAAGGCGATGCACGATGCACGATGTGATGTTACGATGGTTTACACGATGGTCTACACGATGGCTTACACGATGCACGATGAGTTACACGATGGTCTATGCGATGCACGATAGCTTACACGATGGTGTACACGATGCATGATGACTTACACGATGCTCGATGCGATGAACGAAGGCTTACACGATGCACGATGGCCCTTCTAAGCCATCATACAAATACGTCTATGTCTATCTCTTCGTCGACGAATTCGCATGAATAATAAAATTACAAGAACTCTTTTACGCTGTACCGCGGACGCCGTCATTTTGATATCATGTGACTTGCGGCGCTGTTTCCTTGTTTCGTTTATGTTTTTTACAACATGTGCGGCGTTTGTCACTAAGGCCGTGTTCTCACTAGAGACTTAATCAGGAATAACGCCATACTGAAGTATGGCGTAATTCCTGTTTACGTCTCTAGCGAGAACACGGCTTTACTCCGCGGATTGTGTAGACGGAAAAGCAAAACCGGTAAAACAAATTTGTTTCGCATTTAGTGGTTTTTGTCTGCCGTTTGCGATAGTTTGGTTCCACCAGTTTTGCGTTTCCGTCTACACAATCCGCAGACTGAGTGACAAACGCCGTACATGTTGTAAAAAACATAAACGAAACAAGGAAAGAGCACCGCAAGTCACATGATATCAAAATGACGGTATCCGAGGTGCAGCGCGAAAGAATTCTTTTAATATATATATATATATATATATATATATATATATATATATATATATATATATATATATATATATATATATATATATATATATATATATATATATATATATATATATATATATATATATATTTATATATATATATATATATATATATATATATATATATATATATATATATATATCAAGCACATAGATGATAGTGCGTGGGACTATATACTGAACATTAGTCAGAACTATATCACCATCATTCCACGGAGGGAATATCACTTCGTAATAATCTACTTTTGAGCATCCCATTAACGTTGACACGTGGCGCGGAGATTTTCTAAGTGCGGACACAACAATGTCAATATGATGTAATACATTGAGACTAATCTGCCTGCCCGCCGTTGATGTGTAACGCATCGACCCGCTGTTGTTATATAGTACAGAGACCCCCGCTGTTGCTGTATAATACAGCGACCCCCGCTGTTGCTGTATAGTACAGCGACCCCCGCTGTTGCTGTATAATACAGCGACCCCCGCTGTTGCTGTATAGTACAGCGACCCCCGCTGTTGCTACATATGGCAGCAACAGATTATAGTTAACCTACCTTTAGGAGTTTGTATACCGTGCAGCCAAACGTATACTATTTAGCCAGTATTGTATATTTGATTACTTTATTTCCATGCATCAGAACATATGCTCAAAGGATAGGACATGGCTTCTGTATGCGGCTCTTTTGTGTCTGTAGTAATGCATAGCTGAATACTTGGGCTGCCGTTATGGGTTATCTTTGACATCCAAGCTTCAGTAACAATAAAAGATCTGGAGAATAAGCGAGGGATTTAACAAAACATAGCTCCCGGTGTGCTTGTTCAAACAACACATGTGTATTTTTTTTAGAAAACATGGCTCGCGAATAATAGATAGAGAACTAAAAACTACTGGTAACAAATAAGCATGTGGATTGGAACATGTATAAACGTGCTAGGAAAGAATTAGGATTGTCAGAAATTGTCATATACAGAAAGCCGCGATAATTGGTGTTGACGACAAAGACAACAACATTGAGACCATGTTTCCCTGCTTTGATATCTTGTTCTACATATCTTGATGATGATGATGATGATGATGATGATGAAGATGATGATGATGATGATGATGATGATGATGATGATGACGACGACGACGACGACGACGACGATGACGATGCCGATGACGATGACAGTGATGGTGGTGATACAGATACAGATATATGTGTAATTATCTGTCATTTTCACACGTTAATGTGACATCACTCCAGCTCGATATGACATGGGCAACGTCAAACACATGAGCATGACTCAGTCTTCGGAAACAATTGGGAAGCGAACATTTGGCGGCAGAAACGGTTCAATAGAGTGATCCATTTCTATCTATCGCAAGAAGTTCCTGCACATGCTTTGGCGTATTGGGATCGATTTATATACTTTGAATCAGTAATTCAAATAATCACAATTTTAAGGTAACTATATAGGGACTTGGGGCTGTTGCTGTCCATGACCTATGGCAGCAACAGCACCCAGTCAAATTAGTTTCAAAAATATTCAACGGAATATTTATCAAATAGTAAAGACATACAATTCGTACACTTGACGGACTATTTAATGTCATATTTAATGGTACGCCAGTCATTAGGCATTGTGATTGTGACGTCAGCCTACACGTTACGGTATACAATAGCTCAGTGCTATGTCCACATATCATCGAACAGCTTCAGCGTTCAATAAAGAAGTTTATCATATGAACAAGGCTGACAGCTTGTTCCATATTTCTCGATATGAACATCGTCATCTTTGGAATGAGGTCCTAGCATATTATGAGTATTTTCACAGCATTGGCTATTTGCATCACAAACACATTTCTGTGCCTGTTAGACCATGCCTTTTGCATGAGCACGATCCTGCTCCACATTTGCTCGTCTTACAGCCACATTTTACAAACTCAGTTGGATTACGAGCATGTGTCAGATTGTAAACATCGCGTACCAACATGCCATCCTCTTCTTCCCGGCCATATTCTACAGGCTGTGGAAGGTTAGGATTAGCTACATCAGAATCGTGCCAAGTCATAGCTTTGTACTGTGCTCGGAGAATATGCTGCTTCAAGGCTTCTCGAGTAATGTATAGTTTCTCTACTTCACCCTGGCTTTTCCTGAACAGATGCCATATGGGTTTGTTCACATCTGTTATCTTAGTTTATTTAAGAAATAGAGAACACATATATTCTTCTAGTTTTTCATGATGTGCTCAGATGGCCGTGGAATCTTCCCTACTTCGTCGAATGCATCAAGTACATTGTTACTGGATGTTTGCAATGTTTTCGAGCACGATACCGTTCCCCTTCCACATATTTCGCAGTGTTATCTGTGTCGGTTAAGGCATGAAAACCTGGACGTCAGTCTTTGGCAAATAGCATTGTAGGCATATTGCAAATGTACTAACTGCCTCTCGTACAACTATCATACATGTGTCGTTATTGTTGAGACTAAGGAATTTCTGCAGAGATATGACAAATACGGCTGCATCTGGTGGCATAATGTGCACCTCATATACATACTGACCAACATGTATAGCATGAAGAATCAGCATGGTATCTGCTTCTTCACAATTGATGGATATATGCTTGACATCATGATGGTTTGATTTGGCACCACTTTGTTGGCCACAACCAAGACGTTGAGATCATGCTTGAAATGGTCACATAATTTTGTCAACCGAATAGACAATACTCTTGATTTGCACTGAATCTGAGACTTTGAAGCTGAAACAACAGGTGAGCTTCCTTTGGCGACGATTTCGTGTACCTTCTTTGAGTGAATGCTCCGTATCATATCGATCAAATACTATATGTACAATTTCATACTTCCGTGTCTTCAAATCAATTAGATGTAGAAACTGCCTGGATATTTCTGATCTGATATTTCCTGTGCAACCAACATAGCCTTAATGACAATGGCTCTAGTAATGACTTGTTCATCAACATCTTGACTAATCACTTCTTCAATGGGTATTTGACTTTCAGTAATCGCTTCTAACTTTGATATCATTTTACTTTTATCTGAAAAAGAGAACGATCTGGTGAAGCTAAAGATCGTGAAAGGTATCGAGATTCATATTCGCCAATCACTTCCAGTAGACTAATGTCTGTGTGCGATCGTGCAATGATTAGTAGCCTTGCAAACAGATCTGTTTTCTTTTCAACCTCCCTTGTTCTTAGATTCACTTTAACAACTTGGCTTCCATCAGTCCAATTCAGCAGCTGGAGTTTAGTCATTCTATTCCAGAGCTTAGCGGGACCTATGATGCATTCTTCTACAACATTACTATGCAATTCCATTCCTACATTACCACAGCGCAATATATCATGTTCTGTATTCACTGGTATTAAGACCTTTGTATCAATGTTGAGTAGGTGATCATTCTCATCAGTAAATGGGTCATATTCAGCAACCACGGTTTCTGTATGTCTTGTTCTTATAACATAGCTATGGTATCAGATAGCTCATGACGCTTTGTCCTGTGGTGTTTAGAAATAGGTGTGGTACTTTGTAGACCATCTGAAAGACAAATACGCAATAGGGCGATCAAGAAGAAACTGAATAGTGCTGCAGGCTTCTGCGTTATTCTGCCAAGCCCACCCTTGACTTGTATCAGCTTATTAAATATGTTCAATATCATGGTCTAGTCATGTCTACTCCAATGGCATCTCAACGATGTACTGGGAAATGATCCTGGCATCACTCAGTCACCTTTTAGCAAAGAGGTGCCTGCACATTCTGTCTAGAGTAGATGTAGTAGCCCATTTCCTTCCAGAGTTGCCCAAATGCAAAGAACTAGAATCATAACCATTTCCATATACTGATGCTTTAAACAAGGGATTCAGGTTTTGATAAGTTGTGTGCAGTTGATATTGTACTTGGGCCCGATTAAGCACATCTATCAGATTTTTGTGCTCTTGTGCTATATCATTGCCTGCCATACTGCTACACGTATCAGAGAAGGTCTGCATCTACTCAACATATCCTTCCGTTACAAGTTTGTCGTTGAGGCAGCTTTCTGGAAACAGATAAATCAATGCCTGCAATGGGATGGTATGTGTTTCAAGTGACCTTTTCATATGTTTCCTTTGAGAATCTGACATGTTATCACGGGCCCATATAGATCAGATTCAATCCAAGACTCATCAAGTCCACTACGCTCTATAGTTGAACCTACGGTCCTTAGCATACAGTATGGAATTCACCAATGCGAATAACCCAACGGTCTTTGCAGTTTGACCTCTTGCATCTCCAGTCTTCGATTTTCCCGAGAGCACGATATCCAAGGTAATTACCATTTTTCGGCCTGATCCCACAATTACAGCATCTTTGTGATGTGTTTGTTTCTTGTTTCAAAACAGTTAGAAACGGCTGCCGTTCATGAGCTGATGCTGCAATCAGTGACAATGCATGTGCAGATGCTTTGGGTTAGTGCATGTACAATATAGTGATGTGTAAGCTGACCAAGTGGGAGTTGGTCTGTGATTGAACAATAGCGAACTGATCATTTTCCACAAATGTATCATCCATTCCATTCTCTGCATACAGATTTGTTTTAGGTTCACGCATGATTCTTTGAAATGAGAATACCATCAGCCCAGCTGTGCAATCCATGTGGTTTTCCTGCAATACCGCCTTGTTCTTATGTATTTGAAAGTCATCATATTTTGTGTTATTTTCTGACTATTTGCCCTTTGATGTTGCATGGTAGCAGTTAATTGATTGTCGAAATAATATTTGCTAATGGTTTATCTTTAGCTTGGGGCATACAGTTATTTTCCCTTGATATGATGGATCATCTGGCATTCTCTGTTGGAATACTGCTAACGCTGTTGCATGCAGTGCTCTCTTTCCATTACAGGTTTCCTCAATGAAATCCGCATTGTCTGCTGCAAGAAAATATATACCGTCTATGAACAATGGACTTCGGAATGTGCACACTATCAGTTCGTCTCGTCTGCTGAATGACTGCATTAGCTCGTTGTGCATCTGCATGAAGTACACGCTGATAGTTAACACAGTATCCAAGTTTATGCAACAAATTAACGCTAGTCTTGCTTCTTGTAGCCCTGTGTATTGCCATTCCAAGTCCAGATACCAAAGGATTTGCATTTAGATGGTGAAAACCTATACGATCATGCTTAGGTGTATAGGTCACCTGTCGACTGGATTTATATGTGTGCATTATATTCTGGGCAATAATAATTGTTTGCGATTGGACTGATATTTCCCTACTTTCAGTTTTAAATGTTGTTGTTAATCCCACAATTATCCAACGTAGTCCAGTGTGTCAAGAGGTGTAGGTACATTATCATATATTACATCAAGGGACCCTTCAAATGTCAGATACTAATGTGAAATTTATCACAGATGACCAAATCGAAAAAATGTTGTTTTGAGCAAATGTGTTTTAAAGTAGGCGTAAATATGCTAATGTGATCGGTGATACGAACAAGGTAATCAATAGCAATTCGAAGAGTCTACAGTTTCTTGTCGTTACCTTTTATTTGATATGCTACATGACTAGGTTCTTATGATTTTTAAATATTTCCCAATAAAAATAGGTAATTTAGGGGTCATCAGATTATATGACCTCTAAATTGCCTTCAAAGTGCTTAGAAAAAATGGCAACATCATTTCTTTTATTCGTGGTACAATTAAGGTAACCAGGGTTTGTTGGTTGTGACTCTGAGGGCGACCCTCTGATTATACGTTCTGTCGGATGGAGAGACAGACGGACTGATTGATTGTCTATTAGGTTATCCACTGGATAGGCAGTTGATCTCTTCTCTAGTCTGGAGGGTGACTATAATTATTCCAGAGAGCGACAACAACGCAGTCTTAACTTGTATTTTGTTTTTCAACTTCAAATTCAGTAATCATTTTACAATACAACTCTATATATTCAAACTTCTACATAACAACCTTACTCACTGACATGCTCTCCTAGCTCTCACTCCTTTCTTTTCCCTCCATAATAATTTCACACATTATAGCATACTCGTTTCCAGGCAAAGAAACTTTCACCATTCAAACATGTATGTTCAATAATTTGTAAAAACATGAATCTTCAACAATATATTAAATTAAATACAATCCTTAATAATATTAGGCTTAAACCTCATGTAGCTACTTAACCATTGTAATGCTGAATTTACTGAATTAAATTATTATTATTACAGACAGACTGGTCTGCCAGCCATACTGATTCCATTTTAGAATTATAAATTGTTAATATCTGGCTTCAGCAGTATAATGGTTAAATCTCTATGTTTAAAAATCTATATCCATAGTATGAGGATTAACCCTTTCATTCCAATGCTGTACTAATTGTATTTACTTTTTATAACGGTCATACAAAACAACTATTAAATATTTTTCAAATAATTTAACAGAAAATGTTTGCTGTCTCTGGCAGCAACAACTTTCAATCAAACCATTTCCCAAATGTTCAGCAGAATAATTATGACATCATAAATTACAATACATATGTGTGTGCCGTAAGGCTCAAAGGGTTAATACCCTCCTGTGCTGGTTGTATCTTTCTTCAAACACAATACAATGGCTCAATTAATGACTTAGTAGCTGGTGGTCTGTAGAACCAGCAGATTATTTAACAATTAAACAGTTCAATAATAACTGGTAATAAGTCCTTGGACATATGCTATTCTCCTTTGAGTAACTGCTTAGTGGCGCTGACTTCAAACCGGTGTAGACTGCACGCAATGTTTGTGTGTTTTTTTAAATAAAATTATTATTACATTTAAAATAAACAATATTATAATATAGTCAGATATTTCTTGGGCACGATACTATCTCAAATACATTCATCTATAAGACCAAAAATTAACATTGAAATCCCACCGGACTTATTTCTCTACATTGGGCCCTACACATAACAAATATTTTAATTGGTTAGATAACGTGTAATAAGCTCACATGCCCCGTGACACCGCAAATCTCCCGTAGCGATAATAATAATAATAATAATAATAATAATAATAATAATAATAATAATAATAATAATAATCGTTATTTATTGAGGGTAGCAGTTCAAGTACACGGCCTGATCGAGCAGAGGCCCTCATTAACATATATACAATGCGACGACGACGGCGAAAATGTAAACAAGACAGGATACGTTATGTTGTTGTTTTAAATTTTATAATATGCGTACTACCTAGGTCATACGTTTGTATATTTGCATGATAGACGCAGACATTTTAAAAGTTGGATTGAAAGTAATTGCATGTCCGAAATAAAAATGAGTTGTTGACATTACGTTACCTCTTAGGACGTGGTAGGCGGCCATAAGGCCTAATCTACAGCGACGAAACCGAACAGCGCAAGATGGAGCGTTCAAACGGGTTCCAGGGATAGACTTTATTTCAAATTTGTCAAAATATCAGTTTATATGATAAATAGAATTGACTCGGTTAATAATATGATGATATGAACGCGTCCTCGTTCCAGATCCTCTATATATGGGTACAGTTTTAAATCTGTATAAATGATCCACAATTACAGGTAAGGCTCTGCCTCCAAAAACTACTTCTTAACTGTCAGACACTAATTTCAATGGGCAATAACTCTAAAGCTGCTGAATATCTTGAAAACAATTTGACTGAGAGTTGTTGGTGAATTAGTCAAACATTCAGTAAAAAAATTTTCAAAATATTCCGAATATGCAGAGTTATACCCCATGGAGAATGGAGGCTACATGAATTCAGAAGTAAGACAGGGGCCAATGCAGTAATAATCTGACCAAAGAAATGCATTACTGTACTTTTCATTGCATGTCTGAGACTATCAAAACAGGTTTAAATAGATCAAAATATATAAATCAAATAATTATGCTTAGCTTTATATGAACTAGTCACTGCAACATTGTATTTTATATCTAGGTATATGTTTTATAAATGGTGATTTTTCTGAAGAGTTTTGTGTTATTTATGAAAGAATTATCCCTCACGCGTAGTCAGTTTGCGTTCAATTTACTCTTTATCAACTGATTTCTACAACATTTTTGCCTCAAGATTCATATCTATTGAAATGGAGGAATCTAGTTTTAGCTATGGCCCGCCCATCTCTAACTAAGCTCCACCCACACTGTACCCGTATTGGGATCAATCGATCCCTGCACTTTGAATCTCAACCCCCAGAAAACTATACAGGTAAGCTGTTGAATATTTTGAAATTAATTTGACAAGAGGCAGCAACATCGCCCAGTCAAATTGGTTTCAAAATATTTAACAGCATGTTTATTAAATAGTAAAAACATACAATTCGTACAACAACGCATAGTTCTTCATCAACGAAGCGTTCGTGACGAACTTATCTAGCTCATTGATTATGACGGCATCCTACACGTCACGTAGTTGATTATGCCGTTGTATGATTGATGGATAAACTGGAAAGGTCCATTGCCAGAACACTACTTTCGGAACAGATAGACGATAGGCTGGATAAAGGAACGGACGGATTTGTAACGTCGGTAAGGCAGAGCGATTTGATGTATGACGTCACTTAATTAGTTATCAATGGCCGACAGTCAACGAAAATACACTTGTTAATCTAGATCACTAATTTTATTCTACGAATTTACTAACTGTTTGAACATATAAAACTATGAATACTATAACGATGCTAGAAATAATACAATTATGATTAATAAAGATGAATACACGGTTGCTTATGATGAATACGTTCTATAACTTCTTACACTGTTCAAACTCACTTTTCACAACAATCCGCCAGCTGCAGTATCTAACTCAACTCTCAAAACGACTAACCAATTCGACCAACAACAATAACAAGCGATCCTCTCGCAAAAGCACATCACAACTGTCCACATTATGACAAATCATCCATCCTTTTATGCTCAAACTCCAACTCTCAGATCATACTGTAGCTCGCGGGGTGGTGTCGGGCGGTTCCGGTGTATCATGTCGACTCGCCGTGCTGCAAGTGCGCGACGAATGATGACGCTGGTTAGCATCCGATCTCGGGGTGACGGACCTTGTACGAGACTGCCCTGCGGGTAACAAAAACCGGCTCCTAAGGCCGGTGGAACTCAATCGTTCCGGTGGGGCCGTGCGACCATCATCGCGAACATTAAATACAACAGTCTCATCCCAAGAATTTGTGTCATCAGTATGTCTGTCCATAGCAATTTCGTGATCTATGGACTGACAAGATTTGATTTTGGTGACCTAAAAATATAAGTCTATACAATGATTTTACCTAAACAATTATAAATATGCTAGATAAAACTAAAATAAGAGCATACGAAAATACGAGACATAGAGACAGGTAGATGAACTTTTAAACATGGGGCTCCCGGAGGTACCACACAGACTCATAAGTCCACGGAGGTATCCCCGCAAGGGAGGCTCCCGTACACGAGACTTAACTAATTAACTTAATATAAGTTATTATACCTCTAAGCTGAAAGGAAGAAGATTATCTCGGACGAAAGGTTATGTGCCTCACGCGGGCACTACTAGTGCTAGTTTGGGTGAGGAGTACTATCCTCGCGTGTACCGTCGTCGCTGAATCCTTGCGAGAGGCAAGTGCCTCGCACGGGCTTCCGTCTTGGGAAGGTGTCGCCACTGCTTAAAGCGGGAGAAGAGTAGTAGGCAAAAAATGGGCCCACTAACATTTCAACCAAAAATGCTTGAGGAAGAAAAGACCATACCTAGTGAGATTATGACGATAGGGTTGCGTGCTGTTTTACGTGAAGACGAGACGAGCGATTCCCGATGGATTCCCTCGTCACCGTCTTATGTGACTCTTAGTATGCTGAATTTAGTAGTTGCCGCTTTATTTATGCGGGACTTCTGCTTTGCTTAATTAGCGTTTAGTTTTTCGAAACAAGACCTATTTTTAAGCTGCAAATGGCTGGTATCTACCTAGCTATTAGACAATTGTTCTATCGTTATGGAGGGGGTGAGAGAGACGAATAACCACCGTAAATGTCCTTCC
The DNA here is from genome assembly GCA_034401795.1 of Chaetoderma sp. LZ-2023a. Classification (NCBI taxonomy): domain Eukaryota; kingdom Metazoa; phylum Mollusca; class Caudofoveata; order Chaetodermatida; family Chaetodermatidae; genus Chaetoderma; species Chaetoderma sp. LZ-2023a. Next base: position 35,744,934 of record CM067369.1, read on the forward strand.
TGTAACGGCGTGGCAGATCTAAATATCATGCCCAGACATTCTTATGGAATTCGGTGGGGATACGTATCTCGCCCGTCACCGGGTCCTATGGAACTAACCGTTTAACCTGTCGTTAGGTTTATATACAAGTTGCCCAGTTTTGCACTGCGGTGCGGGAGGATTGTTCAGTGAAATAAAATAATAATTAAGATATGTTTTCGCAGTGCTTTCCTACATTGGCAAAAGTGCTAGCTACTAAGTATCCAAAGATACAAGGGAAATGTATGTGACACCACACCCTGGCCATCACTACTCGGAAACCCCAATAGTTTCCCAGAGTCGGATCAGCCCAATGTGCGGATAGGGACATCCAAACATTTTAAGAAGCCACAAGGCTGAGTGGAGCATGAAGAGGGACAACATCTTAGAGTTATGAGTCTTACCGGAGTGTGGGGCTAGATTATCGCACTGCCGGAAGAGAAGAATATACTACAGATTTCTAAGCGAAGAAAGTGTCTCTAATCATATTAAACCTATCCTATCGAGCTGAATAGAAATGGTTTAGTCGGTAGCATGCTGGGCTAAACAGAGTTATAGCACGGACAGCGACCTCAGTGAAAAATTGTTCGTCGCGGGAAAAAGTGCTGCATATATAAGTGTTGCTGTATAGTGTTTCCTACTGCACTGCAGTCCTATATATTTTCTACAACTAAACAAAACATATGAACTGATGGCCACTGCCCATATATATACATAATCTAACCAGAACAATTAATACGGTATCAAATGATCAGAATTATATATCTTAGTACAGGTTAACGAACCTATTATGGTGCGGTTAGTAAAACACCTTACAGAAAATGAGAATAACTATAAACATATACAGAAATTATAACCAGCGGTCCTAAGACCGTTACGGTACCTTTTAGTCATCGGGACCGTTCTTACGGATACAATATAATTAGAGAAGTAATTAAAATATGAAGTATAGTTATTTGAATACTCGGTAGTCATTCTTAAGTTAGGCTACCGTGTTACTGAAATTGATACGTCATTCCGTAGTTGACGTGCGTTGATACATTCCCAGGAAGCTGGAAAGGTCCCGCAGGTTGGTTCCCGCAAGCTGTTATCCGCAAACAAGATTCCCGCAAGAACACTCATGGCGGGAGGGGTACATCGCTCAGCATTGTAAGCCTAATAGGATTATTAACGAGCAGTCAGCAAAAGATACGATACTATGGTGAAGAAAATTCCTGTACACCGATGGCACGGATGGAAGTCGTCAACAACCCGATCACAAGCTGGGGTTGTTGGATTCAAACGAAGATACAAAACAAAGCGTAACGGTGCCGGGTACGTCAGCCAGCTCTGGAGATGCTCCGGGCAGAGTTTACTTGCTGCGGTCGAAAGTTAGAAGAACCTACACAATATTAGTGCGGTGACAGTTGAAATACCACTTTTAGGCGTGGCCGGAAGATCTGGCGAGTCATCCATCAAAGAACATCCTGCCTCTACATCTGTAGACTCACCTATTCAGGCCGTAAAGGCCTCACCGCAAATTTGTGTTCCGAAGTAGATATTGATATTCGTGAACAGTAATCAGAAAGTTCCAAATTGCTCCCGTAAGTAGGGAGTTTACAAAATTGTTCTTACTGCGGTGGGTTGGCTACTGCTAGCTACGGGAGAGAAACTGACAGAAAGTGAATTTATATGCGTAATATCTGTCGATCGCAGCTAGTACAGGTCCAACCTGTTCGGCCCCTGGCCGAGGATGCTCTCGATCTCTGGATCAGGTCTCCTTTTATACTCCTTGTGACGTCACAGGCGCAGGTTCCAACCAATCATCGTTCGAGCGACAGCCAATCAACGCGTAGCCAATAATAGCGCAGTTGAATGTTCTAGAACATTCTGGAAGTTCTGCGCTCACGTGGTTATGACGTCACGGCAATATTTCGAAGATAATCAAGAAGGGCTTTCCGTCGATAACTCAGCCATTTCTTAACCGATTGTGAAATGGTTTACAGATTTGAAAAGCCCGTCGAATTCTGGTCTTGATTAATGCCAGATTTAACGGGAATATGTAATCAAAAAGGATTACAGGGTACGATCTCGGTACACTAAAAGTATCATCCCATCTTGTTCATAAATTACGTGCTCCGTCAAAAATAGCATCTAAGCGCGCGCATGCGCATTATGTGCTTTAACGAACTTAGTCGGTTTCGCAACGCATTCTCTCTCATAGGCCCATATACGCTTATCGCTCTACCCAGGGTGGGGGGGGGTGTTCAGGGAACGAATCCAGGACGGGCGGCGCGTACCCAGCTTAGCTGGTACGGCCGGTACCCGACCGGTCGATCCGAACTACACCACACATCCATGTACCTCAATCAATCAATTTATTACACCCAGATCACTGCACAGTGATAAATGGGGAGGTTTGGTTACAATCTTTCCATTTGGAGTGTGCTTTTATATTACATTTTTTTAAATTATTATTTTTATTATTTTTATTTTTTTCCCCATCAGTTTCTTCGTTAATTTCATTATCAGTATCATCACAATTGTTTCGAGTAAGATCGGCCTCTATATTCCTAGGATATCAATTATAAGGCAACTTTTCACGCAAGCTGTTGGACCAATTAGACCGGACGCTGCTTCCAAAAGCTTTCAGCCGAATTAGAACCAAAATATTCAACATGAGATATATTAAGACGTAAAGAATTTTGGTGTTTTTGTTATTCGGGTTGAGGGTTACGGGTTAAGGGATGTTCATAAAGACATTCTATGAGCAAATATTTTGCTTTTCTGGACCAGGTTTGGTCATTAAAAGTGCATATTCACAGCAGAATGGTTCAAAACAAAACGGCTAAAATCACATGCATTCAGAGGCCCAAACCGCGCGTCCAGATGCAATGAAACGAAACAAATCCCAGCATATGATGATTTCATTACGTATGAATTAATATAATTTTTTAAGTTGTCAAATTGGATTAGAGGCACGAGTCTCTAACTCATATTCACAACTAAACCTACTAAATGTATTTATATGGTATGAACTCATCACACGTAAGACCTATCCCGCCCACCGCATCGAGGCACGCAATCTAAGCTTCTAAAATGTATATAACCTCAACAATTTCGCTTCCAAGCATTCTGATGCGAACATGCACCTTTAAAGGGATAATTCCAACGTCACCGATTTTGGTTTTAACACAATTATTATTATTATTATTATTATTATTATTATTATTATTATTATTATTATTATTATTATTATTATTATTATTATAACCTTCAGTATAATTAACATTGTTATCACTGTTTTAGTTTCTGCTATTAAATCTGTCGTCATTGCGGTCTTTTACTTGAAATTGAGAAGTTATGACGCGGACAAAGCCACACAGCTTAGCTAAAAGTTTTGAATCTTTACTTGTGAATAATTTTTCGAATTTTAAGTAATTTGGTCGGCTGCAATAATATTTGGGGAGGAGTTCCAGTCTTTCTTTCTGGAAATGTGGACAGACTAAGATAAAGTGGAATTCACGCCTATATCATTTTTATCACATAACTGACATATCCGTTCTTCCCTGGTTAGCCCCTCCCATCGACCCTTTTCAATGGGTAGGCGATGATTACTAGTTCTGATTTGGTAAATGTAATCCGATTTCTGTCAGCAAGTTGTTGTATGTATGCTTCAATTTCAAAACTAGACTTAAATGCGCTATAATTTTTCCCTTTCCATGAGTGCCCTAATTGTCCCGTTCAGTTTTGTACAAATTGGTCCTGAAGGGTTTGCTTTATTTGGCTTTTAAACACATCTATGCGTTCTATTGATTGTATATTCCATATATATCCCATCCCACATTCTTATAGTATTCCTTTAATGTGATTAAACCATTTGTATTGTGTGTTATGAAGAAGATAGTCATTTAATATATATTTATAAATTTGACCTGATGTTTTCAGTCTGCGTCTCTACCAGATCTACCATTTAATATAAGAATGTTATTCGGTTTGCACAACTCTAGTAGTCTTTTGCCATAGTTGTCTGCTTTATGGGTATCTTGAGAGGCTAGTTTTCGTATATTTATGTAGCTATTTGGTGGCTTTTCTATCCAGGGTGTCTAGGAAGTGGAATAGTTGGTAATCTTCAATTATGCTTTCTGTAAGCTGCTCTGTTTTGCTATTGAAATCGCCCATTAGCAAGAGATGGTTTGTTCTGGTAGAAAAATCGATAATATCTCATCGAATGCGTCTATGCGAGAATACCTAGAGTTTATTGGGATGATGGTGGGTGGGGTGGTAGTGGGGGTGGGAAGGAGGTGGGGGGGTGTGTTGGGGGGGGGGGGTGTTGGGGGGGGGGGGCGATGTGATGTAGATGCACCCGCAAATCAGTTAATTGTCGAGACAGGTTAGTTCTTTAGCTACAGATACCCACAATACGTATTCACTATCAGTTTTTATTTCTTGAATGTAATTTGCCACATTATTTGCGATTATAGCAATCCCACCCGACTTTTTATCCATTAGTACCGACATGTGGCGGTGGGTACATAGCGTGTGGGCGTGTGCATGCGTGCGCGTGTTCGTGCGTGTGTGCGTGCGCGCTACACATTTGTAAACTTTTACAGACTGGTGGATGGATGGTTGAACAAACAATAATCTCTTTCCATCTTTAAAAGTACGCTTGAACACCTACCCCTTGAAGGTCATAAATTGTTAGTGTGATTAGACTTTGTACAATTTGCTTTTTCACTACTGATGATTGAATTAGCGTCCAGTCACGAATACTTAGTGTAAGAATATCTAGGACATCTATAGAATAAGACAACTTACTTAGCTCATTGACCTAAAGATCAAAGCTAAATCTCAACAAAGGTCAGCTTTTCATCTCTTTAAATGAGAATCGTGACTGTCATTCTCTATCCTTACTACTTAACCCGTGTACTACTCACGGCACATATAACGCATTATAGAAGCATCCTGAAAGAAGTATTGATCAAAGAGGACACGCGCCCAGCCAGAGGCACGAGGCGCATAGGCCACTGCGGTTGGCCTCCGGGCACCCGCAACCAGCCTCCAGCAACCCGAGAGGGATATTGTGATTCACAGGTGTCAGCAGACACCGTGGTTTCAATTCACCTTTCCATAGTACCCACCCATGATATGACGCCATAATCAACTACGTGATGTGTCGAATGACATCATAATGAATGACGTCGATAAGTACGACACGAACGCATATTTGAAGCCGGGCTATGCGTTGCTGTACAAATTGTATGTCTTTACTATTTAATAAATATTCTGTTGAATATATTGAAACTAATTTGACTGGGTGCTGTTGCTGCCAAAATATTCAACAGCTTCCCTGTATAGTTTTCAAGAAATTGATAGCTAGGGCATTCGGGGATCAATCAATCCCAACACGGTAAGGTGTGGGTGGAGCTTAGCTAGTGATGGGCGGGGCATAGCTAAAAATGGAAAGGTCCATTGGCAATGGTTATGCTCGAGAGGACGTCTATCCATCCTAAGCAGTCAACTAAGCAGCTAGAGATGACGACATACGTGACAGCATCAGTGTGGCCATGGGTTAACATAGTAACACTGTCTGGAACTATCGATCGCTTGATCGCCGATGCGCTTATGTTATGTTCATGTATACATCTTATTAAAACATGTATTCTTTCAGTTTTGATGCACGGGATGGATGTCTTAATGGAGGATTCCAGTTTATGCATCAATCATATGACGTCATAATCAACTACGTTACGTGTAGGATGACGTCATGATCAATTACGTCATGAATGACTTAGATAAGTTCGTCACGAACACTTAATTGATGACGGACTAAACGCTGTTGTACGAGTTGTATGTCTATTTAATCAACATTCTGTTGAATATTTTGAAACTAATTTGACTGGGCGCTGTTGCTGTTATAGTCACCCAGTCAAATGAGTTTTAAAATTTTCAACAGATTACCGGGATAGCTTTCTGGAAATTGATAGTCAGGGAGTTCAGGGACCAATCGACCACAACACGGGCAAAGTGTGGCTGGAGCTTAGCTAAAGATGGGCGAGCCATGGCTAAAACTGAATTCCTCCGTTCCAAATGAAACAGAAGGTCATATAATGGAAATGATCTATTACCTATTGAGCCACGCATATGCATACAGAAGCTCGCACTATTTAGAAACGTTATCACAGATCAGAAGAGCATCGTATTCGCCGTCATCCTGTAATTTGCTATGGAATTTGGTTCATTGAGGACCCCTCAACCCTCGATCCTCATTCTCACAGAAAGTCCGCCTTATAAGGAAATCTGGAAGCGTGACATCAAGCGAAGCATAGGTAGGCAATGGGCTTCGGAGACCATACCACAGACACGCCTGTATCCATCACTACAGAATATGGCCGGTCAGCCGCCATCCCATGCTCGTCCCCACTCTTGAGGACCAAGTTGTCGGTCATCGCGCGAGCTATAAACTCATCCTTCCGAATCTCTCGCGGGGCCCCAGGAGGAAACGCCAGGCAAGTAGAGGCCCTGACTTGTCTCTGCGGCGAGCGCCGTCCCGGCCTTGGTCTCCACCCGAGGGTCCCTCAGGTCTCTCAGCAGGTCTCGGGGCTTGCGACGACCCTCCCATAGCATGGGTGAGGGGCTCCCCCACAAACGATTCTCGGAGGTGCGTGAGTCCAGCCGGGCATCCACAGCACGGCTGATTGCCTGTGTGTGTGTGTGTGTGTGTGTGTGTGTGTGTGTGTGTGTGTGTGTGTGTGTGTGAGTGTGTGAGTGTGTGAGTGAGTGAATGAGTGGGTGAGTGCGTGCGTGCGTGCGTGCGTGCGTGCGTGCGTGCGTGCGTGAGTGAGTGAGTGAGTGAGTGCGTGCTTGCGTGCGTGTCTGTGGTGCTTAGCGGCCTTCACGGCTCCCTATGTGTTCCTTTTGGTCAGTCAGTCCTTAATCTGAGCAGAGTAGGATGGCGTGTATGTATACGTTCATTCTAGCAGTGGCGGGAAAAATGACAGGAGCGGTCGAAAAAACAGAAGAAGTAGTGGTGGTGCTGGCAATGGAGGAAGTTACGGGTACGGCAGAAGGGTTTCTGGGAGTGGCGCTGTCTGTAGCAGTAGCTCTAATAGCAATAGAAATGGCAGTTGCAGCGACGCTGGGAGTGTCTGTGTGGTGGCGGTGTCAGTGGCACGTGCCGCAATCAGGGATGCGAATCTCCCAGAGCACATAGTCGAAAAGGCTTCCCCAGACCAAAGATGTGGGTCCTTCTAGGGAGAGGGATCCGTTCGGGTTAATCCTGTGGGGAGCAGGAGGTAAATGTGGGTGTAGTGCATGCAACCCAGGAGGAAAGAAGGGCAGCAGGTGGTTGTTGATTTTTCCCACCTGCGTTCGAACCGAGCTCTATTTTATGCATCTCTCTCTCGGGCACTAGTGTCTTGAGGGAAGGGAGAGGGAGGCGAGAGATAAGGTGGGTCCTTAATCGATCTGACGTCACCTGTGGGTGAATTCTGCGCGAGGCCTTGTTTTTACTTTCTTTTTCAAGTACATGCAGGCTTAAGACCTTGGTCAGCTGCCAAAAGGACGGAATCGGTTAGTTTATGTGATAACCTCTCACTAAGTGGCGGAGCAGTCTCTTGTGAATACTTTTATGTGAGGGTCACAAGACCCGTAGTGTGGTCGAAAGGATGGCGGAGGTTAGTCAGATCCTTAGACGAGGAGAATCCTCGGAGAACGGCCTTATGTGACACGAGGCAGTCTCATGACGTCGAAGTTGTTCACAGCGGAACAGATGTGCGAGCGGCTCCCAGTTCAGCATCATGTGGGTGAAAGGTGAGGTGGGAGGCGGGACGAACCAAAATCTCAGCTTTCCTAAGCCTAACAAACTTTCCTTACTTGAAAGTGGCGTGGATCGGAGGGACCAAGAGCACACACCGAGTGTGACTGCTTCGACGGAAGCTAACTGGGACGATGGTAGAATTCCGTCGCCAACAATATGCTATGTGAGGGCAGTCCAAGTGAGGTGCGTGGATCTACTGAATGGAAGAAAAGAAGCAGCCTTTTTGGCAGGGGGAAAAATCGTGCCTCAGCACGAAGGGCATCACCTGCTTCACGGAAGATGTCCTACTTCGCTAGGTTCCTTTTTCTTTCGAGGAAAGGAGTGACACCATTATGGCACTAATTAATTTAGCTTCACGCTGAATGGAGTGCTACAGCGCAGTCCACAATAAACAGCTAAGACTGATGGTCCTTTTCTTTTTAGAACATTCCCGGTCAAAAGCGAAGAAGAGGGAACTGCCGCTTAACAGCTGAGAATAAAGAAAAAGGCGCTAAATCTAACTTCTGTAGAGAAAAAGCAAATTAGATTAGTGCGTACATTTAACATATAGAAAAACATGCACAAGTCAGTTCATATTAAGCACAGTAGGAAGTTCAGCAGTCACTGTCCACAGTCCCGTCGAATGCGGGGTCTAGGTTTTGCTATTGTCAGCGTTGTCGGCTTTCAACCAGTCTCAGTAGTTATATTCCCGAGGCACAATGCCATGTGATGACTTAATCCTTGGCTGCCAAAGATCACAATAAGCCGAGCGAGTGGTAGTCCTGATAAGCGTCGAAAGTTCAGTACTTCTTCACATGAAGTGCGGTCATAGAGGCGACGCGGCGGGGAGAGGATAGTCACTTTCGAATCGGGTGACACAAAACAGTATAGAGGACGGTACGGTAGATTTCGGAACCATCAGTCACATAAATAATTTCCATTGTCACAGATAACCCTAACGGTCTGAGGCGAGTACCGATCGGGGGTTCCTCCCAAAGTTCTTGAGCAGCCGATGAAGGGTGGCAGAGCCGATCACGGGCGAAGTTCAGACATGGCCGATGTAGAAGGTCTTGTCGGTATACAGGAGTCAGGAGACGAGGCAAGATTTTCAGATCAGCTGGGTCTTCTGAAGCAGCCGAAATCACTGCGAAGATGTCTGGAGGTGGAAGAATGGTAGTGCTGGCTATGAGTCCATAGTTTAAATTAGACCGCTTTCTTTTGGCGGTCATTACACAGATTTAGGCTGTCACATAGCATATGTGAGTGCTTGGCCCGCTCCTCTCCCCTGTCATTTCTGAGTTGGGGAGTGGAGGGACCGATTGACGAGGTGGTTCAAGGCCAACCTCTACGCGGCTTGTTTTATGGTGGAGAACGATCAGCCTTTATACTCTCTGCTCTGCATCTCATTATGTCCCCGACAAATGGGAAGCTTTCCTTAGTGAACAACAGCCAATCTGGAGTCATTCTTATACTCGCGCCAACCTCCATAGGGTTTAGCATGAGTCGGCGAGTTTAATGGCACGTTATGTTTCAAGTTGTTTTCTCCCAAGGAATGTCTGACGATTCCTTGTTTAAGCGTTGCTCCTTTTCTTTTTTAACCCATCATTATCATAGTGAGGAAGCGGAAATCTCAGGCTTTCCAAAGGTACCAAATATTCTCGGAGACCTATGGTCATCACGCTTGGAATAAGTCGTGCACAGATCATATGTTCAAGCTAAAAGTGTCCTACCGGTCAGAAACCACATTGGAAATAGATCCCTGTCTATTACGGTGGTACTCCCAATGGCCCTGCGCATTCGCCGAGGGAGGAAATCGTGACATTTTCGCCATCGTGCGTGCTTTAGGTACAGGTGTACAGGCGTACCCAGAACGGTCAAAATGTGGTCTGAAGAGCGGATTACCGGTTCGGGGTTGGCTATTACTTCCCCTTTCCCGATCACAAGAACCTACATCCATATTAACGTCGTCTAACATCTACTCACCCAGCGGTTGGATAAGTAATTACGACCTTACGTGATATATGTACGCTCTCAATACGGATGTTGTTGTTAGCTGATTGCTTTATCCTACAATCAAATGGGTAGAAATTCAACCAGTTTAATATTGACTCAACATGTACTATGTGTGGAGATGGACAGGATGATCGTCAGTTAGATGTATTAGATCTAAGTACTTTGCTATGATACAGTCTGAACTATGCATTAATCATTCCTACTTAATCCTACTATCAATATGAGATTAGCAATGAAACAATTCTCAGGGGATACTGCTACAGAATAGGCCATCAAAAAACCACAAATGTCAAGGAAAGATAGTTGATTCGCGTACAGACTGGTACTTAGTGTATATAATTACATATAAATGTATAATGCAACTGCTAACTCCGTTTGGAGTTGCTCTTGTGTAGAGGAGGGATTTCTGGTGCACGCACGCACTTACGGCTCTCACGTGCGCACCTAGGCACGTACGTACGTACCTATACACGTACGCACGAATGCCGCTCGTCCACACGTGCGTGCGAACGTCTGTGCGTACGCAAGCGTGCGTGTGCGTCCGTGCCCGCGTTCGTGATTGTGTGCGGGGGGGGGGGGGGGCGTATGCGCGCGCGCATGTATACCGCTTCTAGATACATTAAAGACATTACATAGCTCATATAAACTGATGTTACATCAATCGCTGTCTCATTCAACAAGCAAAATATAAATAAATGCCATACTCGTCGTCGGTGCATTTCATAACGCGTGTATATTGCCATTAACGTATATATTTTCTTTTGACAGTTTGGCATGCCATCCCCTGCGGTGAGCGGATTATACAACAGAGAGGCGCTATATCAGTGTCCGGATAACTGCCGGCAGGTTGGTTATTAAAGCTGACTTGTCGTTATAGATATAAGAGCTATGGTATTTATTTATATTTTGCTCGTTGAATACCTATTTGCACACCAGGAGAAGACTATTTTTGAAGACACCACTGGAGTGACAGACTTCAAAAACAGTGTTCTCTGGTCTGCAAATGGACATTCAACAAGCAAAACCTTTTTATTTCTCTGAAGAAATTTTGCCATTAAATGGTTAATTAGCGTCAGATAAACTGTTGCTACTTTCTGATCACCTACCATCGCCTAGTATAATCTATTCACCTAAGCATGAAGTAGCACCCATTATGATTTAACCCTTTTGCACTCATTTGAGCCAAAAACGGCTTTTTATGAGCAAATTAAAATTTTTCTTGAACAAATTTGAAGGTTAATAGATTAACAACCTACACCTCTATGCATGGCAAGCCGGAAGGTTTTATCGGTCATCATTTTACAAATATTCAACAACATCAAGAGAGATAATGTGACTAAGAAAGGCACGTGATCGAGTACAGGTGATCAGCAGCAGGGGCGATCCATGATTTTTGGCCGGAGGGAGTTCACTAAACCAGGACTCGCGAACATCGGGACCATCGATAGGCAAACTACCAGGGCAATCTCAAAATAGAGGCGTGGCTTCTTCGAGAACACACCTCTAATGTAATGACCGGCCATCTTGTTGCGTCATTACAACAGCTACACTGGTACACAGACCAGACAGATCTGGACCCAGTCTATCTCCGTAGCGGATTGTAAAAGGAACACTATGGATCGTGTAGATTTTGGTACCATCTTTACCTCTATATCAGTAGCTTGATACATACATTAAAATCGACTGGATCCATCTAGTGGTTCGTGTGATATCAGCATCCACGCAACGTCCGCAAATTCTTGACCTGATTTTGTGCGCGACAGATTTGAACAGATTTGAATTTTACGACGAGTTCAGAGGGACTATTTTTCTGTTAACTTTTTGTCATACAGACTACTATAGACTTTATGTCATCTCGTTTTACTTGAATTAATATTGTCTGGTATGACGAGAGTAGCGCTCGTGTCCTTTTAAGTTTCAATTCTTTCTACCACCATATTCTGGTGGAAACCACTACGCCAATGGCTACTGAATGCATACAAGATATTTTTCTCGATCTCGTATCGAAGACGATCTCGCGAGATACGAATGCCCACCGGGGAGGAGTGGCCCGTGGATCCTCTTCCGAGAAATTGAGAAATATAGGTGCTCTCAAATGGCCTCTTGTTGATTTCCAGAGGTAAATATGGACCCCCAGTTGGCTGTTAAATTATTAAAAATTTTAGCCATTGACTTATAGTCTTAAATTTGGTTGAGGTGAGGGTGCAGCTTTCCCTACTGATGGACCACTCTAAGAATGGGTCTAATTATCTATAGCATTCAAAAACAGAAAGCAATAATTTCCAACAGTCACGGATAAGTATTCTTTAGCCTAACTGCGCTCAACTGTGTTGGCCCCTTTTGCCGGATGCCATTGCTGAATAATCAAGTGCACATGGCAGCAATATAGCCGTAGGTTATTTCTTCCATGTACAGTTATGCCTTCCAGCAAAGGGCAGCAACAGCCTAAAGTATGAGCAGCAGCTTTCAGATCAAGTAGTGACACAATACATGAGATATGAATGAGATCGAAGTAGTGTGAGCGGGGACACAGGTCATTTAAGTTATTTTCATAAAATATTTTCAGAATCTGGAAAATCAATGTACTGATTCTGCTTTGTCTACACTTCTTTCTGAAGGCACGGAAGCCGAGACGATGTTATAAAGCATAGAAAAAGTGTGAGGCAAGGTTAACACCATCTTTATGTTGTGAACATCGTTATATCTTAATATTTCAAGGAGAGTTTCTAGATACGAATTGTTTTCCGCAGAATTTCCCTCATATTTCTAAGCCAATCGGAATACTTCTCACTAAGAATCATCACGAGTTCACGGTTCAGTCTTGTTTATTGCACGAGACGTTTATTTATATGCAACTTATCAATAGGATGCCATGCCCATAGCAACAACGTAATGGAAATATACATCCGGAATGGCAGTCCATAGGATTTGAATGCATTATTAATTTCTTATAGAATTGAAGTTATTTTTCTAATCAAGTAACCAATACCATTACTGCAGCCAATAGGTATGAGTTGAAACTAGAACTTGTGTCATGTAATCGAAAAATAGGCCTGTACATATCTTCAGTCAATATAATGCTTGCTTTATTCCTATGTTATTGAATAATTGATGGCTAGTGGGGTATACATCGATTCTTTTGTTATCTCTCCTTTACGAAGTGAGGCTAGGTATTGGGAGAGGATGGGAAATGGCGGCACCTCTTATGACAGTGGCAGCGACGCAGTGGTGTGGTGCCTACTACTACTACTACTACTACTACTACTACTACTACTACTACTACTACTACTACTACTACTACTACTACTACTAGTACTAGTACTAGTACTAGTACTACTACTACTACTACTACTACTACTACTACTACTACTACTACTACTACTACTACTACTACTACTACTACTACTACTACTACTACTACTACTACTACTACTACTACTACTACTACTACTACTACTACTACTACTACTACTACTACTACTACTACTACTACTACTACTACTACTACTACTACTGGTACTACTACTACTGCTGCTGCTGCTGCTGCTGCTGCTACTACTACTACTACTTCTACTACTACTACTACTACTACTGCTGCTGCTGCTGCTACTACTACTACTACTTCTACTACTACTACTACTACTGCTGCTGCTGCTGCTGCTGCTGCTGCTGTTGCTGCTGCTACTACTACTACTACTACTACTACTACTACTACTACTACTACTACCACTACTCCTACTACCGCCGCTGCCGAAGTAGTAGCCACCGCGGCTGCCACCACTGCGTCCCTGCCACCGTCATCAGAGGTTCCGCCATTTTTCCATGTACGAGGATTTAATAATGTAATTGTATTTAGTGTTGATCGATTATGCATAAATATAAATTTTCTCATAGTTGAGAGCACATTTGCGGACTTTTTCAAAATGCATCTATGTGTTTCTTCCAGCTACACTGCTGATAGAGTAACACCCAGTTGCTTGTGCGTCGTTTATTATTCCAGATGTGTATTATCAAATACCAAAGCCGGTTTATTGCTGATGTTAGGATGTGTGTTGAATAACAGACATACTGTTTTGTCTGGGTTAAATTTAACTAACCACCTGCCAACCCATTCAGCCAGTTTAATCATATCTCGATTTAAGGAGTCCTCCACAATTTCAACCATATTAGTTGTGCTACATAGCGTTGTGTCATCCGCACACCAAAAGAGGGCCCAATTCGAAGGCTTGAGGTAATCCGCATTTACTATTTTTGATAGATTATGTTTGATTTATTGTTATATATTGTTTCCTGTCATATAGGCAACCTTCAATCCATAATAAAAGATTCCCTCCTATGCCATATCGGTTTAACTTTAACAAAGGCCCTCTATGCCACACCATGTCGAAAGCCTTTGAAACGTCGCAAGATATGGAACATGTTTGTTTGCAGCTCGTTCAGACCTAAAATGTTAATTTCAATTAATTAATAAACAACCAAGCATCCCGGTCGAAAGCCAGCTTGATATTTGTATAAAGTATTACGCTCGTTAGAAAAGTATACAACTTCTTTAATACTAGTCGTTCCATTAATTTTCCAACACAACCTAATAGAGACACGGGTCTACAATTTGATGGATTGCTTCGTCGCACTTTCTGAACAAGGGTGTCACGTGCGTGGTTTTCCATTGAGCTAGAAAGCGACCACAACGTAGCGATTTATTAAATAGAATGCAGGGCGGATCAGCTATTCCCTTGGGGGCATGCATTTAGCAGTTTATGGTTAATCTTGTCTAGTCAGTATGCCTGATTGCTAGCTAGTAGTGAGATGTGTTCTTCTATTTCTCCTGCTGTGGTCTCGATATGGCTTAGTCTTCCTTCGCATCTAAGCGTAAAAGGTGGTAATTGAACGTTTTCATCGTTTAGTTTGGCAACATTAACACAATAACGATTTATTCAGTTTGTTTGTTCCTGCTCAGTAACTGCGACATCCTCCATATCCCATTGAGCATTCTTGTACATCAGCAGTGTGGTTTTTCAGCTGGTGTTACCTTTAACTAACGATTTAATAATCTTTCAGTATTTCCTACAGTTCTGTAAGGACAGGTCGCTTAGCTCACCGTCTAACAATGTTGTTAACCGTATCTCTCTGTTTCCTGAATTTGTCCCAATCCGTTTCTTTCATTGCTCGCCTGGATGTTTTCGCAATATATCACGTGATTTTCTTTCTTTCTTCAGTGCAGCATCATACCAGATGTTGGCGGTCCGTTGTATTCTCACAGTTCGTACTGAGATACATGACTTGGCGATCCTAATGATATTACAATGAAAAGCTTCGCAAACGTAGTCTACATCTACTGATTGGTTGAGCAGGTTATTCCAGTCTTTAGTAGACATGTCCTCCTTTATTTTACTATATTGGTTGTATTGTACAACCATACTTCGCAGGTGTATATTAGTTCTATGCGGTGTTCTTGTTTTATTGTGGTGTATGTTCCGTCATGATCTGTTCCGTAATCGTTTAGTCCAACTAAATCATTAATAATTATGGTTCAATTAGCGGCCTGCTATGATAATTGGTGATAAAGTATCCATGGCCTTGTCTAGAGAGTCGGTAAAATCATCCAATATTGAGATGGCGGATCTTGGTGGCCTTTAAAATACACATAATTAAAATATTTGCAGTTTGAATTTAATTTGTAGCCATATTAACTCACACTTGTCGTGCTCTAGTTTAAACCTTCGTTTATAGTTTAAAGACAGCGAGACACACATAGCCACGGTACCCCTGTTCTATTTGTATCTGGTGTATAAAATCGTGCATAAGCAGGGCTTCGTTATTGCAAGAGTAGTCTAGATGTGTTTCAGCAAAGCACACTACGTCATAGTCCTCTACAATATTCGTAACATCCGTAATTTTATTCCTTAGCCTGCGAGTATTTAAATGAATTATTGATAATAGTCCATCCTCCATACCAGAGTTTCAGGTGGTAGACGGACCGGGGTTGTGATGAATGGCATTGCAATGTAAAATCGTGTTTGTCTTTATATATTTATTGCTGTTATGTTTTGAAGCAAGGGAGGAGAGGGAGTTTGGTTTTAGTTTTTCGTACTTCCTTACTGTCACTTGCTCTATTGCTTTTACTAACATACCCTTGCCTCACCTGATCTTGTCCAAATTAATGTTCGGTGTTGTTCCATTTGCATAGATTACAGGAGATAGTATAATTAACCCCCTTGCGTCAACAGAGCCTCAAAGCGTTCAAAATGCTACCTATATCAATTAACCCTTTAAAACTCTAGATATCTCAAAGAAAATTGCAATACTTAATCAGTAAATGCCCATTTAGAGAGGACAATGTGTGTAAATTTGCCACATAAATTTACAAAAATAACTCTGTTGCCACACGAGAGAGAGAGAGAGAGAGAGAGAGAGAGAGAGAGAGAGAGAGAGAGAGAGAGAGAGAAAGAGAGAGAAGGGGGAGGGAGAGAGGGAGAGAGGGAGAGAGAGAGAGAGAGAGAGAGAGAGAGATTTTTTTTCAAATGGCAACAAGCGGCGGGGTTATCCGATTTAAATACGACTTTACAGATCCGTTCTACACGAGGCTTAGAGCTAGACTGCGTTAAAAGGACATTGATTTTCAAAATTCTCCCATATTTTTGGGCGTTTGAACTTTGATCATTTTATTGCTCATTTTCACCCCGGTTAGGTTTTTTCAAATGACAACTAAAAGGGTTTATCTGATTTGATTAAAACTTCACATATTCATTCTATGCAATGATTACATCTAGTTTGCATAATAAAGAAATAGATTTTGAAAATGTTAACGTATTTTACTGTGTTTGGTATTATTTTAGGGCTGATTTGCATCCAAGTTATGCTTATTATTCTGTAGTTAAGGTTTTCTCAAATGACAATTTAATTAGCAAAGACTTCTCCAATTTAGATAAAATGTTTGGCTTTTCTCTATACGTTGCTAAAATGTAGGTCGCATCATATTAATGTACTTAGTTTTGAAAATGTTTCGGACTTCGTACTTCGCGTATGTTTGTACCAGTTGCCTTTGAGTCAGACTGTGTGTGCCAGTAGGCATTGCACTGCAGGATACTACCAGATACTACCATGCAGCGAGGCTTTATGGTTCAGTCTTAAACATATGCTTCTCCGAACCTATGCTTCCTGGTTGGATAGTGCCATGAGTCGTTTGCTTCGGCAAGTAAATTGTCAAATTTCAAAATGAGACTGTATCCGGTGGTCCATCATATCCTGTGATGTACGATTAATAATATATATATACATTGCTTTGACATTATCTTTTAAAGAATATTTACTCCGTGTCAGGACCGGTCCTGCGGCAGGCCGGCTTCTGTGGCAACATCAGAAAGCGAGATATTTGGTATTGTCTGATACCTCTTGTTATCCATTTGATTGCCCATAGTCTACGCCAATATCGTTTGAATGCATATTTCTTTTGCTATAGAATTACAATTCCCATCAATAAGGTCGTGTGCCCATGTTCTCAGGCAATGAAATATGTCTCTATCAGTCCTTTGGAAGAGAATCAACGCCAGTTAGTGGGTGTATAAAAGGCGGATTTTCTCCACAAGATGACTACATAGCATATACTACCACACGTAGTTGCTATGTCCACAATGAGTTACTATAGGCGATGCGGAGTTACAAACTGAGCTCGTGTGATGGGGATCGTATTATCTGTGGCTGCGATGACAACATATCGCATTGACTTAGATATATAATCAAGCGCTAGGCGCAGCATGGTGTAACCATGAGGGTATGCGGCATAAGACAGCTGATGCGGCTGACGAGTGGAAGACATAGGCAGCACAGGCCTTCGTTTTTGTCATCTTCAGGTCACAACTCCCCAGCCCCCACTAACCAAACTATGACATAATCTATGCTATTATAGGTGCGGGTGGAAGCGCAATAAATTGCCGTGTCCCTTAGTTAGTTAGTTGGTTGGTCGATAGGTTAGTTAGTTGGTTGGGTGGTTGCCTGCTTAGTTAGTTGTTTGTTTGTTTGTTTGTTTGTTTGGTTGGTTGGTTGGTTGGTTGGTTGGTTGGTTGGTCGGTCGGTTGGTCGGTTGGTTGTTTGGGTGGTTGGTTGGTTGGATAGTTGGTTGGTTGGTTTGGTGGTTGGTTGGTGACATGTTTGGTTGTCTAGTCAATTAGTTAGTTAGTTAGTTAGTTAGTTAGTTAGTTAGTTAGTTAGTTAGTTAGTTAGTTAGTTGGTTAGTTAGTTAGTTAGTTAGTTAGTTAATTAGTTAGTTAGGTGGTTAGTTGGCTGGTTGGTTGATGGTTGGTTGGTTGGTTGGTTTGGTTGGTTGGTTGGTTGTTTGGTTGCTTCGTTCGTTCGTCCGTTGGTTGGGTGGTTGGTTGGTTGGTTGGTTG
The DNA here is from genome assembly GCA_034401795.1 of Chaetoderma sp. LZ-2023a. NCBI lineage: Eukaryota > Metazoa > Mollusca > Caudofoveata > Chaetodermatida > Chaetodermatidae > Chaetoderma > Chaetoderma sp. LZ-2023a. The sequence continues at coordinate 35,763,129 of CM067369.1, forward strand.
GTTGGATGGTTGGTTGGTTGGTGACTTGGATGGTTGGTTGGTTGGTTGGTTGGTTGGTTGGATAGTTAGTCAGTCAGTTAGTTACTTAGTTAGTTAGTTAGTTAGTTGGTTGGTTGGTTGGTTGGTTGGTTGGTTTGGTTGGTTGGTTGGTTGGTTGGTTGGTTGGTTGGTTGGTTGGTTGGTTGGTTGGTTCGTTCGTCCGTTGGTTTGTTGGTTGGTTGGTTGGCTGGTTGGTTAGTTGGTTGGTTGGTTAGTTGGTTGGACAGTTGGGTGGTTGGCTGGTTGGTGACATGGATGTTTGGTCGGTCGGTCGGTCGGTCGGTCGGTCGGTCGGTCGGTCGGTCGGTCGGTCGGTCAGTTTGTCAGTTCAGCAGTCAGATAGAAAAGCTTATTCTGCGCTGTAGTTTCAATAGTTTCAATACGTTTTCGTATACACTAATCAAACTTGGGCAAAAGGTTGTCCATGGAGTCCGATCCTGAGGAGGTGTGATAAATTTGCAGTCAAAAGGTCAAAGGTCAAGGCAAGGGCAACCATATTAAAATACAATTTTTTTTTAACTATGTGCCTGATACAGTTATCATTGGTAACCTTCCTTGCTGAGCTCAAACCTAGCGTAGCATGATTGGTATTTAGAATTAGGGACCCGATACATGCCAACCAAACATAATGGAGCTTTCCAATTTATCCATGCATCATATGACGTCATAAACAACTACGTGACTCATAGGATGACTCCATAATCAATTCCAGCATGGGTGACTCGATTTACTCCGTCTTCAAACGCTTAATATTCCGACACGTTGTACGAATTGTATGCCTTTACTAGTTAATATCTTGACGAATATTTTGAAACCAATTTGACTGGGCGCTGCTGCTGCCATAGGAAGCAACAACACCCAGTCACATTAGTTTCAAAATAATCAACAGCTTACCTGTATAGTTTTCTGGAAATTGATAGTCAGGAAGTTCAGGGATCAATTGATCCCAACACGAGCCAGGTGTGGGTGGAGCTTAGCTAGAGATGGGCGGGGCATAGCTAAAACGGCCCATTAACAACAAGCCCTCTGCAATCTGAGAACAGGTTCGAATTCTCTTTATTTGCTAGAGGCGTTGATAATGGGAGTATGGCTCCTACAAAGTATAGTGGGTGTGTAAAGATATTTTTGTGGTATTACATGGTGATTTTGTTTTCTTATTCCGAATTATTATGCTAGTGTAGAGATTTCTTGTGATATTCACCCCCCCCCCCCCCCAATGTGTTTTGTCTTTAGCTTTCCCTAAATTTATGACTGTGGGGAGCTGATTTGTGATATGCCTATGAATTTATCTATTTGTATTTACCTATTGATATGCCTATGAATTTAGCTTTTTGCCTCACGAAACAGGACTGTGAAATGTGACTGCGTCTCTTCCTAAATTTATGACTCTGGTGGATGTGTTTTTGTTTAGTCAAACGCGCTAAATGATATTTTGCTGTTATGTGACTGCTGAAGTAGTCTCACATATAACTAGATTTTTATTGATGACGCATAGGTGCCTTATATAGGGACTCTAACTTAATCTAAGGGTTGTCATAGATACACGTTCTGTGCCATGTCTGTATTAGAAACACTCCAAATATTGGTAAATATTACGTCACAAATCACTCGACTCTCTCGCCCAATCATAATGCGCGTCTATCAATGTAGGTACGAAGGGGTCGTCATGACCCCTTCCTACAAAATATACATTATCAGATCACGCAGTTCGAGAGACGCCTACCCGGTGAATTTAAAGGAATACCGAGTACTCGTCTCATATCGCGCGGTATTTTACATTGATAGATTATGGCATAGCGATTCCTTAGCAATCACTTTCAGACGCGGTCATTTATTTATTTATGTATTACAATTATTTGCTTTCGAGCGTCCCTTTAATGTTGATCTGTGTGCGCCGCCATTCCATATCCGCAATATGCTTTATGATATAATAACTATACTGTTGTATCTTCTAAAACTAAGTTGGCTAGTAGTTGTTGCTGCATACGGAAACAAGAGCTTCCAGGAAAATTAGTTTCAAAATGTTAAACAGCTTGCATGTGTGTTTGCTTTGTCACCACGCATATGGTGTCTCGGGAACTTCTTGTTAGATTTGGCTAAAAAATCTGTCGCAAGAATGCTTCTGATCGCAAACTAGGATTCCGCAACTATGTTCGTGATCAGGAGAGAAAATCGGGTAAATCCCGAAATTCTAAAAAAAACCAGGAAAATCCAAAATTCTGTTAGAATGTCAGAAAAACTGGAACGAAAACTGAATACTGTTGTTTTTGGTGTATATTTCAGTGCGCAATGTCATGTGAGCAAAGTAATCAAGCGGCATGTCAAGATGCGTGTGTAAGTATAATGAGGCTGCGTGTGTAAGTATAATGAGGCTGCGTGTGTAAGTATAATGAGGCTGCGTGTGTAAGTATAATGAGGCTGCGTGTGTAAGTATAATGAGGCTCTTGTTATTTATTTTGAATTTAACCTCTCTTGTGTCAAGTTAAACTCCTAATTGCCAAACTGACCGAAAGGCATGTGCAGTGCTGGAGAGAAACGTCCATTTATAGGCCAAGGAATACTATTGTTGAAAATTTACCACTGGAATGACTGGCTCGGTTACCGAGCCAGTCATTCCAGTGGTAAATTTTCAAAAATAGTATACCCTTGGCCTACAAATGGGTACTGGCTAGGCTGAATTTTCGATTTTCTTAAGCATTAATTCAATGATCTGGATCTTCAAAACGGCGTCTGTAGTGGCCATGAGGAATGGTCATTTGCAGGACAACAGAAAATAATTAGTTTTGTAAATTTAAGTGCGAAAATTATAATCTTCTTGGAAAGGATCTAGAACGTCAAAGGGTTAATTAATATGAGTAGCACCTCGAGCGCTTTGGGGCGCTGTTGACACACGAGGGGTTAACATTTGACATATAGTTTCAAATGTCAACAAACAAACGGACTATTTTTTTTAAATTGAAGAGTACTTCAATTGGGCGAATGAAGTGGTCCTATAACATTATTGTAATCTGGCTATAACGAACACTGTTCGATTCGTCATAACGTGACTGCCAAATAGTCCCTACAGTTGGCCGTTTAATACACGCACGTACGCACGTGGCGTATGCACACACGTACGTACGCACGCACGACCGTACGTACAGACGCACAAATAAAACAATGATACATGGCCATTGCTAAAATCTTCTTCCGTGTAATAGTTTTTTCATCTAGAGTGATACGCATAATTATCCTGGCTTAGACAGTCTGATACTATCAATTCAATTCAATTCAATTCAATTTATTTACACCCAGACCACAATGTGGCATATGGGGTCCATTAATACATACATTTACTCGGTCAATGGCGATTACATGGAATGTTGGTAATTATTATTATTATTATTATTATTATTATTATTATTATTATTATTATTATTATTATTACATGTATTATTATTATTATTATTATTATTATTATTATTATTATTATTATTATTATTATCATCCTCGTCGTCGTCGTCGTCGTCGTCGTCGTCGTCGTCGTCGTTATTATTATTATTATTATTATTATTATTATTATTATTATTATTATTATTATTATTATTATTATTTCAACATAATATAAGTACCTAGGTAATCAAAACTCCCTCCCGTTAGCCAATCTGAGTAATACAATTAAATAGTAATTTGCATATACCCGTGATGTACATATAGGTGTTATGAAAAGAAAAGTTTGTTTATGGCAAATATGATGAGTGCGACCGGCCGGTCAGTCCAGTAGCGAAGCGCTCACATTCCTCCAGACGAAATTCGAAAGGTATGGAGGAAATTGGAGGTCCCCACTCCCAGAACATATTTAGAATTTGTAGTCATTCCTTTGAGAAGTCCACCACTGCACTTCAAATGTACGTGTATGCCACAAGACTTTGTGAGGACTTAAGTTCCATTTAGCCTTAATTAGCGTGCCTGAAATAAAAACCACATCAATACGCCTTCTTACAACACAACGCGACTCCACGATTCTGAGATATCGTACACCGTCCTAGACCATTGCCCGCTTCTAGCTTCATCCGCTCACACCAACACGACTTGATCCACTAGTTTTGAACATCAAGGCTTCAAAATACTTTTGATGAATCAAGAAAACCATCATTAACTTTCACATTCTGATTAATAATTTCGGACGTGTGTGATTTGATGCTGCTCTCTAATTAGCCAATCAAGGAACTACAATCCGGTTGTGTCAAACGTGTGTTCACATCGGTATGACGGATACCGGCTACAGTCAACTACAACTGAACGCGCGCAGTCGGGCCGATGGGCGTACGACGTGACTCAACTTGATACAACTTGATATAACTTCCCGCCAACACTGACCAGATTATCCGCAATGAACGTTGAGTTGTGTCGGGTCAGGCATCGTCGGATTGGTGTGAATTTAGACGGATGTTGCGAATATCGCCGACCACCAGATGAAAGCAGCTATCAATTCCAGATCTCCGTCAATACCAATATACCACACAGTTGTTACCGAATGTCAGTGAACTCGTGTTGTAAATCCATATGTGAATAGAATTAGCGTCAACGGAAGTTTTTAGCACGTTGCTCTAATTCTTGAACGCGAATATTAGATTAGGACATGTTTATCGTGTCCCAGTAAGTTAGATGCCATTTGTAAGTTTGAGCTGGCAATTGACAGTTTTATGAAACAGATGAAGAATTACGCACCAGGAGAGTTCGACTGGGTAACACAAAATTAAACCGTTGGCATCAAATCAACACTTTCTGCAATATTTGACACGATCCCCCAATTAGATGGTTTGCCACAAGTGTGCTACACCTGTTGCCTCCACGCGGCTCTATCGTCGAGAACATCCAACAAGACTAAACTCTCCAATCTCAAAGCTACGCATGCCAGGAAAGATGTTTGTTTTATTGATGCTGAAAACGGCCCCCCCCCCCCCCATTGATGAACGATTTCCAGTAGCTGCAGAACGGCTCAAAGTCACACACCTCAGGAATGAATCCAAAACAGGGTCCGCACACGAATACATGTCTGATATAAAGGAGACAAAGGAGACAAATAAATGAAGATTCGGGGCGAGGAGAAGTAGAGACAGAACAACATCTTGGGCTGACTCATCTACAGTTCAACCGGCATTTCAAATCGCGGTGTGCCAGGAAACATGACATTCCAGTCATTCCGCATGATATGGATTGGCGACGCTGAAATTCCCATGAATATGAAGATGCACATATACGATGATACATGGCTCTCAATAATTATGTACAATGGACCTTTCTAGTTTATCCATCCATCATATGACGTTATACTCAACTACGTGACGTATAGGATGACGTCATAATCAATGACGTTATGAATTACGTAGATAAGTACGTCACCAACGCATAATTGTTGACGGACTAAGCGTTGGCGTACGAATTGTATGTCTTTACTATTTAATTAAGATGCTGTTGAATATATTGAAACTAATTTAACTGGGCACTGTAACCATAGGCAGCAACAGCACCTAGTCAAATTAGTTTCAAAATATTCTACAGCTTGTATAGTTTTCTAGAAATTGATAGTCAAGGAGTTCAGGGATCGATCGATCCGCACACTAGCGAAGTGCGGATGGGGCTTAGCTAGTGATGGGCGGGGCATAGCTAAGACTGGAACCTCCATTAAGATGGTGAGTGTTTACAAGACCATGGCTAAGATGAGGCTGAATACGGTGAGAATGGTAATAATGGAGCTAATTAAGATGAGGCGATGCGAGATTACGTCATGGCGACCATCCGTTGCCCATCAGTCTGTCGTCTGTCTGTCTATCGTATGTTGTCAACCTTTTCTTTACACGTCTTCTCAAGAACCACTGGACCGATTCGACCACAATTATGAAGCATACTTGTTTGCCAGAGATCCCAGATTGGTTAACTGAAGCTGATTGGTCGTTTTGGTGGTGATGCGAAACTTAAGAAACTTCGTCTAGGGCATTTCCTAAACCAAGTTTGTTTGAGATCATCTGATAGGTGGATATTCCTTGCAGCAATCTTGAATATGTCTGTTTTTGTAAAAGTAACATCTTCTCCAGAACTAATGAATTGTTCTTAAGAACAACCAAATGAATTTCAACGAAATTTATTAGTGCGCCTCATTGTGCCATAAAGATTCAAAATTGGAAAAAGGAAACGGATTCGTGGATTTGTCAGACATTTGGGAAGATGGTTAGTAAGTAAGGCCTATTACAGTTTGTTCAAGAAAGTTGATACGTAATGAGCATGACCAATCAATGTTGTAGCTTTTGGCTGCTATATTAGATTTTTTTATTTGATAGGCAGTGAATGTGAATCCTCAAGTAATGCATTCTCAAGAATCACACGGCTGATTTGAAGCAGAATTCGCAGGAAACATCCTTAGCGCATAGATCCTTCAATGGAAGCTGATTGTTTGATTGTAGAGGGCGACAATCCTGGATTTCTTGCTATTTTTAGATATGCATAATAATAATAATAATAATAATAATAATAATAATAATACAGCATTTGTATAGCGCCATTTATCAATTTTACTAATTTTCAAAGGCGCTTCGGTACATATGTGTTTTTAGTCTTTCTTTAAATTTCTCCCTGGAGCTTATTCTTTTAATATCCAGTGGTAGGGTATTCCAAAGTTTTGGCGAGGCGATGCTGAAAGCTCTGTCTCCACATGACTTCAGATTGGATCGTGGAATGTTTAGCAGGTGTTGATCTGTAGAGCGAAGAGCACTTGAATTTGAACTTGTGCATCAAACTCTTTTTTCCGAAACCGTTTGATTCGAAATTCATTTAGGACCAACTGAACCAGGTGTATGCCACTGAGCCTGATTTGTCAATTTATCTGACGATCATCTTGGATTTCTAAAAATGCCCAGGAAATTGGTCAAAAGACTGCTTCTCACTGACCATTGGGCCGATTTGAACCAAACTTGGCTGGAAGGACAATAGTGTGGTACCATTGAGGAAACTTACAAAGACATTGAGTTGCTCAGTTTTCCCGGCAGCCATGTTTGAAGTTAGCAAAATTGCCAGGAAATAGGTTAAGCATCGTTAAAGGTAAGGACTATTTCAACGAAATTTGTTTGGAAGGACCTTAGTGTCGCAGTGTTCAGAAAACTTATACAGAAAGTTCATTATTATTATTATTATTTTCGGTGACCATTTTTGATTTCCGAAAATGTCCAGGAGATGATTGTAAATAGCATTTCTAAATGCCCCGTCACAATGTGTACTGTTAAAACATACCATTTCTATAGTTCTGATCAGAACTGTTGAAAGTCTAGCGAAAATGTATTGCGGGCTGACATCCGCATACAGAGGCAACTCTGATTATGTCTACCCTTCTTCAAACAAGAAACTGTGCTCGACATCCTCGGACGACGCAATCTGAGTACAACATCAAAGGGGCAAACCTTAGGTGCAGACTGTGAACACTATAACATCGATATTGCATGCATTCAAGCGACTAAAGTAGCTAAAGACTCAGAGCAGCAACTACAGACAGGCCATAAGCTAGTGCTCATGGAGCAAAAACAGGCCACATACTGGGGCTTAGGCTTTGTAATCGGACCAAGGGTATTTGGATCATGCCATTAGTTTTGGATACGTTAGTGATCGCGTTGCATTCATCGACCTGGCTATACCTACGCGAAAACACACCACCACTAAGTGTCGAATTGTCAACGCATATGGCCCAACTACCGAAAAAGCCAAAGAGAATCCAGCAATATTAGATTCCTTCTATCCAGAACTGAGCTCCGCCATTACAATCCCAGCTAGATGGCAACTGTTCATGTGTGGAGATTTCAACTCCAAGTTGGGTAAATTCGGAATTGCGGACAAAAGTTCAGGACTTGGCTTATGCATGGGATCCTATGGAGAGGGCATACGCAACATCAATGGGGATGCACTGGTAGCATTCCTTATTTCCAATAGCCTATTTGTCACAAATACGGCTTTCAAACACCCATGCCATCACCGGACAACATGAACTGGACACATTACTGATCACAAAGCCCCAAAATGTTCTAATGCTACAACAGCTGTCTTCAACCAAATAGACTTCATACTATGCAAGGCAGAAGCAAAACCCTTACTCTGGAACGCTCGTTCGTATGGAGGCACAGACCTCAATTCTGACCATAAGCTAGTCATTACATGCCTTCAGATGAACGATCTCTACTTATTATATAAACACCATATCAGGCAAGAGGGTAGAGTCACCTACAACCTATACCCAAGCTCATCAGCAACACTGACTCAAATGTCTATACCCGGTATGAACCGTGGTGTTTACCACATACATACTAACGCCACATATCTGAATACTTATCTAAAATTATAATTTTACGACACACTTTTTGCCCATGAACGGGTCACGGGGTGGTCTTTGTTTATGGTCGCCAAACTGATTTTTTACCTTGGGAGCCTAAGTAAAAAGGCGTGGTACGAAAATAGATCACAGATCTGTAGTTTGCTGGTATTCATCTCACATATCGGGTCACGGACATAATAAAACATAGAAATCATAAGCACTCAGAACGTTGAATCGATAGAACACCCCCACCCACCCCACCCCACCCCACCCCATCAAACTAAGGACCGTAGATGCTCATACTCGGGTCTCGGAACTTGGGTCTTATTGCTGTCTTAATTAATTGTGATGCTCTTTCGTTATTTCCTGACGGAATGAAATCAAACCTGGCCAAAATTATCCTACTGGCATCTAATATCAGCCTTGTGAAAAGGAAGTTTATATACTTGCCAAATCCTAGAGTTAAGGCCCTTAGAGATTTTCTGAAGTATTGGCACCAATTTTGATAAATGATACTTTAGTTGAGTGTTTCATAATATTTAGAGCATTTGACCTCACATTTGACTGGTCTGTACCTGAGGCAGCCCTACTAACCACATAGAAACTAGGTCAGTCTGACATACTATCTGGAGAATATATGTTAATGGTCACTTTTCCATTGGAATCTATAGTAATATATCCAGCCATCAGATTTTGTTTCATTTTGAAATATTTTCGCAAAATCATGTCAAACTAAAAGAATTACTGTAATCCAGATGATATGAAATTATGACTTCAAATTTTAATATGCTGCATGACACTGAAGACATTCAACTTGTCCGGAAAACATTTATAATCATTGGCTTATGTTCCGTTTCCATCTTAGCTTTAGTTTCAGCAACAACAAAATCGTGATGTTCTATTCTTTGTAAGTTTTGGGACACTAAATTAGTTGGACACATAAGCACATAGTGGCTTTTTCCAGCAATAATACTCCGTGAGATACCAAAAACCAACAGGGGTCCATCGCTGTATGACTCACAGAACGCGTTATTATAATTACGCGTTTTTTCAAATGACGCGTGAATAATTGCGCGTAGTAATGCGTGGTTATATTTACGCATTTCTTGATCGCACATTACAGATATGCGTTGTCAAATGATGTGTAAATTGTTACACATTAATCATACGCATTGTATTGTTAACTGCGATTATTGTCCGTCATGACGTGTGGTCATAACAATGCTCTCTGTTATGTGTATATGGATTAAATCCATGTACACGCTTTTATAAGTATATGCATCATATGTTATGATGCAAACTCATCTATGTATAGTGAAATCCTGTATAGGTTAGCTATTTAATGCCAGTTCTACATTTGTCAGCTCAGATATTTTATAGGGTAGCTCAAATATATTATATATAGTTTTATTAGGTCAGCACAGATATTTTATAGGATAGCCCAGGTATATTAATTCTACATAGGTCAGTTCAGATATTTTATATTAGGCCAACATATTATATACTGCCATACGTAGGTATTTCATTTATTAAACGTGTAGCAATTACATGTTAAAATGATGCAATGATGCATTATTACTCTATAATGCATAACTCAGGCATATTTATAATGTGCATTACTCTATAATGCAGAAGTCTTGCATATGACAGCATATTTATAATATGCATTTAGCAAAGACTGCATAAATCGTACAGATGCATTTCTTACGCTTATCATTTCCTAATGCGCGAAGTAATTGGCGCGTTAGTCATAGCGCAAATTCCTATGTTTCTTTCTTCTGCTGTATTATCCGTTCCGTTATCCGGATTTCCTAAATTTGTGAATTCAGATCCGTTTCAATTGTATAAGAGGTATATCAAAAAGGTTAAGGTTAAAAATATTCACTAAATTAAAAAAATTTGCCATATTCAGAGGTTTTCCTCGAATCTCACATAAGTTAATTTCAAATAACACTTCAACTAAATTCATGTGAGGTTATTTTTATTACTTCTTTATCAATTTGGCAATTCCGTCAGTTCTGTCAGTTTTCTGGTGTGGTGGAAAACCACTGTCCTTAATTTTAGTTAGGATGCTATGCTATTTTTAAATCTGTGACGCTGGCCCTCGTCCGGCAGCTGTTGATCTATCCATCTGTTTTATTATTAACCGCTCCTTCCTTCTAGATGGATCGACACCTATATTTTTTTAATTGGCAATTTCTGATGCTACCTTTAGCAGTTGAGCGTCAATGCCTGTGTATTTTTATGGTGTGCAGATTTTTAAAAGAGTAGATTTTTAGATAAGATTTTTAATTAAAAGATAAGATTTTTAATTAAACAAGCATGTTTTTATAAACGGGGGAGAGTGTGGTGCTGGCGGTATCCCGCAATTCCGCAGTTCAGGTTTCGCGGCTGCCGGGCTAGCTGATTCCCGCCGTTTCTACGGACGCCCGGCAGTCGTACCTTGGAACCTGAACCGTGCACATCTGCCGCTGGTTCCACTGGCCGCCGCTGGTTCCACTGGCCGATTCAAGACCTCTGTTGGGTGAGTAACCTTTTATACGTAGTTAAGTTACTACAGTATCATAGCAATAGCCCTATTGCGCAATCGTTGCTAAACACATATAGCGCTATTTTTCATTAATAATTCGGCCAGCATTTGTCAATTACGTTTCCCTGTAAAATACAACAAATTTAGGCTCTGGGGAATACCACTATATTAGGTCAGCGGTATTTAAATATACATCAACTTGATTGAATGACAACAACTATGATGATGACACGATGATGACGACATTAATGAATATTCATATACGAGATGACGTAATAAGTTCGTCAGATCGGACGTTCATCTGCCACGGTCCTTGTCGGATAGCTAATCCGCCAAGTCTCATATTTACAATATGATTGATATATAAACTGAATTCAGCCATTATCTGCTTGCCCAAGTTCAACCCTTCGACCCCTGTACCATATTTAACGCCATGGGTTTTTATATTCAGGTTTTAATTATTTGGGGTGTGTGGGGGTGTGATGTTGATTGTTGAATGTCTGTCATGGTGTATTGTAGCTCAATATCATTTTACCCCAAATATAGGGCGTGAATGTTTGTCGGGTTGAAACGAAGTTGTCAGCCAATCGACCATTTACAGGTCAAGAATGCATCTCTAATAAACGACTCGAGTACTTTGCACATATATGTATGGATATAAGGCCTACTGGTGCTGATTTCCATGGTCTTACTTAGAGCCTTTCTTATATATGCAAGCAACATTTGCTGTTTTCCATATGTCAGGTAGTCTGCTCTCTTCAGGAGATTTGTTAAACAAGATGCGTGTAGGTCCGCTGATTTCCTTAGCTTTATCTGTCAAAAACCATGGTGACATACCATCGGATCCTTTATTCTTGTTTGTAATGAGCCGTTGAGGCGCTTAAGCGTATGCTGTATTGCATGTGGTGTTATTACAATAACCGATAGATAGCTTCCAATTTTCCCCGGTGGTAGCTGTTGTATTTTACTTAGATCACCCTTGGTGACAACATTGGCAAAAAGTAGTTCAATACCGGAGCCTTCTCATTGTACTTTCTCATCACTATCTGGGTATTTCAAGTAAAAGACGTTCTAATCCTTCACGTGGTAACAATTAAGATATGGGACCAATAAGGTGATGTAAGCTATAACCAAAATAAACTAAGTTGGCCCAAAGTTGGCCCAATGTATTTTGTAATACATGTCCAATGTTAACTGTCTAGGTTGCTCCAACATCATTCTGTTCATTGGTCTAATGTTGGCCCAACCGGGTGGGCCAACGCATTCATCCAAAGTTGGCCCAACATACATTATATAACACAGACCCAACGTTGACAGTATAGGTTATCCCAACATCATTCTGCTCATTGGTCTAACCATTAGGCCAACGTATTTTACAAATATTCGTGAACTATTCGAAAAGGATTTTATTCTTTATATGTACAATATATTTTGCAAATTGGTAAAGTAAGAGACATATTTATTAAAAGTTCGCTACTATGCACCTTGATCTTATTCAGAAGGCCGAGAAGCGAGTACAATATAAATCTATAGGTTTTCAGAGTTTCTAATAGTATTCTTTTATAAAAGATTGCCCGTATTCATAGGAGATTGTCAATTATTTCCTAAGATGGTAGTTACTTTTGGATATAGAACTGCTTATGAACACGCGCGTGCCCGCGTGCGCCCGTGCGAATGTTTCTCAGGGATTATTGGTCGGATTTTTTTTTACATATTTTAGCTCTGCTACCATAAACTAGGACTTCTAGGCTTTGGTCGTTGCGCGAATTAAAAAGTTTAAATCAGATCGAAATTCGGATCTTTGGATATCTCAGAGACTAGTGATCTAGTTTGGCTAAGTTTCCAACGCAAAAAAAGATTGTTACCCGAATCTAGAAATTGAAAACATTGTTCGTATTCCAGATTTAACAACCCGAATCGTATTTAAGGTTTAAATTAGCCATGGGCTTGCATATATTTAGCTTTTAGAGATAAGATGAACCGCCTTGGATCGTCACGTTCAAACGTTTGTATTTCAGTCCAATCTATTGGCAGTACATGGTGTGCCCTATACTGGGCCTACTATTTTATGTGATTTACGCAACGGATAATATTATTTCAAGTGTTTCTAAATCGCAGTCGCTGCTATGAATGATTCTAGGATCGAGCCAATCACAATTAATCGCAATGCCAGTCGACATCGTAACACGGATTCCCAAACACTACTTGTAAGATTCCACATTGTCGAACCAAGCATGGTGTCGATCGCAAACGCCATCGTCTTCATCATCAGATTCTACATTTCGCGCTCGCTCACGGTCTTTCCCTGATAACGCGGGTGACTGTTTCGGTACTGAGTCAATACTAGCCAATATGGTTCGGCGTTGACCAATGAACCTTTCCATTTTTAGCTATGCCCCGCTCATCACTAGCTAAGCTCCACCCACACCTCGCTCGTGTTGGGATCGATCGATCTCTGAACACCCTGACTATTTATTTCTAAAAAACTACACATGTAATCTGTTGAATATTTTGAAACTAATTTGACTGGGTGCTGTTACTGCCTAAGGCACACCAGCGCTCAGTCAAATTAGTTTCAAAATATTCAACAGCATGTTTATTAAATAGCAAAGAATTACAAAGACACAATTCATGCAACGTGTCGGACCATTTGAGATTTGCTGACGATCTATACGGAACCCTTTGTGACGTAATGAGTGTGACGTCATCATACATGCGCTGAGCGGATTAAGACGCCATACGAGGTCTGATAATGGATGGGTACTCTGGAAAGGTGAATTACCGACCCAGTAACCTGCGTTATCATGCCCATCTTCATATAATAGACTAATTCCTTTATCGCTTTGTGTGTTTCCATAATTTCCTTGATGACCATCCACATACTCTCGTGGGTGAGGTTAATCAACATCCGACGTGTCTGTCAGCTTCATTACTCAGTTTAATCTCTATTTAACTCTCGCGAGTTAGTGCGACAAACAGCTGTTTTCCCCCGAACCAAACTGGCGAAATTCACCATCACCAAATGCCAGTTACAGCAGATAAAGTTAGATTGGTTTAGACATATAACTAGTTATATTTCAGTTACTTTGCATATTAATTATACTTATTGTTATGAAGATCTATAAAACATGAATGTAATCTTAAAAGGTGTATGTAGTCACCTAATTTTAGATAGGCAATAGAAACAAAATACCAATATAACTTATGATAGACTATATAAAGACCCAATACCGAATCCATTTCATTCTAGTGTTAGGGTAAAAAAATCTGCTGAAAATCTTAGACATACAAAAAACATGATAAAATCTCATGTAATATAAAAGACTGACAAAACTGAACCTTTACAGCCGTTATTGATGTTGAGAGATCTTCAAATATAATTACGCTTTCGTGCGACTTTACTGCGGATTGAAGCATTTGATTTGTTTTACTTTGCTATTGTCGTTAACAGCTTATATTTGGTCACCGTCACAGCATACTGTGGGAAAGTGGTAGACACATGCACAATTCTCTGCTTAACAAATATTTAGCCTCTATGGTACTTATTTTATGTTGCCTAGTTTATGGGAAAATATCTGCAGAAGTGTTTTCGTGAAAGAGAAGCACGATCACACAACATTTATTGCCACCAACAGCTTTTGCGACAATGGACCTTTTCGGTTTTAGTTGTGCCCCGCCCATCTCTAGCTAAGCTCTCCAGTGTAATGTCACCAAACCTTTTCTCCTTCAACGTCTCGTGAATTTCCTGGTCAATATTAATGGCATCATAAGCATTCACACGATGGTCTGCCGCAAAAAATCATATTAGCTAGTTGCCGCTCATATACTATAGAAGGATTGTGTCCCGTAATAAGCAACGCGAACTTCCTCAGGTCTTTGACATCGCGTCTTGTGCTTGCTGGGTGAACTTGTGACACCCTTATTACCGCTGTGGATGGAAGGACGGATGGATGAATGGATGAATGGGTGAATAGATGGATGTGTGTGTGTGTGCGTGTGCGTGCGGGCGTGCGTGCGTGCGGGCGGGCGGGCGGGCGGGCGGGTGCGCGGTTGTGTGTGCGTGCGTGCGTGCGAGCGAGCGAGCGAGCGAGCGTGCGTGCGAGCGTGTGTGCGTGTATGTGGCTGCGGGTGTATGTGTTGGGTAGGTGAGTGTGTTTGTGGTGGATGAATGGATGGATGAATGGGTGGGTATGTGTTGGTAGTGAGGTGGTTGGGTGGATGGGTGCATGTGTGGTTGGGTGGGTGGGTGGGTGGGTGGTTGCGTGCGTGGCTATAACGTGAGTGTAGGTGCATAGATAAGTAGGTAGACGCGAAGGTATATATATAGAAAACTAGTTTTGTGCTAAGAGCAGTGTAGGTACTATGGGTATGCACTAGTTGTCGGGTTAGCTATAGATCTATGGGTAGAGGTAGCTATGCGTGCGTGCGTGCGTGTGTGCGTGCGTGCGTGCGTGCGTGCGTGCGTGTGTGTGTAAGGTAGCTATAGGTGTATGTATAGCGGTAGCTGTATATGTATGGGTGTGTCTAGCTATGTATGGATGCCAGCTATGCGCATTAGTACCAGGGATAAATGTATATGTATGGGTAGCTATGTGCATGAGTATGGGTAGCTATGTGCATGAGTATGGGTATCTATGTGCATGAGTATGGGTAGCGATGTGCATGAGTATGGGTAGCTATGTGCATGAGTATGGGTAGCTATATGCATGAGTATGGTTAGCTATGTGCATGAGTATGGGTAGCTATGTGCATGAGTATGGGTAGCTATGTGCATGAGTATGGGTAGCGATGTGCATGAGTATGGGTAGCGATGTGCATCAGTGTGGGTAGCGATGTGCATGAGTATGGGTAGCTATGTGCATGAGTATGGGTAGCTATGTGCATGAGTATGGGTAGCGTTATGTGCATGAGTATGGGTAGTTATGTGCATGAGTATGGGTAGCTATGTGCATGAGTGTGGGTAGCTATGTGCATGAGTATGGGTAGCTATGTGCATGAGTATGGGTAGCTATGTGCATGAGTATGGGTAGCGAGGAGTGTTGGTGTATGGATAGATAGGAGCATTTGTCCATGGCTGGTTATGTGCGTATGTGAAGTTATGGGTTTATTGTAGTGGCAGCTACTAGTGGGTTGTTATAGCATAGCATAGCATAGCATAACATAGCATAGCATAGCATAGCATAGCATAGCATAGCATAGCATAGCATAGCATAGCATAACCAAGTCTAGCCTAGCATAGCATGCCACACTAGCGTAGAATAATAACCTATCCTACTAGCCTAGCCTAACCTATTAGCATAGCCTACTAGTTTAGTCTAGCATAAGATACTAGCCATTCAGAGAATACCAGACAAAGATCGTATACTAGGCTAGTCTATCATACTACTGGCATAGTAGCATAGGCTACGGTACTAGCCGAGCTGAGCATCATAGCTTAGCCTATTAGCGAGGTTAAGGTATGATAGTACGTTAAGCTTGCTCGGTCAATAATGCGTTGTTGCAAATCCACATATTCACCACTTTCACCATTTGACCTAACCCAACCGCATCACTGGTGGGGTTTGGGGGAGGGTGGGGGTGGTTGAGCCAAATGTAAATCTCCTCTTCCACTCTACAATCATGTGGGTAACTCACACATCACATTTAGTTGAATTTCGTCCAGCAGCTTTGGAGCAGTTGCATTGCAATTAATTTCTGTACTTTAAAATTTCAGCTTTTGACCCCCCCCCCCTCCACCCCCGGTGGTGCAGCCAAATATATATGTCTTCTTGCACTCCAGAATTATATGGGTAACTCACCAAATTTGGTTGAATTTCGTCTAAAGGTTTCAAAGAAATTGTGTTACAAGCAATTTGACCCTTCCATGGGACGTCTCTAGCTACTAGACATGGTAGGGAAACCTGTGGCAGGATTTGAGAGACAGACACAGACACACAAGTGGGATGGCATAATCACAATTTACTTTGAAAAACCTGGGAAAATCTAACCTAGTAGACCTATGCTAACCTGGCCTAGTAGACTAGGTTAGTATGCTAGGGTATCAAGTTAGTCTAGTAGGCTAGGCTAATAATTTAGGCTAGATTTGTAGGTTCGGTTTGTACATTAGGCTAATATGTTAAGCTAGGCCTATATGTTAGGCTAGGATAGGCTAGGTTAGCATACTAGCCTAGCATGCTGATTTAAAATGTTAGCCTAGCACGCTAGCCTAACCCTAGCAGACTAGCCTAGCCTAGCCACCCTAGCAGGTTAGCCTAGCCAACCCTATCAGGCTAGCCTTGCTAGCCTAGCAGGCTAGTCTAGCTGCACTTATATGCTAGTCTAGCAATCTACTAGGCTAGCCTCGCTCCCCTAGCCGAGTAGCGTGACTACCCAAATAACTAGGCTATAGTAGCCTAGCTGCGTGGCAAGCTAGTAGACTAAACCAATAGGCAGGCTAGTAGGCTATGCTAGTAGGTTAGGCCAGTAAATATATTAGTAAGGTAGGCCAGTAGGCAGGCTAGCTTGCTATACCAGTAGACAGCCTAGTGGTCAAGGCAGGTCAGTAGGTTAGGCCAGAAGGGACGTTAGTAAGTTATGCCATTAACTATGTGAGTAGGCTATGCCAGTAGGCATGCTAGTAGGCTATGCCAGTTGATAGGCTAGTAGGCTGAGTAGTTGGAAGGCTAATAGGCTATGTTAGTGGGCTAAGCCAGTAAGTATATTAGTAAGGTAGGCCAGTAGGCAGGCTAGTAGGACTATAGTAAAGGGCAGGTTAGGATAAGTCAGGCGGCTAGGCTAGTAGGTTAGTTTATGAGTCTAAGTTAGTACACCATGCTAGAAATCAAGGCTAGTAGACTAGTAGAGACGAAGTCGAGGCTAGTAAGCTACTAGACTAGGTTAGATATCTATGGCAGTGGGCTACTAGACTATGTTATAGGTCTATGCTAAAGTCTAGACTAGTAGGCTAGACGTCTAGGCTAGAGGATTGTTATGTAGGCCAATAGACTAAGCTAAATGTACATGCTATGGTTCTACTCTAGTAGGCTAGTGGACTAGGCTAGAAGATAAGGTTAAACGTCTTGGCTAGTAGACTAGTAGACTAGGCTAGAAGTCTAGTACATCAGTTTAGAAGGCCAGGCTAGGCTAGTAGGATAGGCTATGACTTTAGGGAGAGTAGGCTAGGCTAGAATTCTGGGTTAGTAGGTTAGTAGACTATGCTAGAGACTGAAGTCTATGTCAGTACACTCGGCTAGAAGTCTGACTATTAGGCTAACAGACTAGTCTAGCGGTATAGGCTAGAAATCTATTCTCGTAAGCTAGTAGACTAGACGTCTAGATTAGTAGGCTAGTATACAATACTCGAGGTCTAGTAGAAGAGTTTAGAATGCTAAGCTTGTAGACTAGGCTAGAAGTCTAAGTTAGTAGTCTAGTAGACTAGGTTAGACTAGTGTTCTAGGCTCGAAGTCTGCACTAGTAGGCTAGTTGACTAGGCTAGAAATCTAGGCTAGAAGTCGAGGCAAGTAGGCTAGTAGACTAAGCGAGAAGTCAAGGCTAATGTGTTAGGAGACTGGGCTAGATGTCTCGTCTAATAGACTATATAGTCTTGGGTAGTAGGCTCATAAATTAGGCTAGACATCTAGTTATCTCACGTCGCAATCAAAAGTACGTGGAGCATCTCTCACGAAAATCGAAAGGCCTGTCACGAAAGTCTATCATCGTATGCCCTTGATACATTTACAATTTAATAAAGCATGCCATTGAATGGCAGCAACAACCCACAGTCAAATTAGTTTCAAAATATTCAAAAGCCAACAGGATAATTACCTTTAAATTGATCTTCTGGGTTTTCAGCTTTCAAATTGTATAAATCGATTCAAATATGCGTACAAAATAGGCGATGCGTAGTTAGAAGTGGGCGGTGCTTAGCTAGATGTGGGCGGTGCATAGCTAGACGTTGGCTGCGATTAGCTAGAAAAGGGCGGTCCTTTGCTAGTATTGGATCCCGTTATTTCATTCACTGTGTCTGCCCCCTTCATAGTTATCGCTTACGTTATATTAGTCAGGCCTGAGTTATAATGTTTCGTACCTTACCCTGTTACGAGTTGTCTTATAGCTCTAAGGTAACCCAGTTTGGATTCCCTAAAACTGAATTCAGGCAACCTTGCGGAGACCCAATTGAACGGATCTCGATAACAGCACCGTTCCCGTGACTCCATCGGACCATACTAAGTACGTCATAATCCATCGTACATTATCTATGTATGGCTATATCTATATGTATGTAGATTTCGTGCCAATAAATAATCTGAATCTGAATATCTGGAATTATGACGTCACGGATGATTAACTCTCTGCCGGCGGGAGAATGTAACAACACAGGCCAGTTAGTGTCTTACTTATGTACACAGATGTGTATGATATATTTTATCTATCTGTGTTTCAGACTGGTAAACCGTGTTCCACTGGCTGTCGATTTAACAAAGATGTCGAGGCATTGAATAACAAGACACATGGTATACGTCTAATTCTTATTGAAATTCACCAGCTTTTCTTAATTTAGGAGAACTTACTTAATTTAGGATGAGGTCATAATCATTGACGTCATGAAAGACATAGATAAGTTAGTCACGAAGGCACAACTGATGACAGGCTAAGCATTAATTGTTGTACGAATTGTATGTCTTTACTATTTAATAAACATACTGTCGAATATTTTGAAACCAATTTGACTGGGTGCTGTTGCTGCCATAGACAGGGAGTTCATGGGCGATTCATAGCAAAAACTGGATTCCTCAATTGTTAGCGACGACGTATTCGTCGAATTGTGCATGCCATGACGACGACGATGACGACGATGACGATTATTATTATTATTATTATTATTATTATTATTATTATTATTTTATTTTATTTTATTTTTATTATTATTATTATTATTATTATTATTATTAATATTATTTTTATTATTATTATTATTATTATTATTATTATTATTATTATTATTATTATTATTATTATATCTCCTACAGGCATAGGAACGTCGTCTGTTCAGTACAATATATCGGGCCCGTTTGTCATCTGCCAAGAGCTGGATGCTGGTAGCCATGCTTCAGAGCGCATGTCCGTCAGCATCTATTTACGGGTAGATGTCAGAAATGATGCCGGTGCTATTGCCAAATCGCCATTAAGCTTTGTCTTAAGCATCCAGTCGCAGATATCAAACGGATCGGCACACTGGGTCTTTCACAGCAAGGTCGGTTCCCTTAACGTATTTCATGCATAACGCACTAAACATGAAAGACTGGGAATTATTTACAGTTTACTAAATCTTCTACACAAAATATGTGGACCACTTTAAGATAGTGCATAACGTATAGTTCACAGGCACATCACATCACATCACATCACATTTACTTTTAATCTTTTGGGTGAATCTTTGCAGTCCTCTCTAAAATATTTTTGATGAAGAACACACTCGTACCAGTTTTTCTATGACTTTCTATGGTATTATTTTTCTCAAAATCATGATAAAAAATCACTGGACCTACTAAAATGCCAATACATGATCATAACAACGTCTTAATTCCCAATGGAAATAAACATTCCATATGCATTAAACTACAGCAATCTACGTTACCTCTTATCGTTCAATGTCATTACTAGGATAGGACAGGATACGTACCGACCACACAAAACATAAGTAAACGTTAAATACATGAACGACTACCCGGTGGAGATTGTAGCGGTTGATGCATATGGGCTTCAATAACTGGTACCTATTCTATATATATAAGTATATTCTTGGGTGGAGAGAGGAGTGAAGGAGATTTCCTATGTTTCTACCAATTGTTCATCAGCCAACTGACTGCCTGACAGTCGAGCGGGATTTGAACCCCGCCCAATAATCTCCCCTATATGAGTTGAAAATCTCTATTGTTCTCTCTTGACCAATCAGATTGGAGTATTTCTGGTGGGGAAAAAGGTTGGCGTAGTCTAATTCAAATATTGATAGTTATAACGTCAGCATCAATATTTTGAATTAGGCCACGCCCCTAACACTTTCATGAGGTCTGCCAATCAGCATTACTGAGGTTCAATATATTCAAAACCGCCAACAATGGTGACAATATAATCAGCTGCTCTGATTGGCCATGATGGTCATGTGACTTACATTTGACCACGCCCCTTTTCACACGTGCGAAAAATGACAGATGTATGTAAGATCATCTGTCATAAAGAAGTGTGATCTTCTGGTCTCAGAAACTCTTTGCAATGGTAAATGTGTTCGTTAAATCCTATACTGGTCTAGCCGGCCACAAACGTTGGTCTTGCCGAATTTTCATTTGCAGGCCATGAGAAAACCGTTTATTAAATTTTTCCACTCAATAACGGAGTCAATCATTCGAGTAGAAAATTATCAAAACTAGTCTTCTTTTGGCACAATTTGTTTTATTATTCTCGATCATTTTCTCATTAATGGTCAAAGTGTTGTGGGACAAAAGCGGGGTTTTTTTGGTTGTAGATTTCAGTGGTAAATTTACAAAAAAGTAGCATTCTGTTTTCCTGTAAACTGACATTCAATGAGCAAAGGTTTAATATTTTTAACAATCTGGACCATTTCATGGTTAATTCGCATTAGTAGAATTGTGAGCGATATGATAGGCTGATGAGATATGAGGGGTTAATTAATATGACTATTGTCTTTGAAGATCGGACTTGAGTGACCCATAAAGTACTCGAAAGTAATATGTGATGCAAGACATAGACACTGCGTATGATGTCATATGTCAGAGTGTCATGGAGAGTCGCCACCCACATCGTGTCCCAATCACCTGGCCATTCCGTCATCCCACACTCATCTTGACTATCAGTTTTCCTAGAAATGTATTGTAACGCTGACCTTTCTCATGACAGAATGGGTAAAAATAGAATATATTACATGTTTAGCCAATTGAATGCCATAATTATCTCCAGGAATGTACGGAATGACCTCTGAAAGCAAATAGATAATATGAAATCTCAAGGGAATGACCTTGCGTTGCTTCCGAAATCTGCCTAGGGCGCCAATGGATGAATCCACTTTTAGCTATGCCCCGCCCATTTCTAGCTAAGCCCCGCCCATGCGTTGCGCGTGTTGGGATCGATTTATATACTTTGAACCTTGAATTCCCAGAATTTAAATTTCAAGGTAACAATACAGGCAAGCTGTTGAATATTTTGAAACTAATTTGACTGTGTGCTGCTGCTGCCTATGGCAGTCAAATTAGTTTTAAAATATTCAACATACCGTTTATTAAATAGTAAAGACATACAATTCGTACAACTCACGGATTTTTAAATGGTCATGACGGACATAGCTACGTCATTCATTACGAAATTTTATTGCGACGTCAGCCTGAATATGACGTAATTCATTACGACGTCATATACTTCAGTAACAGATTGGATTTATTTATTGGGTTAGACAACTAGTGCTACAAAGTTGAAGCTATTACCCTACATAATCTATGCTCTTGGGCAGGTGATAGGCTATAAGATATACTCATTTGTGGGCTAACATTTCACCCTATAGGGCTGGCTGTTAACAGTAAAATAACGAGCAGTGCCTCGGGGGCATTGAAAAGAAATGAATGAATCGCACGAATAATCTGCTTAAAGTGATTAACTTAATGGGTAATTTACAACAATTGAATGATTGCGCATAGAGAATGTTTGCATTGATTACGATTCAGATCTTAATAGATAACTTATATTGGCTGTATTCGACTGGGCGAAAACTAAGGCCCTGTTCTCACTAGAGACTTAATCAGGAATAACGCCATACTGAAGTATAGCGTTATTCCCGATTAACTCTCTAGTGAGACTACGGCCTTAACCTACACAATAGGTAGAGCCTATATTTACTCGACGAAATGTATCAGTCTGATGCATCTATTGTGTCATAATTTATACGAATCTATAGTATGATAAGCCACATGCTGTTTATTTAAAATTAAACTCATATTCACTGTAATAATTACGCAAATATTTATCGTGCCTGACGCATTTTGTCCTTGTTCGATAATTGCGTGTCCGGCACATTATGTCATTGCCTTATAACTGATTATCATATAAGCTAACCCACCTCGTGATTTTCAAATATATTTCAACGTCTCTGATTACACACCTGACCATAATATATCACGTGGTACACACAGGTATGTTTAAACATAGATAATGGATTGAAAGAGATAGTTAATGATCACCATTTTAGCAATCAAAATTTTACCATGGGGTTCCCTAGAATAACTGACAACATGCTTGCTTCATCAGGGATATGGTTAGATAACCCTTTAAAGCCTTATAACCAGGTAATGGATAAATCCAGTTTTAGCTATGCCCCGCCCATCTCTAGCTAATCTCCAACCACGATTTGCAAAGTACATTGGTTGGATATTTTATTATTGTTTATAATAGGGCAATTCACGTTTGAGCTATATTCTCCATAAGCTAGGACAGACTGCGCCACATTAGCGAACGCTTAAAAGATCTTGCTATTCAACCAGCAGACTCCCTAGCGGATAAAATCACTGCCACGGATGCCGGTCACAAAATATTGCGGGAAGGCCGAGCCCTGAGAGTTACTGACTACACACCACCACTCACTGTACACAACTCTGAACTGAAGGCAACTTTATCGGGACTGACCAGGTAAAAGCCGAGGCGATTTGAGAATGGTTCAATGAACAGTTCACTGACCATGATGATGATGAGCCCTTGCACCCGATCTCAGGAGACCCTATGCCATTATTAACACCAATTAAAACAGCAGAAGTTGAGAAGGCACTTAAAGCCTGATGGCATGAGCAATGAACTATTCAAATATGCGCATGACATTATCTCAAAACCGATCACGCACCTAATCAATTCAGCTTTTATGCACCACCTTCCCATCGACGCTGTAGGCCAAGGCACCCTTATCGCACTACCCAAACCCAAGAAGCCACCTGGCCCCAGCCAATCTGCGACCCATTGTGTTCCTCAACAGCGTACGGAAAATCCTATCCAATGTTACTCTGTGCCGCATCCGAGACAAGGTCGAGGACTTCCCCGGATCATGTCAAACGTGGACGCAGCTGCGCAGACATTGTATGGACTCAACGCATGCTTGTGTCAGTAGTCATGTCCAAACACTGGGATTTCCACAAAATTAGTATTGACATGTCACGAGCCCTAGACACAATTAAACGGTCAAAGATGCTAGATGTACTGCGCCAGGCCAGTTGCAATGAAGATGAGCTACGACTAGAGAGACTACTGCTTGCAGACACCAAGCTGAGAGTACGAGTCAAGTCAGTGCAGTCTGTAGAGTTTGAGACATCAATCGGCTCCCCACAGGGAGATGGTCTACCTCCGGTGCTCTTCACCTGTTACCTTGCTGCTACATTGAAATCCGTGCGGGAAAGTTCCACAAAACCAACCCCAGTGTCAATACTGGGTATGCCGCTAGAGATGGAATATGCCGACGATGTGGCCTTCATAGATAAGGAAAAGAAGCCCATTGACGAGCTTCTTTAAGTAGCTGCAAGCCAACTAAAAATTGAGAATCTCTTTATGAATGAATCCAAAACAGATTTCACCCACAAATACCTATCTACAAAGCATGAAACTAAAGAAAATGTTGATCCACTTCTTGGCGGCGAACCATGGAGGAAAAGTAAGATCCTGGGCTCACTGCTTTGCAGTACTGTGGACATTGCTGCACGCTGTGTCATGGTGAACATAGCTTTCCAGTCCATCTGGAAGCTATGGATTCATAGATCAAAGATGCCCTTGATAAAAAGGCTATATTTATACAGTGCAACCTGTGTATCCTTGATGCAGTATAACTGTAACAGCTGGGCAGCTCCAAAGGCAGCTCTAGACAAACTAGATGCCTGCCACCGCAAACACCTACGCACCATCACTGAACACCGATGGCCAGACAGCATAATTTCCAACGATGCACTATACAAGATGTGTAATACGTCGCCTCTGTCTGTAAAAGTCGCCCAGCAAAGATGGTCCATGTTTGGCCATGTGCTAAGGATGCCAGAAGAGACACCAGCACAGAGAGCCTTGGAATTAGCTCTACTCGGAGCCAGCAAATACAAGCCAGGAAAGGACGTTATTGCATAAATCTGCTAAGCGTGCTGCGAGGTGACCTCAAGAAAGCAGGACTCGGTACACTCAAGTCAAGAATGGACCTGAGGAAGCTAAGGATTTCGGCTGTGGACAAGACATAGTGGGCAAAAGCGAAGAAGGATTGATTGCAGCTGTAGGATGTTTCTACTACTACAGCCGCAGAATACAGTAATCATACATAGGATGGACTCGCCTTGCTCTTTAAACGGCTGGTAGCGTATGCGCAAATGTACCTGCCCAACGAGTTAGATGTCAATATCTCTAAATAGACATGTAGTTAAACGTGACACCAGACTACATGTTGTCTCCATCTGCTTCAATACATGTGAACATTTAAATGTGCCATAGCACAGATGCTTCGCATCAGATGAACATCATTTGCGCATGATGTGTATGGGATCATTTGAATCAGATTAGGTATAAAAAGCTAAAATACAAAAAAAACACTGCCTAGATAATTCAGTATTATTCCAATGACAGAATGGAGGAATTCAGTTTTAGCTATGCCCCACCCATCTCTAGCTAATCTTCACCCACGCTTCGCCTGTGTTGGGATCGATCGATCCCTGAACTTCCTGACTATCAATTTCCATAAAACTATGGCAGCAACAGCGCCCAGTTAAATTAGTTACAAATATTCAACACCGTGTTTATTAAGTAGTAAAAACAGACAATTCGTACAACAACGCTTAGGCCGTCATCAATTAAGCGTTCGTGACAAACATAGCTACGTCATTCATGAAGTCATTGATTATGACGTCATCCTCCACTTCACGTAATTGATTATGACGTCATATGGTTGATAGATAAACTGAAATGTTCCATTCACCCTGAACCTATGTTATCGATAAAGTAGGCCAGACAAACATAGGTCTTAAATGGTAGCTTATGCCTAGAGGGATCCACTCGCCAAAGTCAGTAATCCTAAATAGGATGATACGTGCCACCCTGATAATATGTTTCCATATACATGAGGAAAATGTAAAAGGGCCACAACTCTGGTATTTGAGAACGGACAGATAGATGAACGCCGAATGAACACTGATCACTGTTGTTCAGCTGGCTAGAAAGACAAATGAGCTAAAGACCCAGTTTTTTCTGAAAATTGATTCTTAATTTCTGTCAATTGTTTTCATTTTATTTAGACCTAAACCAGTTCTTATTCCATATAATCATTTGATTTGCTGACGACACGGTCATAATGGCTAAATCATTACATGGACGATGAAATGTGTCGAGTGAAGCAAAGGTTGTCTCCACTCTATAACATGATCCGAATCAGTATTCGTGATCCTTAAATATGGGAGGGAGGGACGGGGAGGGAGGGAGAGAGAGGGGGGTGGAGGGCGGACGGGAGAAGAATGGCGCGGAGGTGTTAAGGGGTGGGGATGGAGAGGGCGGGAGAGAGAGAGAGAGAGAGAGAGAGAGAGAGAGAGAGAGAGAGAGAGAGAGAGAGAGAGAGAGAGAGCTATGTGCAAGTAGCAAGGAGTTGCTGTGTCTTGGGACGAAGGTAAACTGGAAGTGATTCCTTTCATCCATTTGGATCAGGCCTAAACAAATACTATGCATATAGCTTTGCCAAGGAAGTGAATGAGAAAATCATGGTATAGGAATGCGTCCTTTAATATTCGACCAATGTTTACGTTAATGTAGCAGAGATTGACAACGGCAGATGGCATTGAGATAGTTTTCACACGGCGGCTTCCACTTCCTCGTCCATTGGAAATATCATGCATCATAGATGTGGTCCAGAAGAATTGTGTGAATTTGTATATGCAGGGCGTTCAGTTGTGCATATGAGAAGACATGTGTCCTACCGTTTTGTGTAACCATTTCATAGCACATGCCACAATTCCAAAAATCTTACCTCAAGCGCCAGCCAGTATAGTTTGAAGTGACCAAGCGATATTTAGTACGCTGTGCACATCGCTAATTTGTCGGAGCAATAGCCTGATCAGATAGTTTGAGTGTGGCACCAAAGGTAGTGAGTGACTTTATTTCCAATTTAAGTCAACGAGCTGCTGGCACGCGCAGTACCTCCCAACTCTGAAATCAGTGCAGGAATCATATGTCATACGAACGTTGATACTGACTGAGACTATCAACTTCCTATTTAGTGTATCAGTCGGATGCTGCCGCATTCCCATCTAGCTGGACACTTGCTTATGTTAAATCAGAACATTTTAATATTCAACAGCTGATTGAAAATATCCAGCAAAGATGATAACGAATGAGTAGAATCTGTTTAC